>JAUTDX010007096.1:65000-613602 GCA_030844895.1 Ambrosia x helenae | reverse complement strand
TGACTTCGTTATCTCGCCAAAGACTGTGTTTATCTCGCTAAACTGTCACATGTTTCTTTTTTATAGGTACAAAATGGTTTTTGTTCCTTTTACAGGAATTGACAATCATTGTAGAAATGTAACTCTCTCGGGGCTGGTTTGTTGTCTTCGGAGACAACAGAATCTTACACTTGGTTATTGGGAGCTTTTGTAAAATCCTTTGGTAAGAAACCAAAAGTTGTAGTCACCGATCAAGATCCAGCAATGAAGAATGCAATTCAGAAGGTATTTGATACCAGCAGGCATAGGTTGTGCATGTGGCACATTATGAAAAAGGTGTCTGATAAGGTAAGTATTCAAAAAATGCTTAATGCGTTTTACTACATACATGCATGCGTTTTACAGTGTGGGTTAAGATTTGTTAACTCATCATATATGTTAATGCATTTTATAACTTATATGTGCGTTTTACTGTCATGTGTTAAGGCAATTATTCTTAAAATTATCCATGCGTTTTACTACATACATGCATGCGTTTTACAGCCTTCGTTAAGATTTTGTTTACTTAATGTGTTGCTGTTTATTTACTTTTTTTAAAAAAATTTTCTGTACAAAGTCTTATATTCTTCATGATGTGTTTTTATTTCTAGGTTGGTGGCGTATTATGCAGTGATGATGAGTTCAAGCGGCGAATTTGTAACATCGTTTGGACCGACTCAATTGGTCCTGAGAAATTTGATTTTGAATGGGATCTTGTGATGACTGATTTCAAGCTTACGGATAATACATGGTTGACAGATATGTTTAATTTGAGAACAATGTGGATCCCCGCTTATTACCGTGATGAACCGATGTCTGGTCTAATGCGGACAACATCTAGATCAGAGAGTGAGAATCATTTTTTTTGTCAAGCGGCGAATTCCCAACTGACGCTTGTCGAGTTTTTGAACCATTTTGAGACTTCAATGGAAGCTCAAAGGTTTAATCATAGGAAAAAACGACCATGATTCAAGGCATACTATTCCAGATTTTTGGACTAGTTTTCCCATCGAGAATGAAGCATCTCAAATTTTCACGAGGTCTATTTTTCTTGATATACAAGAGGAGATTTATGCTGCATTTGATAGTTCTGTACTTGTTCACACACACAAAGGTGTGGTGAATTTTTGAAACTCTTTGTAGATGACCCGAAAGCACATGGCAAGGTTTTTTAGAAGTAAGTGCGTTTTATCCATCAACATGCGTTTTGTTTATTTTATTAAAACCAGCAGTTCATAAGATTTTACTGAAGGCGTTTTATTATATTAATGAAGGCGTTTTACTGCATAATATGACAGTCTTATACTAAATCACAAAACGCATTCATAATAGAAAACAAACTACAACAATGCGTTTTATTATAATGAATGCGTTTTAGTATTATGTATACACTAGGAGATTTTTATACTGTTTTAATGAAGGCGTTTTATTGTTTATTAGATGCGTTTTAATACCTTAGTATACTTTTCTTTTTACAGGTGCTTTTCAAGAAGGATGGGGATGATGTCACCACATTATGCACGTGTAAAAGGTTTGAACAATATGGTTTACTATGCAGGCATATATTTCTCGTTCTTCGGTCATTTAGAATTCAAAGATTCCCGAAGAAATACATTTTGAAGAGGTGGACAAAAGATGTTGTCCCGAATGAGATAAATCATTCATTTGAGTTACACGAGTTTGGTGATGACAAAAGCAAAGAAGCTAGAAAGATTGCCAGGGAAGTTGCTTTTGCTGGTGAATACCTTGCAAATAGTTTAATAACAGACTTGGAAGAACTAAAGATTGTCAATGAGAAAATGAAAGAAATGATCAACAAGGTGGACGAACGTCGGTTTAGTAGACCAACTCAAAACAAGTACGATCGGTACTCTAGTTTACTCGGGTATGACAAGCCGGCGGAGACCATTGTCCGTTTGCCAAATGGTATCAAAAATAAAGGCCGTGGTTCACACAAGCGAATTAAGTCCAGCAAAGAGAAAGCGATAAGTCGTATGGGTAAGAGGAAAAGGACATGCAACATTTGCGGGGAGGTTGGACATGATCGACGGAAACACAAGATCAAAACCACAATGTTACAAGATGAGAATGATGAAGATGAAAATGCAGAAGATCAAGTAGTTGATGATCAAGGAGTTGAAGATCAAGTGGATGAGCAATGAATTTTATTTTTTTAGTGCATGCGTTTTAGGTTTTGTGAATGCGTTTTAGTATGCTGTAAACATTTTGAATTTTATACTGGTTAGTAAATGCGTTTTGTGTTTTGGTGAATGCGTTTTAGTGCATTTTTATACATATTATACATATTTTTTATATCAGATCAATTGAATGCGTTTTATTGATTATTAGATGCGTTTTACTAACAAACACTTATATATATATATATAATCATTCAGTACAGACAGCCAAATACTTTTGTACTCCCTTACATATGGCATACATCACCATCCATGCCCATTTTTAAACATCCAAACCCCCCCCCCCCCAAAAAAAATAAATAAAAAAAAAAAAACAGAAAACCACATCCATGAAAACATACCAACTCAAAAGCCAAAAAACTAGCAACAAACCACCCACCCCATTCATAAACATCCAACCCCATTCAGTCTTTGTTATTTAAGATTTCATCCCTCTTCTTCCTCTTAGTTTCCATGTTTGACCAGATGGTTTCTTCTGTATTTTTCAGGCTGTGATAGATCAAGTCATCAAAAGATTCTTGTTGCTTGATGATTTCTAAAGCTTGATCCCGGAAGTTGGATGGTGGTTCACCTAGTAGCATTTCATGGGCATCTAAGTTTTTTTTAGACTGCCTGAGCACCTCCTTCTGAACACACATAACCGAAGAAGATGCTTTGATATCACTCCTTACCTCAGTTGAAGAATCAACAACGATTACTGTCTTTACTTGGATGTTGTTTATTGCATCTTCAATGTTGTTCGCCATTTTTTTTGTGTTACTCTGTTTTTCTTATCTTCTCTTTATATAGAGAATCAGACTACCACATATGGTAGTTGAACATATTAAACATTCATTTAATTTTAGTTAGATATCAATCAAATCGTTTTTACAACTTGCGTTTTATAATTTAAAACAAAGGAATGATTAACTGTGTTCATGCTCTGTTTTTTATGCTTGTAGTTAACATAGAGTCCAATTATAACTAGATTTGGTAGTTGAGTAATTAATTTATAGTAAATGACCATCACATCAGATCAACTTGCAAAGTATAATAATGGTCTTTTATTTATTTATTATAATAACAGAGTTTTATAATTACCCATATTAAACTATTTTTATTAAAAAAAAAAAAAAATTTAAAAACATCCAAAAACCTGCCAGTACTATACCAAAAAATGAAATATTCAAAAAAATTCCCAAAACAGTAAAAACATGTGAGCCTGGATTGTCTTTTTTCAGAGTTTTTTTACAGGCATGCGTTTTAACAAATTATTAATGCGTTTTAGTCTTTTTTCTTTTAATCATAACCTGTTGCACACAGTATTGCATGTGAATATATTTTGTCATTTTATATAGCTTTTTTGCATATTATCCTCAACATGTTCACTTTCATTTCACACCACAAAATATTACATACAACAACCATGTCATCTTTATCATCATCCAATACAAGATCCCTCTTTATTAAGAGGATTGAAGAACAAATCATAAAGGATCATTCTTGTGAGAGTGCTTTGATGGATGATTTGAATAATATTCATGAACGCATGTCCAGAAAAGATGAAGTTTGCAACATTCTCAAGGCGATGCCAGATTCTAGTCTTCACGAATTGGCATTGATGTTCATGATTGATGCAAAACAAAGAGACACGAATCTTGTCGAAGAGCTTACTAAATCCATTGCACTTTTGAGGTGTTCAATGGAAATGAAGATCAAATTTCTCAAATCACTTTAAACTTTGCTTATATGCGTTTTGTATGTTTGAATAACAATGTAGGCGTTTTACTGTAATAATGAAGGCGTTTTACTGTAACTGGTTGTATGATCGTATTGAATAACATTTTATGAATGCGTTTTATATAATAAAGAAGGCGTTTTAACAAAAACTGTTAAAAATAAACCAAAGATTAAACTGAAAACAAAGATGATCAGATCCATGCATTTGACAAAAAGAAACAAAAAGAAACAAACATATGTTGATGTCTATCATAACAAACTTTTAACTAACACTATTTACTCGTCTCAGCATTTTGTCGAAAGCATTTCGAATCATATTATCCTTGTAAGGTCGTTTGCTAAATTTATGAGCTTCTTCGATAGCGTCATCCCTTGCCCTGTTGTGCTCGCTAAGTATCAACTTTGCAACATACTTGATTCTTAACGAATTTAGTTGCTTGTTTTGTAGTTCCGACTCGTTAACAAATCCGGCTTTCCACACTTTATTCCCCTTATACGTTTCCATGTGCCGTATTGCGAATATGCCGCAGTCAACTACGTTATTCTCAGTTCTCCATGGCATTTCTCTCCTATGTATTGTCCCCCCTTCAATCCGCTCGATCCCTATGCTCCTTTCACACAATGTTCTCAAAGTTAAGTAAAAAGTGTGTCTCTATAGGCAATAAAGAAAAGGCAAAGTCAAGTGATTCCCAATAACATATTATTTCTTATTTTTAAACTAGTAATTTTACATACCAGGACTTCGGGCACTCCTCCATATCTTGCCTGAAAATCTGGTTCATTCTTTGAGTTGTCAATTAACTCAATGTAACCATCCTTTATATCGAAGCACATTAGATAAAAATGACCCTTTATTAGCAATGGAACTATAATGATGTTAAATTCATCCAGACTTTTGATATTGAACGTCTTCATAATATGTTGAAAATTGCTTTTGAAAACCTTCACCCTATCATGCTCAGAAATTCCTGCTTCATAGTAATCTGCTGGCTGTGTTTCAATAAACAAGAAAAAAAAATATTAAAAAACCACATGCGTTTTATTAAATTATTCATGCGTTTTACTATTTTTCTATTACCATCATTGTAGTGCTGCAATAAAGCTTGTACACTCCATCTTCATGCGTTTTTTTTCTCCTCATAATTGAGCAGCTCTATATATGCATCCACTGCGTTAGTGTGCAACCAAATACCGGGGTAGAAACTTTCAAGAATAGCCTTATATATTGATGTACCCGCATCCGGTTTGTAGACCACTTTCCTGAAAGATAAAAATGAAATTTTAGTTGTTTACAAACTATAATCTAAGCTAATACATATCACTTACATTTTTTGCTTTGTTGGCGCCATCATGTACTCTGCCATCATCTGTTCATCTTCTGTTAGAGGCTCAAACAGTGAAACCTTTCTCCCGATGTAAGGCGATCGTAAAGCCCAAGACGGATTCTTCTTTCTGACTGGCCTACCACCATCAACATCACCAACCTTTGTTTTCCCCTTTTTTTCATGAATCATTTGATCCTTTGGTGTTTCTGGATCCTTTTCCTGCTCTACCTGTACAAAAGGCACATTGGGTATAACTTCAGCCAAATTCACTTGTTCTTCGACTTGTTTTTGTTGTTCATCCCCAATGCTTGCATCCTTTATACCATATACGCCTGGCTCTATTGTTTGTAGCATAGCAAGTGCTGTATCACTTATACCATCGTCGTCAAATACTTCTTCAATGACAATACCCTTATCAACGTTATCTTCCACCACCTTCGTTGACCCCCCCACAACATTTTCACCAGGCCCCACTACTGTGTTGTCTTCATTATTCACAATCTGTGAGATAAAAAAATAATAAAAAAAAACACATGCGTTTTAGACAAATCAATTGCGTTTTAGTTCTAGTTGCAGAAAAATTCAGTTTTAACAATCCATGCGTTTTGTTAAATGACATATGTGTTTTACCTGTTCAGCCACTGTTTCATCAGGCCCCACCACTGTGTTGTCTTCAATATTTACAATCTGTAAGAAAAAAAAAATAATAAGAACAAAAAACACATGCGTTTAGACCTAATCAAATGCGTTTTAGTCCTAGTTGCAGAAAAAGTCAGTTTTAACAATGCATGCGTTTTGTTAAATGACATATGCGTTTTACCTGTTCAGCCACTTTTTCTTTTTCGCCACCTTGATCTCCAGCCGTCTTCTTCCTACCATGCCCAAATCGTTTGTATGCCACCAATGTTTTTTTGGTCACGGTTGGGACCGTCCCCGCGGCCTGTGCTTCTTCAACAACCCTATCATACTCACCACCCAATTGCGCACCCGAGTCTTCAAAACCTTGATCCTCCCCTAGGCCGACCACATGTTCATCGGCTTCTTTTTGTTTAACAACGTCGTCTTATTTTGACGACTTGCCTCTAATGCCGTCCCATTTCTGGCATCTATCGATCAATTCCCTAGACCAGAAATACTTCTCTCTTGCTTGTGAAACCATATCTTCCATTTCCTCTTGGATGTCTAGATACTTCTTCATGTTTCTGTCCATTTTTTTCATCCAAACCTGCCATGAAAAACATCAGAGGCGTTTTAGTATTTTCCAAGTGCGTTTTACAAATAACTATACACCTTTACTACAAAAAACAACTGTCATGACATATTTACCTTTTTAGCTTTCATAGTTGCGTCGAATTCTTCTTTATCACACTCAACCCCACTCAACTGAATAGGCGTTGCACAATACTCAAACATTTGCTGGGTTTGTGTTCCCATGTCAAAATCTCTCCAGTCTAGGTTGTCATAATCTAGCTCCTCCTCATCAACAGCGGGTTCTTTTTCATGCATACCCACCAAAACATCCACAGCGTCCTTCACCGTTTCGCTTACACCCTTTTCAGAACTTCTTTTTTCACTATCTTCATTCCCTACAACATTATCATCACCATCTTCTTCGATATCTGTTAAAGGCCCGTTATCGTATATATAACTTTCCATATCGTGCAACGACGAAGATGTAATGTAACTAATTGCAGGATTCTTCACAAGTGTTGGATTATGCCTTTTGTTGTATTCATGGGTGTAAATAACCTGCATATAGTAACAACTTAAGTGTTTAATTATTAAAAAATTGTATAAACAAGGCATGCGTTTTATTAAATTACACATGCGTTTTAATATAGGTATAAACAGAGACTTAACACAGGTATAAACAATGCATGCGTTTTGTTAAATAACACATGCGTTTTAATATATGTGTGAACAGAGACTAAATACAGGTATAAACAAATGCATGCGTTTTGTTAAATAACACATGCGTTTTAATATATGTATGGACAGAAAACTTACAGTTAACATTGCTATCGGCCCATTGTACTGATCTTGCTTCCAGCCTGCTTTTGTTCTGTTTAGACACTCTAGTAGGTATGAACACCACTTCATGTTCGGTATATCATCTTCTTTATCAACACTAATCAAAAATCTCTGGTTAACTTTTGTTGACTTCGTTATCTCGCCAAAGACTGTGTTCCACAGTACCAAGAAATTTATCTTAAACATTCTCCCACCATTTAACAGTGTTTTAACCACTTTTAAAACTTGCCCAACAGTTGGGGTAGATGTGTTGAATTGAGATTTGAATTCATCTATCGTTGAACCCGATCCTTTTTTTGGCCTCCCGTGCTCCAACACAGGAATTGTCCCTACCGGGATCCCGAAACACTCTTGCACCAAGGAACTTGTTATCTTTATCTTCCAGTTCCCAACATTAACTGTTCTGGTTGTTTCGTCATAATTCGAAAGCAACCAGAAACCCAGACCAGTTTGAATTGAGTCTATATCTATTTCTAACACTGATCCAAATCCCATACTCCTTACTGCCTCCTTTTGTTCATTTGTGAAATCTTTCATCTCTCTTACAAATTCCCCGGGAGAACACCTTAGTTTCAACTTTGTATCCCGGTATTCAACAAAAGTCCTTGCTGCTTTTTCTTTCCCTACTTTTATTTTTAGTTTTTTTGCTGGTTTAACGAAATCATCATCTGATTCACTCTCTGAAACTTCCTTATTTTGTTTCTTTCTCTTTTTGTCTTTCTCTTTATGGGCATTTTTCTCCTGAACACCCTTATTTGTGTTATCTACACCTTTCTTTAACTTTCCCAAATCCTTTAAAGGAGTTTGGAAATCATCATCAGCCCCTGGATCCCTTGGTTGTTCTGCATAATTTTACATCACAATTAAATTTACTGAAGGCGTTTTATTATTTTAATGAAGGCGTTTTACAGTAAACAAACAACAACAATACATAAGTCATAAAACGCCTTTGACTAAAACTTTAAAACGCCTTCATTAAAATATAGATAACCAAAACATCTTACTTATCAGTAAAACGCATATAGTATTATTATATACATGCGTTTTGAGAATCCCCTATTTTCTCAGCAGTATGACACTTCCATAACTTGTATATCAACAAAACATTATCCTAATAACTAAAATTAATAAAACGCATACATGAACACTTAAAACGCCTTTATAATCATACTCACCCAAATTTTCAAACAATCAGAACCCTACAACATCATATCTATCTCTATTATTCCTAAAACGCCTTCATAAACCTATAAAAATACTTTTGTAATCTTATTTGTTCTACCTTAAAACACATACATCATCAAATCATTTCATGTATCAATGATCAGATAAAACGCCTTTATCATAAGATCTAAAACGCCTTTGAAAAATTCTAATCAACCATATAAAAACTACTAAAAACGCCTGTAATAATTCAATCAACCTTCTAAAACGACTAAAACGCCTTTAATAGATACCTGTAATCCTTGGTTTTGAAGGCCTATCATGATAGTTCTTGCTTCTTCTTTCTCGGCCGTCACCTGTTTTTAGGTTTTTAAAATCAATGATTAACATCAATTAAGAAAAGACGATCAAAAATTAAGTGAAATCATCAACAATTGCTTACCTGATTTGCGTTTTGGAGGCATATTTCTTTGCTTCTTCGTCGATGCTCTGTTTTTTTCTTTTTTGATTTTTCGTCTGCTTCAGCGGTTTTCAAGTTTGGATGGAGAATGAATTGGGTGCTAGGTAACCGTCAATTAATGTGGTATTTTTTTGGGCGCTGGATTAAAAATTTCAAAATGTTTTAGTTTGTAATTTGCCTGTTTTGCCCTCGACTTAATAACTGCAATTAATGAGGAACGTGGTTAATAAATGTACGAGGTCAAACGCAGATGGGGAAGATGGACGGCCAGGATGGCTTCTCACACTTTGTACGTTAAAACGCCTTTGTACGTTAGCCGGCCTCTACAAGCATAAAACTATAAAAGTGTAAATGTGAAAGTATCAAAAATCAACAAATTTAAATAATTAATTTTTTTTAAATGTTAATTTCTTTTTAATCCTTAATCCTGTGGTCTTTGGGACTTGAACCCAAGACATCCCACAACCTAGGTATTTTAAACTTTAAAGGCTTTGCCTTTGCTAATGGATCACCACCCCATTGGTATTTAAATAATTAATTAATACTAATATACAAGCACTAGCTGATTATCCTGGGAAGGTCCCGAGGTTAAAAAAAATTAATATGATTTAATAAAAAATGATAAACAATCAATCTTAGTTAAACATAATCAATCTTAGTTAAAAAAAACATTTATTTAAAAAGTTAAAAAAAATAAAAAGCATAAACAATATTAAACATAATACAGTATTGGAAAAATTACAGAAATCATTCTTTATGTTTACCTATTTTTTCAGTAGATGTCCTTAAACTTCAAAATTGACGAGAATCGTCCTATATGTTTTAAAATCTTTCAAGTCTCGTCCTTTAGCACTAACGTGGTTAGATTTTCTAGTTAAGTTATGTCACGTGCATAACATGTGAGGGCATAATTGTCATTTTACCATCTGATTCATCTCCTCTTTTATAAACCCATCCCTAACTACCCTTGTTCCCAGCTTCCTCCCCCCCCCCCCCCCCTCCCTCTCTCTTATTTTGGTCACCATCTCCGGCGAGACAACCACCACAGGCCTGGTTTTAACTCTTATGGTGGACGGATTTATGGGGTTTCTTATTGTAGGTGGTGGTCAATGGCTTGTTGATGGCAGGTTGTGGTGCTGGGGGTTGTTCGTGGAGGTTGGAGACAGCCATGGCTACGAAGCATATGAGCAGCGAAGTCTATATATTTGTGTTCGTGGAGGTTGGAGTTGCTGTTTGTTGTAATATTTTTGTGGAAAACTCTTAATCAAATTGGGGGTTAGGGTTTGTTGAAAAATTAAGATTTAGGGTTTGTTAGTTATGGTGGGGGTGTCGGATTTGGTGGGGGTTTTGTTGTTGTTGGATTTGTGGGATTTCGTGGTGGCAGGTGATGGTTGGTGGCACTATGGGGGTTGTTTGTGGCAGATTGTGATGGTGGCTGGTGGCACTGTGGGGTGCTGTTCATGTCAGGTTTGTGGTGGTGGTGGTGCGACTTGGTGGCAGTGATGGATGGTGGCAGGTTGTAAGTGAATATGGTGGAGTTATGGTGGTGTTTTCAGGTTTTAATAAGGGGGAAGTAAGGATAGAAGGTGAAATGTCAATTATTCCCTCACGTGACCTTCACGTGACATAACTTAACCAGAAAATCTAACCACGTTAGTGCTAAAGGACGAGACTTGAAAGATTTTAGAACATATAGGACGATTCTCGTCAATTTTGAAGTTTAAGGACATCTACTGAAAAAATAGGTAAACATAAAGGACGATTTCTGTAATTTTTCCTACAGTATTAAAAGAATAACCTTCAACATATAATTATCTTTTGTTAATTTAAAATATGTTACAATTTGACTTTGACTTATACAGATGTAGAATTCATGATCACATTGAAAACAAAAACACTTATTTCAATACAGTGACTTTGTAAAGAAAATCGTACACGAATTTTCTTTGAATACATGAATTTAGATTAATAAATGTTTATTAATCTACACATAAATCACTTTCAATAATCAGCGAAGAAGAAAAAACTTCAAAGTCTTTTAAAATTTTTTTAACACTTATTGATGAACAGAAGGAGAATTCAGAAACTTTTTAAGAATGAATGGTTTGATGTTAATGTAATCATATATTTATAATGGCTATTCAATAATTCTATGTTAAATTAATTTGTAAATAAAATCTTCTATTTTAAATTAGAAGATATGCATATCTTCTTTTATTTATTTTTAAATAAATATTTTATTAAACTTACTGTAAACAAATAAATATTTAAATTTTTATGTTAATCCTTATACATAATTCGAAAACAATATTTATATATAGTAATATATCAAAAATAATATTTAAATTTTAAATATTTTCAATTAGAAGATATGCATATCTTCTTTTATTTATTTTTAAATAAATATTCTATTAAACCTCTCACCTCAACGTGCCACGTGACACATTTATTGGGAGGTTGAGGCCTCCATTAAATGCTACATCATCATAAGTCAATTTTTTTATTAATAGTTATAGATTATAGACGGGCATAGGTAGGGAATTAATGGATCAATGTGAAAAAAATTGGTGTGCGGGTATTCACACGTACCATCACTTTATGTATGATATTCATTTCATAGGATTGATCCATGAGGTGCAAGCAATATTTTTAGAACCGTCACTGATTCACCGATTCGACCGGCCTAATGAACCAGCCCAAAAGTCGAACAAAAAAAAACCGGTTTAACCGGCCAAAATCCAGGTCCAACCGGCGGTTCAACTTCCGATCCTATGCACGAGCGGTCCAACGTAGTGACCCGGACCGGCCGGGGGTCCGTTTCCCGGTCCGGGTTTCAAAACCTTGGACCCATCTCTCATCCACCCTTCGGTGGAGTGGCATCCAGCGAAAAGCGAATACGGGTGGCGTCACTCGGATTGAAGGCAAGTTTTACCGATTATTTCACTGTCGTGCCTTTAGACGGGTGGAGGTCGGGTCTTGGCCACAGAACCGGTGTCACACGTCGTTAAAAAAAACCCATCTCTCATCCATAAAAGCGTCACAACTAATTTTCCATTACTTTTGTTTTCCTTGTCACAACTTGCCAAATAATTATAAATCTTACACGTTTTGTGCGCTTCCCAAGCCACAATTAAAAGAAACAAACTTAACTAAAATTGTGATTGGTTAATTTAGAAAATGGACCACTTTCTCTCACCTCTCCCTCGCGGTTTGTTTGGCATATATGTAGACACCCTTGCCGAAGCCAACTCACTGATTCAAACATGACTCAATCCATGGTATCCTCTTGTCAATTTGCTGAAGCTTGCCACAACCCGCCAAACATGGAAACTGAATGGATACCGAGCACCCTAAGTATATGGTAGATTGTACCAATTTACTCTCCGAGCATAATGGATAGCTAGAGCCCTCGTGATTTGATCACACCACCGTAGTTTGCCATATCGTTGGTGCCAAATGTGATTCGACCAAAAATATTGGGCGGTTTCATCGTCAAACCATAATGTTAGCGATTTTAGCGTTCTAAACGTCATTTTAGTATATTTGTATGCCAATGACCCCCAGCTCAGTTGGGGAGAGGTGGGAGGGTTTACTCCTTAGGAAGGTTCCTATCCGGGAGAGGTACACGGTTCGAATCCTAGGGCCAACAAAAATACACCCCTTGACGTTGAAAAGGCTTATGCCCTCAGGGACGATGCATAAATGAAGATTCGAAACGGTGTACCAAGGTTATGTCCTTAGCCGATCCAAAAAAAAAAAAAAAAAAAAAAAAAAGAGTATATTTGTATTTACGTTAAACGATAGGAGTAATTGGAATAGACATCAATCAATGTCAAATGGAGGACCATCAGAGTTACATATGTGGTTTAGAACAAGTCAAAGGTCAATTATTTATCACTGAGTTAAGAAAGTTTTTTTTTTTTTTTTTTTTTTCAATATATGTAAATATCATTCAAACCGGCCTTTTATAAGTGGGAGGTGGGTAAGCAACCTACAAGTTGCGCTGCTACGCCATTTTAAATAGAAAAACCTACTATGTTAAAAATAAAATATAGGTTCTTCGTCGCCGGGGAGTTGCTCTGCACCACCTTTTGAACTCTTTTTAAGAACCAGATTGCTTCGGGGCTAGATCTCCAAATGTGTCAAAAGCAAATGTCACAAAGACGTGTTGGTTCTCCAGACAGGCAGCTTCATGTTTGACAACTTTCTGGGATTCTGCTCTCAAGGCTGCTTGCCCTACCACAAACCTCGAATCTCAAAGTCCCACCAACGGAGACACCCCTTGTGAGATCAACGCACACATGTTTGCCTTGTGCCCACCCGAACACGAGGACATTTGCTGGCCTTAGGGTAGACCGCCCTTCCACGTGTCCGTCAAAAAGTTAATCGGAGCTTCGTTCCTAGCCGAAATCCCTGCCCTTCGTAAGACGTCCCATAAAACATCCCTGACCAGATCATGCCTGTATTTAAATTCGGGCAGCTCCTTACAGTGAAGGGCATGTTCCCCAAACTTATCTAAACATGTTTTTTTTTTACAAACCGGACACGGTTTATCAACTGGAAACATGGGAATCATGAGCCTGTATTTAAGGATAACCCGGTATTCAACAGCTGACATGTGTTGCCCGAGCCACCCAATAGGGAGGACAACCAAGAAATGTTGAGCATGCGCTACTTTGAGGCATTCAAACACCGCTTTCTGATGCGGAGTCATGGTAAACTTCCCTCCCATAATCTGAAGGGTTGTACAGTTAAACGCACTCGCCAAGAACTTTTGAGGTTTGTTGGGGGCAGTGTCCTTATCCATAAAACCACCCAAATCTAAATCAGGAAGAGAGTTGTGAACGTTGTCCAAGGCAAGCTCATAATCCACATCCATCCCCACTATCCTGCGGTTCCGTAAGATGTGGTCTTGCAGTTCCCAAGACTGCACTCTAGAGGCCACAAAAGCATATGAAGTAACAGCTAATAATCAGCTGACATAACAGCTAATAATCGGCTGTGCTTATTTTACTCCTACAAATCCTCTTTAGTCAATGTGATTTATTTTGTAATCATTTGTAGTTATTTCCTTTCCTTATTCTTTGTTTGTAATTGTTGTATATAATACTATGTAAACTCTCTTGGTTGACAGAGAGAATTACCATTATTTACATGGTATCAGCCTAATACATCGATCCTCATCTCTTGCTCTTCTTCTTCATCATGTCGACCACTGCTTCCTCTTCTTCATCCACAGCCGAAACCCTCCTGCCCATGGCTACTCTACTGCACATGATTACGGTAAAATTATCATCCAACAACTACCTCATCTGGAAAAACCAAATCCTTCCCCTCCTTGCCAATCAGCGCCTCACAGGCCATGTCGATGGTTCTATTCTGCCCGAACCACAAACCCTCCTTGTTGACTCCAAAGAGCAGCCCAACCCTCAATATTCTGCTTGGTTTTTCTCGGACCAACAAGCAATTTTAATCCTTAATTCTTCAATCACTGAGGAGGCTATGGCTGAAATCCTTGGCCTTCCAACTGCTCGACTGATTTGGACTGCCCTTGAGGCAGCCTACAGCAACTCTTCTCTTGAACGGATGCATCTCCTACGGGACAATCTCCGTCAATTAACCAAAGGCTCTTCCACCGTGGCTGAATACGGTCGGAAGTTTAAAAGCGTTTGTGATCAATTGTCCGCCATCGGCTATCCGGTAAGTGAAACGGACAAAACTCATTGGTTTCTTTGTGGTCTCGGTGCTACTTTCGAGAGTTGGTCAACAGCCATTCGTACGGCTCGTGACCCGCTGCCTTTCCGAGATCTTCTCACCAAAGCAGAAAGTCAGGAACAATTTCTGCACACTATACATCCTCCTGCACCGCCTCCTGTCGCCTTCGTTGCACAACAACAGCGTTCTCAGCCCAGGTCTGCACCGACTTCTGGCTCCGGTTCTAAATCTGCCTCTCGTGGACAGCCTCAGACCAACTCGTCTACCCGCCCACGAAGGCCTCCGCACTGTCAACTATGTCGCACTAATGGGCACTATGCTGATAAATGCCCAAAGCTGTCCTCATTTGCGACTGGCTCCTCCTCCGGTGATGATAATATTGCTCGTGCGTTCCATGCTAAGTGCCATGTTTCTGATGACGGACCCGACTGGACCACCGATTCAGGAGCCGATCGCCACATGACAGACGATACCGGTAACCTTCACTCTTTTTCGCCTTACACAGGCACCTCCTCAGTCATTTTCGGTAATGGAAAATCATCTCAAATAACTCATACTGGCCATTTTTCCATTAACAAAAATGTTTCTTTAAAGGATGTCTTAGTTGTTCCTAACATAACTAAGAACCTTCTTTCCGTTAGCAAGTTGACACACGATTATCCTGTTGATATTTTATTCTCAGACACTTTTTTTCGTATCCAGGATCGGAAAACAAGCCAACCTCTCGCTCAAGGTCGGTGTGAAAATGGCCTTTATGTGCTTCGGAACAAGTCGTTTGCTTTTGTTGCTTCCCTTTCTTCGAATAAAGCCTCTTTTGAATTATGGCATAATCGTTTAGGGCATGTTGCCTTTGATGTTATTTCTATTTTGCAAAAACATGGTTGTTTATCTTTTACATCTTTGTTACCGAAGCCAAATCTTTGTTCTCCATGTCAACTTGCTAAATCACATAAGTTACCTTTTAACTTAAATGAAAAACGTGCCTCACATCCCCTAGATCTTGTTCATTGTGACTTATGGGGACCATCACCGGTTTTGGGTAATGACGGCTACAAATACTATGTTGTCTTTATAGACGACCATTCACGCTTTTGTTGGTTGTACCCACTTAGAACAAAAAATGAATTCTACTCAGTTTTGGAATCATTTTTATGCCTTGTTCAAACTCAATTTTCAAGAAAAGTTAAGGTTTTCCAAAGTGATGGCGGTACGGAATTTGTTAATCAATATGTGCGCAAGATTTTTGATAAAAATGGCACTTTTCATCGTCTATCTTGCCCATATACCGCACCCCAGAACGGTCGTGCTGAAAGGAAACACCGACACATAGTCGAAACCGGTTTGGCTATGCTTTTTCATGCCCGTGTTCCTATTAATCATTGGGTTGATGCTTTCAGTTCGGCCACCTACATAATCAACCGTCTACCGACCAAAATTCTCAATGACAAATCCCCATTTGAAGTACTTTATGGAACCAAACCAAACTATGCCAACTTTCGTGTATTTGGTTGTTGTGTGTACCCTTACTTACGAGATTATGCTCCTCACAAACTCGCACCTCGAAGTATTCCGTGTATTTTCATGGGCTATGCACCACAATACAAAGGCTATAAATGCCTTGACCCGGTTTCCTCACGTATGTATGTCTCTCGGCATGCACGGTTTGATGAGGAATTTTTTCCTTACAAGGATACCACCTCTCACACCAACATAGCCAATCTTTTTTTATCAACTTTTCATGAACCCACACCAATTTCATCTCCTACACATCCCACTCAACCTCACACCCCTCCTACACATACCACATCTCAAATCTCAGCCACCACACCATGCACTCTTTGCAAACCTTCACAAGAAACTACACCTTCCCCCACTGACCCGCCACCTCCAATCATACCACCCTCAAACTTAGCTACTGACCCACCATCTCCGAACATCTCATCACAATCGGATCCCACTGAAAACTCGCAGCCTGAACCTCCCTCTCATCAACCTCAGCCTCCACCCTCCTCTACAAACTCTACCCATCCTATGACCACTCGTTCAAAAGTCGGCATTTTCAAACCAAACCCGAAACACACCTCGTACCTTGCTCATATAATGCATTCGTCTCTTCACTCGGCACTTCTAACCACCACTGATCCTAAGGGATTTAAAAGTGCTTCAAAGCACAAACATTGGATGGATGCAATGCATGCCGAACTTCGTGCTCTTCAAACCAATGGCACATGGACTCTTGTTCCTCGTCCATCATCCACCAATATTGTCGGTTCAAAATGGGTGTTTCGTACAAAATATAACTCTGATGGGTCTATTGATCGGTACAAAGCAAGGCTTGTTGCTCAAGGCTTCACGCAAGTTCCCGGACTGGATTTTAATCATACATTCAGCCCCGTTGTTAAAGCTACAACAATCCGTGTTGTTCTATCTTTAGCCGTTATTAATAGTTGGCCACTTCGCCAACTAGATGTCAACAATGCATTTCTAAACGGTTCCTTGTCCGAAACCGTTTATATGGAACAACCACCTGGTTTTGTGAACTCCTTATTTCCGAATCATGTGTGCAAGCTACATAAAGCCCTTTACGGCCTCAAACAGGCTCCCCGAGCCTGGTTCCACCGCTTAAGCTCCTTCCTCCAAACATATGGGTTTAAATGCAGTCGAGCCGATCCATCACTCTTCGTTTTTCATGAAGCCGAGTGCATTATGTATCTTCTCGTCTATGTTGATGACCTTATCCTTACTGGTAACAAACCTAACTTGCTTAATGCTTTCACCGACCGGTTAAACAAAGAATTCGCCATTAAAGATCTTGGCTCTTTGAGTTACTTCCTTGGTCTCGAGGTACTTCACAATTCTGATGGAATGTCCATTAATCAAACCAAGTATGCAAACGACATCATTAGTCGTGCCGGACTCACCGATGCCAAATCTGTTGCAACACCTCTGTCCACAACCGATTCCTTCCAAGCCGACGGTGAACCGTACCACGATCCCACCTTCTACCGCTCTATTGTTGGAGCTCTCCAATACTTAACCATCACGCGTCCAGATTTAGCCTATGCTGTTAATCAAGCTTGCCAACACCTCCATGCTCCAACAGAGAAGCATTTTCAACTTGTAAAACGAATCTTGAGGTACATCAAAGGAACTATATCTCATGGGCTTATCTTTACCAAACCCACCTCATCTACAATCTTGGGTTACTCGGACGCGGATTGGGCTCGGTGCATCGAAACCAGGCGGTCCACATATGGCTACTCAGTTTTTTTAGGAGGTAACTTAGTTTCATGGAGCGCGAAGAAACAACCTACTGTGTCACGTTCAAGCTGTGAATCGGAGTATCGGGCAATGGCAAATGCAGCAGCGGAAATCGTCTGGCTCACTCATCTTCTACAAGAATTGTATGCATTACCACCCTCACGTCCAACACTCCTCTGTGATAACCGCAGTGCACTATTTATGTCTCACAATCCGGTATCGAACAAACGGGCAAAACACATTGATTTGGATTACCATTTTGTCCGGGAGCTAGTCATGTCTGGGAAACTTCATACAAAGTTCGTTCCAACCAAGCTTCAACTCGCGGATATCTTCACCAAGAGTCTGCCTCGACCACAGTTCGAGCACTTTCGAGATCTCTTACGGGTTCATCCACCGAAGTTTCGCTTGAAGGGGGATAACAGCTAATAATCAGCTGACATAACAGCTAATAATCGGCTGTGCTTATTTTACTCCTACAAATCCTCTTTAGTCAATGTGATTTATTTTGTAATCATTTGTAGTTATTTCCTTTCCTTATTCTTTGTTTGTAATTGTTGTATATAATACTATGTAAACTCTCTTGGTTGACAGAGAGAATTACCATTATTTACATGAAGACACGTCCTCCGCCGAACACACGCCAAGACGTCCCAATCGTATCGGTAAAGACGCTAACCGCCATTGAAAATCCCCAAAGAACGGTCCGATCCCCCACAAACTACAATATCTTCGACCACACAATGGAAAGTTGAGTAGCTTAGATCTAATCTACTAATCTAGTAATATATACATGTTGTACTCTTTTTATTTCTTGATTTAAGGTTTGTTTCACTGAGTTTTTCTTAGTAAGTTTTTAACTAGACAATATAATCATTTTATTATCTAGGTCCCGAAGTACCACCGGTTTATGTTGTTAATAGTGTATAATGAACGGCTACTTGTCAGAGTGAGAGTGTTACAAAAATATATTGATGTTTTTATACCACCATTAATCTCAATTTTATTGAGTTTTGATATATTTCTATATAATATATATGGGAATCGTGAATGCGTATGGAATTCGGTTTTGAGCTTTCCATCTATTCTTTGAAAAAAACATGACCACTACATTTTTATCTATGAGTGACAAACCGAGTGTGTTTTAAGACGATCAAAACGGGTAAAATGGACTACTCTATGAACAGGTCAGTTGTGTAACCGGTCAAAACGAGCAGTGTTAGAAAAGGTAGGTCAAATGGGTTCGAGTCAAAACGGACTATTATGTGAAACATGTCAAATGGGTAGTTGCAGCAATGGATGTGGTGACAATGGTTATCAATAGGTGATGGTAAAGCAACTGTCTTTTTTCTGGCTTTACAATATTACATAAAATCTTATGAAGTTGTAATTATTTTTTCCCTTGATGTTTCCATATTGATAAGATCAGAATTGCTGGTCAGAAAATTCTTATACCATGTTGCAGAAAGCTTTGGCGTCCGAGTTAAGGTTTGACGATCCACATAGTGCAATCCGTATCTTACATCATAACCACGCAACCATTCGTAACCATCCAAAAACGACCAAGCGAAATATCCTTGTACATCTGCGCCCTCTCTGTTATTTTAAACAACACAATTTGACTTTTCAAGTCAAACATGCAGCTTTAAGAATTAGAAAATGACATAAACCAAGATTCAAGACCCAACCTAATAGACTTGGCTAATGAAGCAAGGTAATTGGCATGATATTCAACTCGCTTGACGTCATTGATTAGCTCGTCAACTCTTTGCTCATGCACGTCCGGTGAAGAATATCCTGTAAAAGAAGCGGATACAGTTGAAACGAGACCATATGTTGCTAAATATGATAAATGGTGACACTAACCGTTTTCAGTAATAAACATAGGCTTATTATTGTATCGAATCTTGATAAGGTTAACAATCTCTTCCATGCCTCTAGGAACAACAAATGATCCTTCTACCGCCGTCTGTTTTTGCAATCAACAAAAATGTCATTATATCAACTAAGTAATATTAATAAAAGAGAGTAATTTCGTACATGTTCACCAATAAGCACGCCATCACGCTCTCCATCCGTCCCCACAAAACCTTGGATTGCACGATTCTCAGTTGCATTGCAACTAGAATTAGTACAATCCTTGGCATATGTAGTCGAATAATGGTTTATGCCGATAAAATCTATACTGTTCTTCATAAAATTCATTTCATCAAGGGAGAAACTTGGTAAATCATTACCAAGATATTCCTTAACTTCTTCCGGGTACTCTCCAAATACTAAGGGATCAAGTGTCCTGTTTGACGATTACAAGTTGAACGAAGATCATATATTTTTTTCTCGCTTTATTTTTTATTTATGTAGAATATATATTCGAAAAGGTTACCAGCCAGACTGAAAAGCAAATGCCCTTTTCGCAGCTTGGTGATCAAGTTCACTATCCGTTAGTGGTTCATACATCTTACAGTTAACAGTGAGACCAATTGAGCCACCTTGTTTAGGCTACACATACAAACCGACGAGTCAAATAAACAAATATTGAAATGCTTAGTTAAAACTTGAAGATTGACTCAAAAGTTAGTTGATTGCCTGATAGTATTCATGATATAGCTTGGCTGCCCTACCATGGGCCAACAACATGTTGTGCATAGCGATAATCGGCTCCACATCCGAGTTTCCATCAAGACAGTTTCCAAAGGGCGCTGAACAACGAGATGGTGGAAAAACTCCCAATTCATAAGCCATATCGGCGAGTAATTTAGGTTCATTTATGGTGATCCAATACTTCACTCGGTCTCCAAACGACTTGAAACATGCTTCCGCCAAATATATAAACTCTTCCCTACCAGTAAACAAATATGACACATAATATGCTGTCAAACATCTAAAGAAGCAATGAAACAACGGCGTTTTAGACATACTGCATTTCAGGGTTTAGCCAAGAACCGTATATGTCTTGAAGTTCTTGAGGATATTCTACATGGTAAATCGTCACAAACGGTTCAATTCCTGTTCATTTTAATCAACATACAAGAAAAAAAATGTAAGATTTAATCATCAATCACTCAAACTTAAACTTATTTTTTTAATGTCAATTCATAGCACCTTTGAGAATGAGATTGTCTATGATCTTGTTATAGAACATGATGCCTGCAGGATTGACTTTACCAAACCTTCCTCCTGGTTAACAAAATACAAACAATTAGTCAAAGTTGAGAAGATAATGGATGTAATTGAGCGAATGGTACGATTCGATAGAATACTTGGAAGAATTCTAGCCCAAGATACTGAAAATTTGTATGCTTGTATCCCAAGGGAATGCATCAACTCAATGTCTCTCTGAATTACATAATTCAAAATTTCAAATAAAGAAATATAAAAAAAAGTCAATGAGGTTGATAAATAAACTAATAATGAACCAAGAACATATGATAATGATTGTCTGCAATATCTCCATTCTCCCTATTTTCTCCACAACCTGATATAAATGATGGTGAATTCAATAGTCATCACTGGAAATAAATATAAATATGTAAAATAAACATCGGATAACCGATTATACTAACCTACGGAGTGACAAAAGACATCCCAGTTGCTTAAGGACTTCGCGTCTTCAAGATAGGCTCCTTCAACTTGGTAAGCAGAAGTTGCTGTTCCAAAGAGAAACCCGGATGGAAAATCAGATCTTTTGATTCGGGTCTCTTCGTTTTCTTCAAGTATGAATCCTCCATCGCTATTCGCATTGTTGGAGGCTTCAAGAAGTGTTGCAGGTGCAGAAATGAGAAAGAAGATAAGAAAAATGGTTGGTATTTTCAGTTTCATATTAATGGAACAGTAGAGAATCTTTCTAAAATAATTTTGACCAATGAAATATATGTTTAATGAAGAGGTAACATAACCGAAACAACAAAAGACAACTGGGCCAACAGAAAAGACAGTAACAAGATGCTGCTGCAGGAACTTTGATAAACCCTATTTAGAAAGATTCGGGACATGGACAACTCCGGGACGAGAAGACAGGCAGACCAGGACGGCTGCCACGTGGACCATGTTGCCACATCTACGGATATATCTAACCAACTAGAGACAACCAAATAACTAACCACGAAAGCGACTGCTTCGGATGGAACCATAAAATTGGTCATGAGAATCCAAAGGTATGAATTTTATAAATATGACCACATTAGCTGATTACCCCGGGAGAGTTCCGGGGTTTAAATTCTAATTTTACGTGATAACCTATTGCAAATGGCTCAAGTTAACTAACCACAAAATCTCTCAATCATTGCATGTTTATAGTATTCTAATCAGTAATGACTCATATTCCCTAATCTGAAACCTAATCAGTAATCATCTAAAGAATCACTTATGTAAGCTGCAACTATTCAAAAACTCATCACATCTCTCTAATTTCTCACATTCTAATGGCTCTTATAATTCCTAACCTAATCAACTAAATAAACACTTAAGTTGGAAGTTGTAACCATTGCATCTCATTATGCCACGTGGCATAATCAAGAGATGGTTGAGGCCACAATTGAACGTCACGTCAGCAACTATCAATTCTTCCTGGGAGCGTCCCAGGATTGAAAAATATAATCATTATAATAATACTAATACTAATAGTAATAATTATTACTCTTGTAATTAAATAAATAAAAAAATAACCTTGCTATAAACTGACACCATGTGTTGCAGTGTTGCGCGATTCTTTCTCCTAGCTTCTCTTGATGAAGTATACCTAGTAAATTCCAATGATAATATGGCGATTGGGCTGATTTTCAACATCGTAGATAAGAACCTGGTTTAAAAGAAAAAACATGATTAATGAATAACATGAACACTTTGTGTTTTTTTTTCTGTATGAACGAAACCCCATAAAAAATAGTCGTTTTTTTCTCCGTTTTTTATATAGCACTATGGTACTCGTTGGAAAGATAATAAAACGCTCGTTAATTTGGTGTAATTTTTTTCTTTAAAAAATCCCGTATATAAAAGATATAAACGTTTAAAAATTATGGGAGGAAATATGAGAGATAAAATTTTAAGTTTATGTTTAAATTCTTTTTTTTTAAAATAACTCAATTTAACTAAAGAAGAAAATAATTCAAAAACACTAAAATCATTCAATTATGATGCCACGTGGCACTCTCAAGAGGAGGTTGAGCCCTCCATTACACGTCACGTCAGCATATACGTTTTCTTATATATATATATAGATAGATGAGAGAAAAAGGTGCATTCTTTCTATGGCGAGGCTAACCGGTGTTGTTTTGCATGTCCGTTTTTTTTAAAGCTAGTGTAGAGAGATAATGTAATTTGGTGCAAATATTTGTCCTTAAAATTTGTTTGTATAAAATAAATTATTATTATTATTATATATATATATATATATATATATATTGTGACATCCGTCACCCTTGTCTTTCATCTAATTAACAATAATAATTGTAATAGTTTAGTACTTATTACAATGATAATAGTAATAATAGATTGAAGGTTCATAGTCTTGTACATAGCAAATTAGATAAACTTTACATAACAAAATATGATTGTTAATTTGACTCCATAACTCTATTTCAACGTCGTTATGGATTATGAATGAAATTACAATATAATATAAATTTGATTAGATTACATTAAATATGAAATAATGATTTACATGTATCATTCTTGGAATGCATAAATTTTGAAAAGAATTAATATATCAAATTTTAAAGTTATTAATGTAAGGAAATTGTGATATAATAATGGAAGGAATGGAATTGTATTAATTGAATTTACTCCTAAAAAAACGCATACAGTCCTTTCGTTAACTTTGGTAAACTACCAATATAACAGAGCGTAACCGATGGGAGGGATAATGCACTAGCCATTATTTCACATTAATTATCTTAAATCAATTGATAGCATAAATTGAAACCGTCACCCCTCATGATCATAAAACCGACAACTCATTTTTCTTACCACTTGGCTCTCTCTCTCTAAAATTCGAACCACACCAAATTCCGGCAAGAACAAACTCAACCAACGAAAGAGGGCACCATGTCAGCTGATGTGTTCGTTACTTCCAGACTTCATCGTGAAGCATCATCGCGCCCTCCGTTCGCCGGGAATTGTGAACTCGACTAAAGCCATCAAGACCATCAAAGTAGTCGTCTTAAGTTTGCAATATGTCTGCAAGTATTCGTGTACCTTTCCGCTGTTTTCACATTCTTATCATCGGTTCCCGCCCATCGACTAAGGTAAGAACTTCCGACCAACGCCATGAATTATTTCATAAATATAGCCACAAGATTTCGCTTTGTTCCGACAATTTAACTCATCTTCAATATGCATATATGACATAAGACTAAGCAATGGATATTCGATCAAAACTGATTCCTTGTGTTCCATATTATTTAGTCTTGGTTCGTTGATAAAGAAGTCTCACCATGATAACTATGAATGAAAGTTTAGTAAATAAATTATTAGAACAAGCCATTTATGGCTATAGATGGTTAACCATATTCGATTTTTTCTTCAATATAAATTTATTTAATTTAAGTGAAGCACAATGATTTTCATGAACAACAGTGAGTATTCTTCTAAATATAGATTGGTTATTTGTGATAGAAATTTTGAGAATATTAGAGTCAAAACCTTCTCACTAAAATATTATAATTATCTTTATCTCCAAAAGTAATTTCTTATGCTAACACGATATATTTTTTTTTTTAATTTTTATTTTTTTATATATAATTTTTTAGAAAGTAAATCAAGTATACAAAGGTATGATATGATCACGGACCGAGTACCGTAAAAGCCTCTGTCATCTCGTAAAATCAATGAGCCAATGAAATGAGTCATGTGGTTTAATTAATGTTGGAAAAACAACAATGATAATAGTATTACAATATAGTTGAATCAACACTAACCTATTTTGCACGTTCACTGTAACTATAAAATAACAATAGTGGATGCTAAATCATTATTCTTAATCTACATAGGTGCAAGCATACTTCTTTGATTCTAGTATGTTCATCGTCGCAATCGGTGTGAGTATATCTTTCCCCTTTTTACTGTTTTACTACTTTGGGGTGACTCATGTACCTATATATTAATCAAGTTTTAATTTCTTATACTTAATGCAATTCTCATGTGTGTTTGCTTTATGTTAATTGGTGTGTCTATGACTTGTCAAAATCATTAACCGTTGGGCGGCCTAGCTTTTCAATGAATAGTACTATGGTATACCCCCTTGAGACTCTGTTGAGAGAATCTTGGTCATTGTCTTGTTAATTCATTATTCAGTTGGTTAGTCATGTGTTAGTCATTATTCTCAGGTTTGGTTTTGAACGGATATTACTTATTACATAATTGCAAATGGTACCGCACATGAATTGCTAAACACTTTTCTACTATATTTATTTAAACAGGGTATGCTCACCAATACAATTTTTGTATTGACCAAAATATTTTGTACATGTTTCAGGTTGTTTTGAGACGCTTCTTTTAGACTTTTGGATTTTATATTTCAGTCTTGTCTACATTGTATCTTAGCTAGACTTGTCACTTTAGAATTATTGTATCCTGTAATTTCATTTCCATGTAATAAATTATTTAATCAATGTATTCAAATTTACACTTTAGTCCATGAGCTATTGAACAATCGTCACTACGTGACACCTCGATGTTTCCGCCATCGGTTGGGGTGTTACAGATTGGTATCAGAGCCATGGTTATAGGGAATTAGGTTATTAGAATGCCTTTTAGCCTAGACTATAACTAAGCTTATTTTCACGAGTCATCTCGTGTACATTTCTCTTATTTCTTATATTTTCTTTCAAGATATTTTCGTTATGACTATTTCTCGTTATTCTTTCTATATTTTGCTTGGCAAAGAAGACACTCGTATATCACAAACGAAACGATATCATCAAGTTAGGAGTGGTATCCATACCTTGGTGATTAGTTTCCCTCCTCTATATGTTATTTATCCTAGGAATATATCTTTGAGATAGGAGTGACATCCACACCTCAAAGAGTATTTCCTTCCAAAAGAAACTTAACCACTAAAGCTGGGAGTGATATCCTTAACTTAGTGATTGGTTTCATTCCTCAATTGTTTTCAATTTTGAAATACATCTTTGAGTTAGGAGTGAAATCCACATCTCAAGGATCTATTTCTGCATCTCGTTTTTTAAATCTCGCTAAGGTTTTGGAATTTACTAGTAACTTAATCACTTGATGTTTCATATACCATTATTCTTTGATCGTTTGCTTTTGGATTCCTTATCGTCATTATTAAAACTTTTTGCTCGTTATATTATCTCATTAAAACTTACACTATATCCCTTATGCTTTGTGACTTTTACCCTATAAGGTATTACTCTTTTTGCATTAAAAACATTTTTACCCCCGATTTAAGTTCTAAACTCTGTGTTTAACTCCGACCACATTTTGATTTTTGGAATGTTGCGTCATCAGTCAGATAAAATGAACATGGTTTTTCCTAAACTTATTATTCAACCTGTTTTATACCTTACTTGATTGAAGTCACAATATATCCCTAAATTATGATTTTTGTACCCGCTTATGCATCCACAAACTTACTTGTCAAAGTTTCCTATTGAAACAATCTCAATGTTTTATGATATTAAAATTTATGTTCTGTTCATCATTTGAAAACTCAAATGATAAATTATGAATTTTCTTAAATATTGGTAATCTATTACATACGTTAATCTTATCATTCACGTCATTTTAAATCTTGGTCTTTTAAAACACATTAGATTTACAAATACTTCATGAAATGGTTTCATTTTGCATTTTACAAACTTGTATTGCATATTTTAAACTTTTGTTTTCATATGACGTATTCAATATATATTTTCGGGAGAAATTTGCAACTAATAATAAGCCTTATAACATTTTTCAAACTCAACTTCTTGTAAACACATGAAAACATGTAATTACGAAGATTTTTCAAATGAACCTTGTTTTGAATCTAAAACACACTTCGATTTTAAAAAGTGATCCTCATACATTACGAAGTTATCCTTTCAACTATATCACAAAGTTTGAGCACACTACATTTTTGATAAACGGAAATTTATCATATTACACTCACACTCTTTCAATCGCAAAACTTTTGGTCTAACAAAATATTGGACATATCCTTAACAGAATGTTACTAATTGTAGTTTATCATATAATGCATATATATCAAAACTAACTAAACTTAAACCCTTATGTCAGTAGACTATACGTCTGTTTTGCGTACTCTCATTTGCCGTAAACTTTATTATTTTATTCTTGCACTACTTTATTCATAGTCATTTCTAACACGTTATTTGCGATTATTTTCACACTGCTTATTTTCAAGAGTTCAACTCGTTTACTTTCATTTTATGCAATTGTGCGATTACTCGATCTATGTTATACTATTCTTTCAATCGGAATTTTATGCTATACTTATATACTTACTTGAACACATATTTGGTATGCATATTTTCTTTCCTGTTTTGAGCAAAACCCTGTTATACTTTACATTATTTTGTTTATCATCATGGCCAACGAACATACTAGTTGATAACTCGTATGAGATCTAAGCCAGTGCCCACGTACGACTCGGATTAGAGTATTTCTTCAATCCGAGGGGAACGGTGTAAACCTCAGGGTCTATCAATATGAGTGTTTAGAGCCAACGATGTGAACAAAAGTTACCGGTTAAAAGGAAAACCCGAAAGGGAAGGACCTCTAACCATGTCATGATTAAACATTATTTCATTACAGTGGCTATTACATATTGGTTGCACACATTTATTTCATGTTAGGTTATGGAAAAGCATAACACCCTAGTGTAAGGTAAATCGATGATTACGGTCCGGAACGCAATCATGGGTTTACAGGTACATGAGGGTGGTGTGTAATTCTATTTAGGCTGTTGGTAGATAATCAGTACGAGTCCAAAGTATCGGGAGTGTGGTGGGTCAGCTGCGGTACACCCTATATATAAGCATAAACGATACTGGGGGAAACGGACTAAGAGTCTGACCAAGAACCTACCCATTACTACCTTTTCATTAGATCATTGTCTAAAAGCTAGCATTTCAATAAGAACATTTTACATAAGCTTCAATTAGTTTTGTTGCAGCTTTCCTTAGTGACCACCTCTTTAGAAAACCTTAAACTGTGTATACTATTACACTCTCTGTCCTGTTGCATATCCTTAATAAAGTTCGGTCAGAAACCTTTCTAAAGTAGGGGAGACTGTTTCATCATCTCTGCCTCTCACCCGTTACACATTTCCAAAACTTTTCTCATTTAAACTCTCAATTTCTAATCTCGGGTCAACTGACAAGGATTTTCAAACTTTTACTTTGGGTATTAGACAACAATTTTAAATTTTGTCGAATCATAAATGATGAATTTTTTTTATCCTACTTGACTTTTGCAACGCCTTTTGGTTTCATAGTAACCTCCACTTCAAAGAAATTTCGAGACGAAATTTTCTAAAGTAGGGGAGACTGTGACATCCGTCACCCTTGTCTTTCATCTAATTAACAATAATAATTGTAATAGTTTAGTACTTATTACAATGATAATAGTAATAATAGATTGAAGGTTCATAGTCTTGTACATAGCAAATTAGATAAACTTTACATAACAAAATATGATTGTTAATTTGACTCCATAACTCTATTTCAACGTCGTTATGGATTATGAATGAAATTACAATATAATATAAATTTGATTAGATTACATTAAATATGAAATAATGATTTACATGTATCATTCTTGGAATGCATAAATTTTGAAAAGAATTAATATATCAAATTTTAAAGTTATTAATGTAAGGAAATTGTGATATAATAATGGAAGGAATGGAATTGTATTAATTGAATTTACTCCTAAAAAAACGCATACAGTCCTTTCGTTAACTTTGGTAAACTACCAATATAACAGAGCGTAACCGATGGGAGGGATAATGCACTAGCCATTATTTCACATTAATTATCTTAAATCAATTGATAGCATAAATTGAAACCGTCACCCCTCATGATCATAAAACCGACAACTCATTTTTCTTACCACTTGGCTCTCTCTCTCTAAAATTCGAACCACACCAAATTCCGGCAAGAACAAACTCAACCAACGAAAGAGGGCACCATGTCAGCTGATGTGTTCGTTACTTCCAGACTTCATCGTGAAGCATCATCGCGCCCTCCGTTCGCCGGGAATTGTGAACTCGACTAAAGCCATCAAGACCATCAAAGTAGTCGTCTTAAGTTTGCAATATGTCTGCAAGTATTCGTGTACCTTTCCGCTGTTTTCACATTCTTATCATCGGTTCCCGCCCATCGACTAAGGTAAGAACTTCCGACCAACGCCATGAATTATTTCATAAATATAGCCACAAGATTTCGCTTTGTTCCGACAATTTAACTCATCTTCAATATGCATATATGACATAAGACTAAGCAATGGATATTCGATCAAAACTGATTCCTTGTGTTCCATATTATTTAGTCTTGGTTCGTTGATAAAGAAGTCTCACCATGATAACTATGAATGAAAGTTTAGTAAATAAATTATTAGAACAAGCCATTTATGGCTATAGATGGTTAACCATATTCGATTTTTTCTTCAATATAAATTTATTTAATTTAAGTGAAGCACAATGATTTTCATGAACAACAGTGAGTATTCTTCTAAATATAGATTGGTTATTTGTGATAGAAATTTTGAGAATATTAGAGTCAAAACCTTCTCACTAAAATATTATAATTATCTTTATCTCCAAAAGTAATTTCTTATGCTAACACGATATATTTTTTTTTTTAATTTTTATTTTTTTATATATAATTTTTTAGAAAGTAAATCAAGTATACAAAGGTATGATATGATCACGGACCGAGTACCGTAAAAGCCTCTGTCATCTCGTAAAATCAATGAGCCAATGAAATGAGTCATGTGGTTTAATTAATGTTGGAAAAACAACAATGATAATAGTATTACAATATAGTTGAATCAACACTAACCTATTTTGCACGTTCACTGTAACTATAAAATAACAATAGTGGATGCTAAATCATTATTCTTAATCTACATAGGTGCAAGCATACTTCTTTGATTCTAGTATGTTCATCGTCGCAATCGGTGTGAGTATATCTTTCCCCTTTTTACTGTTTTACTACTTTGGGGTGACTCATGTACCTATATATTAATCAAGTTTTAATTTCTTATACTTAATGCAATTCTCATGTGTGTTTGCTTTATGTTAATTGGTGTGTCTATGACTTGTCAAAATCATTAACCGTTGGGCGGCCTAGCTTTTCAATGAATAGTACTATGGTATACCCCCTTGAGACTCTGTTGAGAGAATCTTGGTCATTGTCTTGTTAATTCATTATTCAGTTGGTTAGTCATGTGTTAGTCATTATTCTCAGGTTTGGTTTTGAACGGATATTACTTATTACATAATTGCAAATGGTACCGCACATGAATTGCTAAACACTTTTCTACTATATTTATTTAAACAGGGTATGCTCACCAATACAATTTTTGTATTGACCAAAATATTTTGTACATGTTTCAGGTTGTTTTGAGACGCTTCTTTTAGACTTTTGGATTTTATATTTCAGTCTTGTCTACATTGTATCTTAGCTAGACTTGTCACTTTAGAATTATTGTATCCTGTAATTTCATTTCCATGTAATAAATTATTTAATCAATGTATTCAAATTTACACTTTAGTCCATGAGCTATTGAACAATCGTCACTACGTGACACCTCGATGTTTCCGCCATCGGTTGGGGTGTTACATATATACTAGGTGAAATCCCGTGTGAAAACACGGGAACACTAAATCCAACTAAAGCTGAAAATCCATTCATTGATGGTTGTGCTTCTGCCTTTAGTAACCACTGATAAATGAAATAGCTGATTGGAAACCACTGATGAATGAATCAGCTGATGATTATCCACGGATGAAGCAAGCAACAGAGGATGAAACAAACTTCTAATGACAACAGTGGTTTGCATTCAACAAATGTTGTCATCAGAAGTTTGTTTCAGAGTAGACCCATCGAACAGAGTAGACCCATTAGTAATAAAATGCTCTTTATTTTCGTTCTTTGTATAGCATTATGGTACTCGTTGGAAAGATAATAAAACGCTCGTTAATTTGGTGTAATTTTTTTTTCAAAAAAAGTGTCGTTTAAAAAATTTATTAACATTTAAAAATCATGGGGGAAAGTGCATGTGCCATGCACATGATAGAGAAAAAATAATTTAATAGTAGATGGAGTATCCATGACCCATTTAAATGACCCAGTAAAATGAGCGGGAAAAAAATTAAAGGAAGCTCCCATAAGGTGACATGTGTCCCTCATTAGCTTTCATTTATATATTATAGAAGATATATAGGGGGGCGGTTATTCTACAAAGTAAAAGAAACGTGCGAAGGATGCGAAGGAACTTTGTACATGATAATTACGTAATGATAATTACGTAATGTTTTTTATGTTCATGAAAGCATTACGTAATTATCATTACGTAATGTTTTTTATGTTCATGAAGGCATTACGTAAGACGGAGATAGAGCCGAACCAAAACCAGTCATTACATAAAATCAAACTTACACCATTTCTCCGGATCAACTATCCCTGATTTAAATCTATTTTTATACTACAAGTAACGTAGAGCTTTGATCTCCGCCACAACTTCTACCACCTTCTTGATTTTACTCGAGAATTGCTTTCATTTCTTACCTTTCATATGCACCAGGATGTAATAACGACAATCCCCCGGAAAACCTTCTTATTTACCATCGAACCATTTATATGTTTATGTAACTCAATCAAATCTTTTACCGAAAAAGCATAAATCAAAGGAACCCCACACTATGTCAATATAGCATGCCAAACCCCGAAGCAAAACCATATGCTAAATAAAATAAATTAATTAATTCAAATTTTATTAGTGGGCTGTTTTGGGGTCCAATGGTCAAATGTGGGCTAACGATCATATTTTTGAACGGTAAAACGGTGCATGATGCGCGGGGTATAGTAGTGATATTCTCACAAGTGCAGAAAATGGGGCGGCACAGTGTACCTTGCCACCCTGCAGGCCATGTGGTCGACTGGTCACCCTGTGAGTATAAGACACAACCTTGTGGAAATAATAGTATTTGGGTTAGTATGCAATTGTGGAAATATAAGTGTCATTTGTGTAAAGAGTTTGAATGGTCATTAAATAAACCAAACCAAGTCATGTAAAAATCATGTATACTTAGATAGAAAATTATTGATGGAAATGACATAGTTATGGTCTGTGACACTCCAGGAAAATCCCACATTGGCCGTGGTTAGGAGAAATCCTTGATTCATATGTAATCAAATGCCTCTTAAATCACCAACGCGTTTTGGGGCTTAATGTTTGTTGATGAGAGGAGAACTCCACAGTTAGCATGCTCGGGTGGGAGCAGCATCAGGATGGGTGACCTCCTGGGAAGTCTCCACCGGGGCAACCAAAAACAAATCCGTGAGCTCTGGATGGGCAACCCATCATGACAAAGCGGACAATATTGATGGTGAGAGGGGCCGAATGTTAAATGGTCTAAATGAAATGAATACATTTTTTCCGCCCCAAATGCGTCTCGTCTGTCATGAATCTTTCTATTTCTTCTATGAGAGCTTCGTCCAATTCCCTGGTTACCAACGTGTCGACAACTAACAAACTAGGCTACCGCCCTTATTTGAATTCAAAACATAATTAACGTAAACCAAACTTAGTCATGTGCCATGCAATGTGCAGAATATGGATCACATTTTAACACCCTCCCTTGATTCATATTCTGCTACTCCCATCTTGTAACACCCCAACCGATGGCGGAAACATCGAGGTGTCACGTATGAATGAGTATACAGTAGCACATGGTAATCCAAATTTTAATTGAAATAAATTTAAATTGCAAATATCCAAAAATAGAAATACATAAGAGTTTTAAATGTGAAAATCTAATACATCACACAAGAATCAAGCATGCATAGACTCCTTATTGTCTTCATAAAATCCTCTAATCTTCAAGCATCATTATTTCCTGTTGAGTTGTAAAAATGGGGGGGGGGTCAACTAGAAGTTGGTGAGAATACATAATCCATGTTAAGCAAATAGTTTAAGTATAAAAGTCTAGCAATTCGTATGTCTATCGTAAATTTAAGTCTACATGAATAGTATAATATGTTGACATAATCAAACCTCCGACTAGTTTAGGTCCATCCCGTCATCTACGGTTCACCTTAGTAATATGTTGGAACGATAACAATCACCCACGTTACCTATGTAGGAGGTACACGTATCCGGGTGGGGTTGTCAATCCAATAGATCTATTATTGAGTATCGCCGGCTTGGCCATAGCTAATGATTATGTAATGTTGAAACTCGTTGAAACTCGTTGAAACTGTTGACTAATTCATGAGGCAATAAAGTTTACTACTAGACATGCATGTTGAATTGCTTAAAATGTTGCAAGTATAAAGAGTCGCATAAACATGGTTACGTAAACTCACCTTGGTATAGTATTAGGTATTGAGGAATAGTATAAGTGTAGCCCAATAGATTGCCAAGTATCACCCTATGTATAAGGCAACAAATAAGTCTAAGTCTATCTAGTCTATAAGTATATTCTAGGGTTTCGATTTGGGGATATCCAATTGTTGAATTTATAATAAAATGTTAATTAAATAAAGGGAAATTTGATTAATTAAATAAATGGAAGTCTTTTATAAAGTTTGAATTTAGGATGTTCACAATAATGTGTTTGAAGTATAAAAATAATTTTTATAAAATTATTTTCTTTAAAATAGATTTTTAAATCTATTTATTACAAATTGCCAAAATTTAACTTTAATATTTAAAAATACTAAAATTAAAGAATTATTATTTTAAAAATCATATTTCTGTTCTAAATATTTAAAAATAAATTGTATAAAATTTTGGTGCAAAAATAATAAAAATTGAATTTATTATGATTTAATTATGATTAAAACTAACAAAAATTGATTAAAAATATAAAATAAATGATTTTTCAAAATTAAAAATCATTTCAGTAAAGTTTATCATTGTACAAACATAGGATAATTTTTGTAGGAATTTATAAAATTGTTTTGATATTTTAATGGATTTTTATAAATATAATAGCATAAAATTGATTTAATTATTATAAATATTAAATAAATGAATTTCAGAAAACTAAAAATTGTAGATAAATCTTTTACATCAGATTTGTTAAATATAATTTTTTTAGAATTTATAAAAAGGTTTTAATAATTAAAAATGAATTTACAAGATTAAATGTAATATATATATATATAATTGATTTGTTTTTAAAAATGAAAATAAGTGGAAAAAGAGTGCCATGGCCGGGACTCGAACCCGGGTGGCCGTGGTTATAATCATCAGTCACAACCACTTGGCCTAGGCCTGTGGTTGTGATGAGTTCTGTTTTAATAAAAATAAATACATAATGCTGATATGAGTTTATCCCCATTTCAATACCCACGAACCCTAGTTCCAGCAATAATCTGTTTCACACATCAATAGCTCAATTGATCTTAGGGCTTTTGATGTGTGCACGCCGGAGATCAAAACCCACAGAAAACATATTACTTACAAGTTTGTATTGAACACGATTTGCTCGGTCAAGTATAAAAGTCAAACAGCGATCAAGAAATAATAAACAGAGTGAATTGAAGAAGATTGGTGGTTGAGAGAAGATTATTGGCGAGTTGTAATGCTTCGCAGAGGATCAATTATATAGTGGATCAATGGATTGATGAATTGGCAAGGTTGACCAAGGATTGAATGTCAAACGCGTATTATGGTTAATTGATGGACAATTGATCAACAATCAACGTGTAGCTTAGTCAGACGAGGCCGGTCATCGCGTAAAGTTGCCATATGTGAAACAATTACGAGTTAATTTTGATTGATTATGCATACGCGTCCCACAGTTGACTTTACTAGTCAACTGTGAAGGTTTGAAATCAAATATATATATATATATATATATATATATATATATATATATATATAACGCGTCCAGGTTTAATCAAATGTGAAGGCCAGCCCAGCTGGTTAACTCGTTGGTGTGTTTGGGCCGGGCTTGGGCGCGGGTTCGATTCCCGGCCCAAGCAGTTTTATTTTTTTTGTAATTATCTCACACTTCCACATATATAATATATATATATATATAGTATTAGGGTTTCAAATATGCGACAAAATAATTATTACACACGAGAATAACGAAACTTGACGTTTATTAATTATGATAGTGTAACGTACAAGTTTAAAATGCGAATGTTACAGTCTCCCCTACTTTTAGGAACTTCGTCACGAAGTTGGAGTTGGAGAGTCTGGTGGAAAAAGATGTGGATACTTCGACTTCATCTGGTCTTTACGTTCCCAAGTGAACTCTGGGCCTCGTTTAGATTCCCAACGAACCTTAACGATCGGAATGCGACTGCGCTTGAGTTTCTTGACTCCAGTATCAACAATCTCGACGGGTTTCTCGATAATGTGCATGCTTTCATCAATTTGCACATCCTCAAGAGGAACATGAAGGTTCTCATCTGCTAAGCATTTCTTGAGATTCGAAACATGGAAAGTCGGGTGAACATTGCTTAGCTCCGGTGGAAGATCAAGTTTGTAAGCCACTTTTCCAACTCTATCAAGAATTTTGAAGGGGCCTACGTATCGAGGAGCTAGTTTTCCCTTTCTACCGAAACGAATTACTCCTTTCCAAGGGGATACCTTAAGTAGTACAAGGTCCCCAACTTGAAATTCCAAGGGTTTACGACGTTTATCAGCATAACTCTTCTGACGACTTCTAGCCTTGAGAAGATTATCCTGAATGAGTTGAATTTTGTATGTGGTTTCCTGGATTAGTTCGGGTCCAGTGATACGAGTTTCACCAACCTCAGTCCAACAGACAGGTGAACGACATTTACGACCATAGAGTGCCTCGAAAGGAGCCATGTTAATGTTGGCGTGATAACTGTTGTTGTATGAAAACTCAACCAAAGGAAGATGAGAATCCCATGCGCCACCAAAATCGATGATACATGCCCTGAGCATATCTTAAAGAGTCAAGATGGTCCGTTCGGTCTGACCATCCGTTTGAGGGTGATAAGCAGTACTCAGGTTCAACTTGGTACCCAAAGCATCTTGTAGAGAATCCCAAAAGTGAGAGGTGAAATGACCATCGTGATCAGAGATAATGTCCAAAGGTATACCATGACGACATACGATTTCACTTACGTACATCTTTGCCAACCTTTCCACAGAATACTTCTCACGAATGGGTAAGAAGTGAGCTGACTTGGTCAAACGATCGACGATTACCCAAATACTGTCAAAACCTTTGGGTGTACGAGGGAGTTTGGTGATGAAGTCCATAGCTATGCTCTCCCATTTCCATACAGGAATCTCTGGTTGTTCAAGCATACCAGATGGTCGTTGATGTTCAGCCTTGACCTTGGAACAAGTGAGGCATTTTGCAACGAAAAGAGCAATGTCTTTCTTCATACCAGGCCACCAATAAGAATAACGGAGATCTTGGTACATCTTGTCGGCTCCAGGGTGAATAGAATAACGAGACTTATGAGCTTCATTCATGAGGAAAGTACGAAGATCATCACGGTCGGGAATCCACAGTCGATTGAGAAAATAGAGAAGACCATCAGGTTTGGTTTCAAGTTGAGTTTCAGCACCACAAGACATTTCATCGTACATGTTACCTTGGGTGACTGATGTGTGTTGAGCCTGAAGAATGCGATCTTGAAGGTCAGTACGAACTCTCGCACATTGAAGTTTGATACGCTCTTTACGACTAAGTGCGTCAGCCACAACATTCGCCTTGCCAGGATGGTAGCGAATTTCGCAATCATAGTCATTAAGCAACTCAACCCAACGTCGTTGTCTCATGTTAAGATTCTTTTGGACGAAGACATGTTGGAGACTTTTGTGGTCCGTGAACACCACACATTTGGTCCCATAAAGATAATGTCTCCAAATCTTGAGAGCAAAGACAACAGCGCCCAATTCAAGATCGTGGGTGGTATAATTCTTTTCGTGAGTCTTGAGTTGTCGAGATGCATAAGCAATAACCTTTCCTCGTTGCATGAGAACACAACCAAGACCTTGGTTCGATGCATCACAGTAGACCACGAAATCATCATTACCATCAGGTAGAGACAAGATAGGAGCTTCACAGAGTTTCAGCTTAAGAGTTTCAAATGCTTCCTCTTGCTTTGGTCCCCACTCATAGGGTTTACCCTTGTGAGTTAAGGTAGTGAGAGGAACAGCGATCTTGGAGAAATTGGCGATGAATCGACGATAATAACCAGCCAAACCAAGGAAAGAACGGACTTCAGTTGGAGTTTGAGGAACACTCCAATTTTTCACAGCTTCGATCTTTGCGGGATCAACATGAATCCCGTTCATATCAATGACATGTCCCAAAAATTGAACTTCCTTAAGCCAAAATTCACATTTCGAGAACTTGGCATACAGTTGTTCTTTCTTTAGGAGACCCAAGATGGAGTGAAGATGTTGCTCATGATCGGATTTTGATTCAAAGTAAATCAAAATATCATCGATGAAAACGATCACGAATTTGTCGAGATAGGGTCTACAAACCCGATTCATCAAATCCAGAAATACTGCGGGAGCGTTGGTCAATCCAAATGGCATAACCATGAATTCATAGTGACCATAGCGTGTGCGAAAAGCTGTCTTGGGAATATCTTCATCGTGGACTCTAAGCTGATGATAACCAGAACGGAGATCAATCTTCGAGAAGTGGGTTGCTCCTTGAAGTTGATCGAAGAGATCATCAATCCTAGGCAATGGATAACGATTCTTGATGGTGAGTTTGTTGAGTTCACGGTAGTCAATACACATTCTAAGAGAACCATCCTTCTTTTTAACGAATAAGACAGGGGCTCCCCATGGAGAAGAACTAGGGCGAATGAACCCTTTATCAGAAAGTTCCTGTAATTGACTGGCGAGTTCTTGCATCTCAGAGGGTGCAAGACGATAAGGAGCTTTAGCGACAGGATTAGCACCAGGAACAAGATCAATTCGAAATTCCACTTGTCGAGCAGGAGGCAAACCAGGTAAATCCTCTGGGAAGACTTCAGGATAGTCTCGAATAATAGGAATGTCTTGGATACTTTTGCCTTTGTCCTTCTTCTCTATCACGTTAGCTAAGAAGGCTGTATACCCCTTTCGTAAGTACTTTTGGGCAGTAGTACAAGACATAAGCTTAAACTCGCCACATGGTTTCTCACCATAGATCTTCAAAATCTCACCAGATTCAAGAGGAATGCGTATGACTTTCTCAAAGCACAGAATTTCGGCATGATGGGTTGACAACCAGTCCATGCCTACTATAACATCAAAACTTCCAAGATGCATGGGGATGAGATCGATAGAGAAGGTATGATCGTCGAGGTTCAACAAGCAGTTACGAATAATAGAGTCGATCGAAATAGACTTCCCGTTAGCTACCTCTACCACTAAAGGTTCCTCTAGATTAGTGTGGGGTAAGTTAAGTAAAGGTTCAAACTTCAGTGACACAAATGACTTATCAGCTCCCGAATCAAATAATATGGATGCATAGTGGTTATTAATGAGGAACGTACCATTCACCACTTCGTTGTTGTCACGAGCCTGGTTAGCGTTGAGATTGTAGGCGCGACCTCGAGCACCTTGGTTCTGGTTGCGGTTCTGGTTTCGGTTTCGGTTTTGGTTCTGGTTACGATTAGGGCAGTTGTTGATGTAGTGATCAGGGCTGCCACACTCGTAGCATTGACCACGAGTAGGCCTGTTGTTTTGTTGGTTGGGAGCAGGGTTGTTTCTGGCTGGGTTGTTTTGGGCAGCAGGGGCTTGACAGGCGTTGGTGTAGTGTCCATACCGCTTACAGTTATTACACTGGCGGCACGGTCTACCAGGAAGATGATGGAACTGACAGGTGTTGCAAAGAGGGTGAGTCCCGCCATATGGCTTCTTGGCTAGGTTTTGGGCAGTAGGTGGAGTAGCAGCAACCATGTAGTTTCTAGCCTTGCGCTTTTTGTTGCTTGAGGTCTCAGGCTTGACTTCAATTGCAGGCTGTGGAGTGTCTTTGGCAACCGTCTTCTTAGTGCCCTTGCGGAAAAGAGTACCGTTCTTCACGTGATTATCAGTAAGAGTGGCCGCTAGACGCTTGGCCTCTTCCAAAGTTGCAGGATTCCTTCCCCAAACGGTGTCCTGGATTTGCATGGGTAGACCACCGATGTACTTCTCGATGGCTACCGGCAGGGGAGTGACTTTGTGAGGCAACAATAAGCTAAGCTCGTGAAAGCGGGTGTTGTAGGCAAGGTTTTCCCCACTATCTTGAGCTAGGGTGTGGGACTCATCCTCAAGCTTCTTAACCTCATTGCGAGGACAAAACTCTTCCTTCATGACCTCCTTGACTTGGTCCCATGTCATAGCAAGAGCAACTTCGGCCCCACGAGTGCGCTTTTCTTCATTCCACCAAGTGAGTGCTCGTTTATGGAGAACACTCATGGCGTAACGAACCTTGAAGTTGTCGGGGCATTCACTGTTGATGAAGGTATTCTCAATACCCTCAAACCATTGGAGGAGTCCTGTAGCTCCTTCTTCACCACTAAACTTTGGAGGGTTACAAGAATTGAAATGCTTAAGGGTGCAGGCTGGGGGTCCATTTCCATTACCATTGCCGTTCCCGTTGCCGTTCCCGTTGCCGTGACCGTTCCCGTTGCCGTGACCGTTCCCGTTGCCGTTCATTTGGATGACCTGAGCGAGTAAATTGGGAACCAGAGTTGCGATTTGCTGCGCCATTTGTTGAGAAATGATCGCAGCCAGTTGGGCATCGATACCATTGTTGTTGTGGTTAGGACCTTGGTTATGGTTGTCACCACCTTCTTCGTGGTTCTCACCATTGCTGTTGCGAGTGCTGCGACGTGGAGGCATGATCTGTAATAGACACAATGAAATGAATGAGATTATATAAGGAATGTAATCATTTATTCATTAATTAAAACGAATAAACGAAAACGTTGACTTATCAAAGATTCTAAATTTTAATAACATATGAAGACATGCTTTAGCCTATAAGTGAACACTCATCCCGAGAATTCCCAGGTAGGCATCCGGGTCCCTCGTCTGATTGGGATATATGCGCAATGCCAGCCTAGACAGAAGACTCAGAATACAAGCGTTCACCCTTCCAGATTGCACGTGTTCGTTATTAAAATCTAGAACTTCGACGAGATCTCAAGGGGGTTCAGGTTAAACCTGAGGATTTTGTCCTATTAATCTAATGGTGGATCAGGATTGCAGCAGACGAATAAGAGTAGTCACATGTAGGCTTAGGGTTATATAAGGTATAGGATAAGGATAGGATTAGGGAAGCAATTAGGGTTACAAGTAAGAGAAGCAAGTACTGTTTAAGTCCCTAAGGTTATAGTCTAGATTATTTTCTAATAACCTAATTCTCTATAACCAAGGCTCTGATACCAATCTGTAACACCCCAACCGATGGCGGAAACATCGAGGTGTCACGTAAGAATGAGTATACAGTAGCACATGGTAATCCAAATTTTAATTGAAATAAATTTAAATTGCAAATATCCAAAAATAGAAATACATAAGAGTTTTAAATGTGGAAATCTAATAACACACAAGAATCAAGCATGCATAGACTCCTTATTGTCTTCATAAAATCCTCTAATCTTCATGCATCATTATTTCCTGTTGAGTTGTAAAAATGGGGGGGGGGGTCAACTAGAAGTTGGTGAGAATACATAATCCATGTTAAGCAAATAGTTTAAGTATAAAAGTCTAGCAATTCGTATGTCTATCGTAAATTTAAGTCTACATGAATAGTATAATATGTTGACATAATCAAACCTCCGACTAGTTTAGGTCCATCCCGTCATCTACGGTTCACCTTAGTAATATGTTGGAACGATAACAATCACCCACGTTACCTATGTAGGAGGTACACGTATCCGGGTGGGGTTGTCAATCCAATAGATCTATTATTGAGTATCGCCGGCTTGGCCATAGCTAATGATTATGTAATGTTGAAACTCGTTGAAACTCGTTGAAACTGTTGACTAATTCATGAGGCAATAAAGTTACTACTAGACATGCATGTTGAATTGCTTAAAATGTTGCAAGTATAAAGAATCGCATAAACATGGTTACGTAAACTCACCTTGGTATAGTATTAGGTATTGAGGAATAGTATAAGTGTAGCCCAATAGATTGCCAAGTATTACCCTATGTATAAGGCAACAAATAAGTCTAAGTCTATCTAGTCTATAAGTATATTCTAGGGTTTCGATTTGGGGATATCCAATTGTTGAATTTATAATAAAATGTTAATTAAATAAAGGGAAATTTGATAATTAAATAAATGGAAGTCTTTTATAAAGTTTGAATTTAGGATGTTCACAATAATGTGTTTGAAGTATAAAAATAATTTTTATAAAATTATTTTCTTTAAAATAGATTTTTAAATCTATTTATTACAAATTGCCAAAATTTAACTTTAATATTTAAAAATACTAAAATTAAAGAATTATTATTTTAAAAATCATATTTCTGTTCTAAATATTCAAAAATAAATTGTATAAAATTTTGGTGCAAAAATAATAAAAATTGAATTTATTATGATTTAATTATGATTAAAACTAACAAAAATTGATTAAAAATATAAAATAAATGATTTTTCAAAATTAAAAATCATTTCAGTAAAGTTTATCATTGTACAAACATAGGATAATTTTTGTAGGAATTTATAAAATTGTTTTGATATTTTAATGGATTTTTATAAATATAATAGCATAAAATTGATTTAATTATTATAAATATTAAATAAATGAATTTCAGAAAACTAAAAATTGTAGATAAATCTTTTACATCAGATTTGTTAAATATAATTTTTTTAGAATTTATAAAAAGGTTTTAATAATTAAAAATGAATTTACAAGATTAAATGTAATATATATATATATAATTGATTTGTTTTTAAAAATGAAAATAAGTGGAAAAAGAGTGCCATGGCCGGGACTCGAACCCGGGTGGCCGTGGTTATAATCATCAGTCACAACCACTTGGCCTAGGCCTGTGGTTGTGATGAGTTCTGTTTTAATAAAAATAAATACATAATGCTGATATGAGTTTATCCCCATTTCAATACCCACGAACCCTAGTTCCAGCAATAATCTGTTTCACACATCAATAGCTTAATTGATCTTAGGGCTTTTGATGTGTGCACGCCGGAGATCAAAACCCACAGAAAACATATTACTTACAAGTTTGTATTGAACACGATTTGCTCGGTCAAGTATAAAAGTCAAACAGCGATCAAGAAATAATAAACAGAGTGAATTGAAGAAGATTGGTGGTTGAGAGAAGATTATTGGCGAGTTGTAATGCTTCGCAGAGGATCAATTATATAGTGGATCAATGGATTGATGAATTGGCAAGGTTGACCAAGGATTGAATGTCAAACTCGTATTATGGTTAATTGATGGACAATTGATCAACAATCAACGTGTAGCTTAGTCAGACGAGGCCGGTCATCGCGTAAAGTTGCCATATGTGAAACAATTACGAGTTAATTTTGATTGATTATGCATACGCGTCCCACAGTTGACTTTACTAGTCAACTGTGAAGGTTTGAAATCAAATATATATATATATATATATAACGCGTCCAGGTTTAATCAAATGTGAAGGCCAGCCCAGCTGGTTAACTCGTTGGTGTGTTTGGGCCGGGCTTGGGCGCGGGTTCGATTCCCGGCCCAAGCAGTTTTATTTTTTTGTAATTATCTCACACTTCCACATATATATAATATATATATATATATATATATAGTATTAGGGTTTCAAATATGCGACAAAATAATTATTACACACGAGAATAACGAAACTTGACGTTTTATTAATTATGATAGTGTAACGTACAAGTTTAAAATGCGAACTGTTACACATCTTGTGCTTGAAAAACATGAACTTAGCTTGACTTAGTGCCTTGGTTAATGCATCAGCAACCTGATCTTCTGTGTTGTAGTATTCAAGAACCACTTCCTTTCGAGCAACCATATTACGTGTGAAATGATGTTTAAGCTCAATATGTTTACTCCTGCCATCAATCACTGGATTCTTGGATAAGTCTATGGCAGACTTGTTGTCACACCAAAGAACCGTTGCATTGAGCTGATTCAATCCTAAATCTTCAAGGATCCTTCTAAGCCATATCCCTTGAGAAGTGGCTCATGTAGCTGAGTTATACTCGGCTTTAGTGCTAGACAAAGCCACAGTATGCTGTTTTTTTTTAGAGGACCAAGCCACTGCTACACTCCCCAAAGGAAACACATGTGCATAAAAACTTTTTCTATCATCAATGCTACTTGCCCAATCACTATCTGTATAACCACACAGCTCCACTTTCTTGTTTCTATAATACCACAAACCATAATTCAATGTGCCTGCTATATACCTGAGAATTCTTTTAGCTGCTCCAAGATGAATCTTTAAAGACTTTTGCATGAACCTTGACAACATATTTACAACAAAAGCAATATCTGGCCTAGAGTTGGTCAGATACATTAACCCTCCAATCAACCTTTTATATGAACTTTCATCTACTTTGGCAGCTCCATCATCAACCGAAAGTCTGTCATTTGAATTCATTGGAGTGTTATCAGGTTTGCACCCATGTATACCATGTTTCTTCAGTAAATCAAGAGCATATTTAATTTGACACACAAACACTCCATTTTCCATTTGATGAATCTCCAATCCAAGAAAGTACTTGAGATGACCCAGATCAGTCATCTCAAATTCTTTTATCATTTCTTTCTTGAAATCCTCCACAAGATCATGATTTGAGCTGGCATAAATAATGTCATCCACATATAGACACATAAATATAAGATCACCTGACTTTGTCTTCTTAATATACAATGTGGGCTCACTATAACTCCTGCCAAAATCATGCTCAGACAGATAGGAATCAATCCAGGTGTACCATGCCATTGGAGCCTGCTTGAGACCATACAAGGCCTTGCACAACTTGTACACTTTATCTTCTTCACCTTGGACTTCGTATCCCTAAGACTGTTGGACATAAGTATTCTCCTCTAGATCACCATTTAGAAAAGCGGATTTCACATCTAACTGATAGGTGGTCCATCCCAATTGAGCTGCAACTGCAATCACTGTCCTTATAGTCTCAAAAAGAGTAACCCTTAGCCACAAGTCTTGCCTTGTACTTTATTACTTCATATCCCGGTCCAAGATTAGTCTTGTACAACCATTTTAGACCAACATTGTTTCTGTTTTTAGGGAGATCAACAAGCTTCCAAGTGTTATTCTTGATAATGGCCTGTATCTCTTCATTCATAGCTTATTGCCATTGTTTGCTTAACTTGGCTTCTTCATAAGTACTAGGATCTGAGATATTAAGGGCAAACTGGACCACATTTTAACACCATCCCTTGATTCATATTCTGTTGCTCCCATCTTGTGCCTGAAAAACATTAACTTAGCTTGACTTAGTGCCTTGGTTAATGCATCAGCAACCTGATCTTCCGTGCTGCAGTATTCAAGAACCACTTCCTTTTGAGCAACCATATTACGTATGAAATGATGTGTAAGCTCAATATGCTTAGTCATGCCATCAATCACTGGATTCTTGGATAAGTCTATGGCAGACTTGTTGTGAAAACGTATTGGATCATCTAGTTTTATTTCATAAGGTTTCTATTCAGATAATGACAACAAACAATATGAGAGTTTAACTTAATAGTGGCTTTGGTTTGATCATTAAAACCTTGTAATTGTCAAAAAAAATTGTAGCTTTTAGTTATTGATACTAAATTCTGAGTAATTTCAAGAATATCGTAAGGTATCATAAAGCTTCAACACTAAGATCAGTTATTAATGGTTAATAGACCCTTAATTTTGCCACCAACTCTCATCTTAAGTATTTGTTGAATTATGGTAACGAAACGTATAAAACTAGACTCAACCATCATGTGTTAACTGGAATTCATTATCATTTGTGGAGTTAAATATCCTTAATTAGGCACTACATATCTTAGCCAGTTGTTCTCCTTACTGCCTATTCTTAATGGCATTGTTTTGCTTAGTAAGACTTTCCCTTTGGAGATACTAATAGCTGAAAGTGTCAGAGGGAGGCTGAGATGGACCACCAGTCTCAAAACTAGAGGGAGCCTGGTCATCGTGTCCTCATCGGAGTAGGCCAAGAATCCATCTATGGTCGGCAAGGTAAGTCCTCTTCCGAGCCTGAGATCGCCGGAGAAGTTTCCTTCTGGGTGGCTCGGGGTCCTCTGGAGCTGGAGGCTGGGGATCGGCTGGTGCCGGAGGATCAGGGTCAACAGGGGCAGGAGCCTCGGCTGGAGCGATAAGAGCCGGTGGAGGTAGAACCCGTTTCCTAGGGCTATACATCAGACGAGTCCCGCCTGAACGTAGACGATAAGGTCGAAAAGACGACTCTCAGGGCTCTGTCTGGGGTAAGGGTGCATCCTCCTCCTATGCCTCGCCAGCAGGAACATCCTCCTCCTCGTCGGAGACGGCGTGATCGACCTGCATATGGTCGTCGTCGGTGTCGGAGTCGCTAGAATCGAGCTCGTAGCCCTGCTGAAGGCCGTCGGCTGGAGGGCTGTCTGGTACAATCTCATCCTCAGAATCCGAGAGAATGATGGGAGCGTTTTGGTGTGCCATGATCCTAGAAATCAATGAACACACGTGCGTGTCAGTATAGTGTGGTGTACTTAGTGTAACTACTAACGTGCAAAGTACATAATTGGCATGGAACTTGCGTAGCGCGTAGGGATAGGCGTTGTGTTTCTTTCTTTGGAAAACATTTTGAAATCAATTTTTGTTAGATTATAGTTTGACTCAAAAGAATCTTAGTTCGCTATAACCTGGTGCTCTGATACCAATCTGTCACACCCCGCCAAGGCGGAAACGCGAGGTGCGACTTCGAAAGATTTCCAAGCACAAAAGGTCACACGAGCATTAATTAAAACAAGTAGGAACTTTCATTAAACAACCAAATCCGTTCAACATTAGTTAATTGTTTAATTCTAAAACCATTGTATGTAAATGTCTAAAATTATTATGACAACACAACGGTCCAAAAGAAGGTATCCCACAAATGCTCGCACGCAACCCTGCAAGTTCCATTGTCCATGCTAATTTCCTGAAAAAACATGCATGTAAAATATATGGGTCAACATAAAGTTGGTGAGTTCACGGGTTTTCTATATGATGGACATGTAATCCAAAACCGACTAAATCATTGCCTAGCTAGGGCAATAATCAATATGTGATCTGACATGAGCCCATAACCAAACCTTGACATGTTGTGCCTCACCCATTGAACACTAAAGACAATGAAATAATGTGAAATACAAGCACTCTTTTGATATCTGTCATCCGTCAGAGCGACTGACCAAGAGTGGGGGTGGCAACTCAATAGATCTATCCCGGTGTTTCATGTCTAAGTCCATAGCTAATGGTTATGGTATGATGTATGACACGAGGGCTTAATGGATCCTGAACCTTGATGTCTCATGTTCACATAATAGTCATGTATTGTAACTGAAAACTGTACGCATGTTTTCCCCCCCGAAAAAACGTAAAAACTGTAAAAAGGGGCCGTGAATACTCACTTGGTATCTGAATGCTAGTCTGAACCAAATCTGGCACTGTGTGTCTGGTCTAGGAGCCCTAAATGCAGTTAAAAGCAACATAGGTCTATGTTTGGATCTAACTACCATGAAATTGTTCACCCCGACTGTATCCTGATTTTCACAGAACCATTATATCATATGATTTATTATTCTCGATTTAGTTATGCAATCATTAATAAAACAAAGTTTCGTAAGAACCATTAATCAAAATGTGTATTTGGTTTAATTATTGCAAATCGAATAAGAATTGATATAATCAACATAGTTCTGATACCACATGTTGATTATATTAATGAAAACATAGGTATAAACATAAGATTTGATCATGTGTACCTGATATGCTTAACCGTTTAGGAACCTCGGTAATGGAAGACACTATCATCTTGTTTGGGTTCCCTTTAGTGTGTACACTAATGATGGCTAATGATCACAAAGTGATCGAATGAGAGAGAGAGAGGTGGGTGGCAGCTACATTAGAGACACCCTAATTATGTTTAGTAAGGGTAATTATGTCCATCAAAAAATCATCAATTATAAACTTAGAGATATTATAGTAATTGACGGCCATATAATAAATATAATAAACATAATTTATATTTATTTTAACATAAATTATGTTTGTTTTATTTGTAGTGACCCGGATAACATTTTTATATTTCTCAGATGGCCCTTAGAATAATCTTATCTTTTTAACAAGTTTCAATAAGAAGAAACCAATTATTTCAATGTTTTTAATATGAAAGGGAAAGAGTCCAACACTTGTAGCCCAGTTGATTTGATTGAGGGCCTAAAGTTTTCTATGGGAAGCTTGGGTTCAATTCCCACTAGCTATATTTGGAGGACATTGGTGGAGGGAAATGAGGGATGACCCGGGCATTGGCTTGGGTTCGACTCCTGATCCTGACCGGTTTTACCGATTATTTCACTATCGTGCCTTCGGACGGGTGAGTGGTCAGGTTTTCCCGAGAATTGGGTGGCAATTGGTGGCCCGGGTACTCTCGAGTACCTGATTCCCCAAAAGGTGCTGAGAGTGCTCGGAATTGATTCGTTGGTCGTTAAAAAAATATATGAAAGGGAAAGAAATTACAACGGAGCAAATATACATGTTGTAGGCCGGTGACTATCTTTGTAGCTCCCACTAAACCAAATCATTGCCGTTCAAAAAAAAACTAAACCAAATCATTGAAGAATTTGGAATACTCCATTCATTAATGACAAAAAATGGTAGATCGAAAAAGAAACATGAAAATTGACAACTCACCAAACAACATCATAATTAATTAATTATCAAAACTTCATACCGGACTGTTACTATTACAAAACCATATAACACCCAATAAAAGAAATAATTAACTTAACTAGACCATTTATACTAAATTAAAAATAGTAATCTTCATTTTAAAGTCTATCACTACTTCATAGCCAAAGGCATTATAGCCCAGCGGCATCTTGGTGGTGAGATAAGACTTAGGGACCATAGGTCCTGGGTTCGAATCTCACAAAGGGGGTTTTCTCATAATTATGAGTTTCCTCCTGAATTGGTGACTTGGTGGTGGAATATGATCGCGTGACAACATTGGTGGCACGATGATGCTCCAGTGTTCCGTGAGTGATTCCAATTTGTTGGTTGTTCAAAAAAAAAACTACTTCACAGCCGCTAGATAGATAAGTGTGGCGCAACAAAGATAAAAACAATAGTGACTCAATTTCCTAGTAACGGTATAACACACATTGTAATAACATATAAAATTTTAATTTCTTACAAGCATGTCTAGACAGTAAATCGATGGACCAACCTAAAAATGGTGTGTGGGTATTCACACACCAATGCACCATCACTTTATATACCGTATTTCATTTCATATGACCGATTCATAAGTCTGTGGTCGATTGCATCCAACAGTACCAGGTTACTCTATTAGCATAATGGAAAGATACCTCGGGATGGCATAAAAACCTAAGTCCAATAAGAAATATCCAAAACATTGGGTATGAGACACGTAGAGGACTAAGGGGCTGTTTGGTTGATTAAGTGCTGAATCATTAAGATGGTTTGAATGGTTAAGAGGCTCTGAATGGTTAAGAGCTGAATCATTCAGCATCCCTTATTAGCTTAATGGTTCAGCACTTAATCATTCCATTAAGATGCTGAAACAAACAGTCTGAATGCTGAATGATTCAGACCTGAAATGGTTAAGAGGTTGATTAAGATGCTAACAAACAGCCCCTAAGTGATACTGACTTGATTACATGAAGCTTTTAAATTTATATTTTGTGTTTTCTTTAACCTTATTTAGCAATGATCCATTCTATTAAGCTTTACTATTTGTGAAAACTAAAATTTTCTTTTGGGATATATGTTTTTGTGATACTATTTATATTTTATATCTTTTAAAATACAAAATTATATATTGATATTTATATCACCATGATATTTATAATCTAATCTATATATATAAAAGAAAACGTATATGCTGACGTGGCGTGCAATTGAGGCCTCAACCTCTCATTGAGAGTGCCACGTGGCATCATAATTGAAAGATTTTAGTGTTTTTTGACTATTTCCTTTTTTAATTAAAAAAATAAACATAAAAACCCTAAATCTCATTACTAAAATTAAATTTAGTTATTTTAGGAAAAAAAATTAAAAATAAATTTAAAATTTTATCTCTCATGTTTTCTTCCCATTATTTTTAAAGGTTTATATCTTTTATATACGAGATTTTTTTAAAGAAAAAAATACACCAAATTAACGAGCGTTTTATTATCTTTCCAACGAGTACCATAGTGCTATATAAAAAACGGAGAAAAAATCGACTATTTTTTGTGGGGTTTCGTTATATACAGGAAAAAAACACACAAAGTGTTCATGTTATTCATTAATCATGTTTTTTCTTTTAAACCAGGTTTTTATCTACGATGTTGAAAATCAGCCCAATCGCCATGTTATCATTGGAATTTTACTAGGTATACCTTCATCAAGAGAAGTTAAAAGAAATAATCGCGCAACACTGCAACACATGGTGTCACCTTATAGCAAGGTTATTTTTTTATTTATTTAAATTACAAGAGTAATAATTATTACTATTAGTATTAGTATTATTAGAATGGTTGCAATGATATAGAGATTTTGTGGTTAGTTAACTTAAGTCATTTGCAATAAGTTATCACGTAAAATTAGATTTTTCAACCCCGGAACCCTTCCGGGATAACAGCTAGTCTTAAATATTTCAAATCATTTATGGTGATGATTATATGTATGTAATGTATGATATTTTTATTTTTTTCATATCGTAAAAACTAAAAATATCAAATTATAAAGGAAAGAAAAACAATATATTATAATCCTAAGGGTTATTTTTTAAAACTCCCGATATTCGAGGGTATGCCGGATGCTAAAGAACCTGTTTTCCATTGTGACCGCCATCAAAGTTAAATTCCAAAATAACAATAATGAAATATGAACACAATCATCTTCATACGACGGATTCCAACTCGTAAACGTGACTCATTTAACTCTCTGACTATGAATTCTGGTTAACAATATCAATAGCATAGGGTTAGAATAAAATACACGGTGAAAGAAAAATAGAAAGTCATAGTAAGGGTATCAAACAGATTCCGATTGAACTCATTCAAGCGGCATTGGAACCGTCTCTCACGAACCCCACGATCTTAGTTTTTGGGTTTTCACTTTTTTGAATTTTAGCTTGTAGTTTTTAGAATTTACGTTATATCATTTGTGTCTTTTATGTAGTATTGTGTCTTTTTCTTATTTTCATCATTGTGTCGTTTTTTGGATTTATTTGTGTCTTTTTTTCTTCAACATTGTATTGTATTTTGTGGCTCATTGTGTCATATTTCGTGATCTATTATATTTTTTATATCTTTCTCATCATTCTTGTTTTTGTTATAACTGTATAGAATAAGTTGACCTAGACACATATGCCACATATGTATCACACAAAATTATATGAGTATTCTATATCTCTACAACTACTCCCTTCACCACCCGACTAATACCTAACGTGCACAGTTATAATCTTATTTGGTGTTATTACTTATTAGGTGAGAAATGGTTTGTTTTTGGTTTTAGTGTAACGTTTCTAGCGGTTTTGGTGTACGACTTCTCTAACTTGTTACTAGTGACCTTTAAATTTTAATAAAAGTTGTTTGTCGTTAAAAAAAAAAAGACCTGTCGTGCACGAAATAATTAACAAAGCATGACTGAGCCACTTAATAATTTTAGCAGTTCTAAAAACATACTACGATGGATACGTTTTTTTTATTTTCGAAAATTGTGTTTTCGTAAAAAGGAAGCACAAAAGATTATATAAGTAATGTCTTCGTGTGACACACGAACCTAATAAATAAAATTTGTATAAACTTTAAAGGGAAAGTAACTATGATTGCCAATGATGTTGTAGTCTAGTGGTTGCAATGGAGGTGGAAAGGTTTATCCACTTTGTTGGGTTCCTGGCCTGGGAGGTCACAAGTTCGAAACCACTCAGAGTATGGTTATTTTGAAACGAGGGGCTGGACCTTGGGGGGGCCAGGGGACCGGACCTAAAGAGTGCGGGCTTCGTTATGGGTGTGTACCGTTGGCCGTTCAAAAAAAAAAAAAAAAAAAAAAAAAAAAAAAAACTATGATTACACATAAATTAAATAACCAAAGTTACATAAATTTTACAAGAATTAGGAAAATATACAAATAATTCATAACTTTGTAAATATCTCTTTGTATACAACATTGTTTGTTGTTTTATTTGTAACATTGGTATCTCTATCAAATATTACTAATTTAACATTGACTTTACTTTTTATTGTTGATAATGCGTATGATGGGATGCACAGTTATCCATTAGTGAAAACTAAATATTTCAAATACACACCATCTTTGGATAAAAATTGCCTTCAGCTCTACCTCCAAAGCCATTTTCTTTTTAACTTGATACCGTAATTTTCAAAAGAAAGGCATCCTTATTTAATATGTCAAATTCAAATAAATATAGTAATTATCAATTTTTATTTAGGAAATTATTTTAAAATTATATTTAAAAAATTAAATAAAAATAATTTATTATTACAATTATCTCTAGTTCCATTTAACCAAATCTTATTTTTTAAATTCAAGTAAATTAATAATTACATTTATTTTAACTTCATTTATCCAAATCTTATTATTTAAATTTTAATTAATATAATGATTATGTTTGCTTAGGAAATTATTTTAAAAATGCATTCAAATTACAATTTTCTTTTATCTATGTTCAATTTTTTAAATTCAAATAAATGTGATCTACAAAAAGACGGGAAAAACTATTGAGATCACCTTGTTTCTCATTTGCTTTCTTTTATTATATAGTATACACATAGATACAAATTTAGAATTTTTTTTTTTAAAGATAAACTTTATTCAACACTGCAAAAACTCAATCTCCAAGGCGGAGAAAGAGTTGTGCCAAACCATGATTACACCATCTCAAAATTATACCATGACTTCCAATCTATACAACCATATTTGAATGTACATCTAAACCAAAGAAAACTAATAACTTTAATCTCTGTAACCACATCCAACAAATTTAGATTTGTATCACTAGAAAATAACAAAAAAATAATAATATATATAGTCATTCTTCCCCTTGAGAGTAGCCATGTAGGATGTCATGTGACAATGAGTGATTTTAGGAAAAAAAAAAAAATTTAAAAACAAAATTGGATTTTTCTCCCATGTTTCCTCCCATGATTTTTAAACGTTAATATCTTTTATATACGAGATTTAAAAAAAGTTGCACCAAATTAACGAGCGTTTTATTATTTTTCCAACAAGTACCACAGTGTTATATAAAAAACGGAGAAAAACATGACTATTTTTTTGTGTGTTTTGTTCATATAGGAAAAAAAAGACAAAGTATTCATGTTATTCATTAATCATGTATAGGCAAATTATTAATTATGTTCAAACCAGTAAATATGAATTCTATTTACAACAGGTGTTAGCATTAGAGTTGTACATTGTTTTAGGCTAGATTAATATTAGAGTTATACATTGTTTAAAGTTAAGCGTTAACATTGGAGATACATTGTTAATTGTTTTAGGTTATGTGCTACCCAAAGCTTTCCTGCATGTAACTGTAAAGCGCATAAGTCTATTTCGTATGTAAAAATTGATATGTCATATTAGATTTCTCAATCCCGGGACGCTCCCGAGATATAAATCTAGTTAATAATAAATAAAAGTCTGGGTAGGACCCACACACTTAAGAAAAAGAAAGAATTAAGGGCATGTTTGGCTATTCGACTAACTTATCTATTTATATCATTTTTCACCTCCTTATCTTCTTAATAAAAAACACATAAAAACTACTTTTCAAACCATTATTAAAAAACTTTTTTTTCTCTTTTACTCACTTTTTGAATGTCAAGAAAAAGTATTGTATTGTTAGCTTTCCAGCAACCGCATTAAATAAATAACATTCATCATTTCTTTATACATTTTACGTACGAGTGACTTGTAACCAAATATTTCATAATAAAGATTTTAATTAACTTGTTGGTATGAAAACAAAAGCATCCACCATTTTCATCATCTTCTTATCATCTCTACTGCTTCTACACTTCCCCAAGCTTCCAACCATGGCGACAACCCGATTAATATCTATACAAAACGAAGCACCCCAGATCAAAAGATCCGATTTTCCACCCGGTTCTTATTCGGAGCCGCTACTTCTGCTTACCAAGTTAATCTCCTTCTTATTTCTTTTAACATATTCTTGTTATAACATATTTCATTAATATTCATCATGCAAAACATGAGTTCATGCAGGTAGAAGGAGCTTATCTTGAAGATGGTAAATCTTTAAGCAACTGGGATGTATTCTGTCACTCCACAGGTTATTAATATTATAATATATCATATATCATAATTCATTAATTCATTCATTCCCTTGAATATTGAGTTTTTGATTTCCAGTCACTTTTATTATTAGGCTGTGCAGAAAATGGAGAGACTGGAGATATTGCAGATGATCATTATCATATGTTTTTGGTTAGTTAGTTGGTTATTTACTATTTTATATATTTTATCTGCATTTTTTAGTTATTTTTTTATTTATTTATTTTTTGTCCAAATAATATTATATTTCATGAAATAAAAAAAATATTACAAATTACATCAAGATAGAGGGAAGACGGGCAACAAGCTGCGCCGCCACCCTTTTCTGAATGGCAAACCCTAACTGACTAAAAACGTAACCGTGCCCCACCCGGAGCCGAGACACTACCATAACTCGCTGGACTCTGGTCAGGAAACGGGTAGCCTTCGGTGCCAATGAGCCAGATGTATCAAAAGCTAGGGGTACGAAAACATGTTGGTTCTCCTCGCAGACTTTAGCATGCTTTTCTACCTTCTTCGCTCTTTATGCACCACTTGCCCTGCCACAAACCCACTATCCCTCAACCCAACTATCTACATTTGAATTTTATATTAATATTATTTTTTTTAATTTGAATTATGTGTTTCTTTCTTTCTTTTTTGTCTTGTTTCTTTTTTTTTTTTTTTTTTTTTTTTTTTTGTGTAACACAGGAAGATGTTGAGGCTATGCATTCACTTGGTTTAGATGCATACAGATTTTCACTATCATGGGCTAGAATTCTTCCACGTATACTATCTTATCTTATTATCTTTAGTATTATCTGATACAATTTTTAAATCTTTTGACTAATTAAGTTTTGTTGAGTAGGTGGAAGGTTTGGTGATGTTAACCCTGCTGGCATTATGTTCTATAATAATATCATTGATAATCTTATTCTAAGAGGTGTTATGAATATATGAACTCAAATTCAAATACTTTTGATGTTTTTAGTTTGTATGAGTTTACTAATGTTTGAGTAAAATGATACAGGCATCGAACCGTTTGTGACCATTAACCATAATGATTTACCTCAAGAACTAGAAGATAGATATGGGTCATGGCTTAACGCCGAAATGCAGTATGTCGAAAATGACATATCTTTATTATTAGTTTAGGTTTGTTAAATGTTTTTTTTTTTTAGCTTATAAGATGTGTTATGTATGTTTCTGGCAGGGAAGAGTTTTTATATTTGGCGGAGGTTTGTTTCAAGTCGTTTGGAGACCGAGTGAAGTATTGGGTCACGATTAATGAGCCCAACATGTACATAGAGTTGGCTTTCGAACAAGGGGTTTTCCCACCTTCGCGTTGCTCAGAGCCTTTTGGCAATTGTGTTTATGGAAATTCTGATGTTGAGCCACTCGTGGCGATGCATAACATGTTGTTGGCCCATGGCAGAGCAGCCAAACTATATCATGAAGAGTTCCAGGCAATTAACCAACTTTGACTGATGGCTAATTATCTAAATTTATTATGAAATCTTTAGATTTTGATTGAATAGTTTGATAATGGCTTGAAAGTATTAATTTTGAATCAATTTTACCTTTTTGAATATATATCTGCAGCCTAAACAAGGTGGATTAATTGGGCTCGTTGCGCATTGTTTCATGTTTGAACCAATGACAGATAGTGATCTTGATCATGACGCTGCGAAAAGGGCGTTTGCTTTCAATGTGGGATGGTAAATTAGTTTCTTGAACTTATATCCGCCCCTTAGTTACTAAATCTAAAGAAACAATACAGATGTATATAGAATATTTGTTCAAATTTTTACAATCTTTCAGGCCACTAGATCCTGCAGTATTTGGAGAGTACCCCGAAGAAATGCGCAAATATCTTGGAAGCAAATTACCAAGTTTCTCCATAGAAGAAAAGCAGTTTATGAAGAACAGTATTGATTTTATTGGCATTAACCATTACTCGGCTATATACGCAAAGGATTGTACCAGTTCTAGTTGCCCTGCAACTGCGAATCGTGCAATCCAAGGTTTTGTGGACAGAGTTGGAGATCATGATGGTCTGCTAATCGGTGAACGTGTAGGAAATCATCATTTTTGGTTTAATTTAGTCCAAAAACATTTGTTTATCTCTTTTAGCTGATAATATCGACGCTTGTCTTTTGTTGCGCAAACAGACTGGGTTAGAATATTTATTTGTTGTTCCTAGAGGCATGGAGGAGATTGTTAACCTTATCAAAATTCGCTACAATAACACGCCCATGTTTATTACTGAAAATGGTAAGTGTCACAGTTTTTAAATACAACACATATGACTATGTTATCAGTCTTATTTCCATATATCGATCTCATTTGCAGGCTATTCTTCACCTGACTTGCAGGAGCAACGGGTTAACGAGCTAGTAAATGATGTCAAACGGGTCGAATTCCACACATCATATCTTGCTTCTTTAGCCAAGTCTATAAGGTTCACCCTACAATATTAATTTATGTCAATATCGACTGTTGAAAGGTCAAAGTGTACCATTATAAGTTATGTGCATAATGAATAATGCTATTTTACGCAACAGAGAGGCGCGGATGTACGGGGATATTTCGTGTGGTCGTTGATGGATAGCTACGAATGGTTTACAAGGTTACAATGTGAGGTTCGGGTTATACTATGTGGATCGACAAACGCTAACTCGGATGCCAAAGCTTTCTGCAAGATGGTATAAGAATTTTTTAACAAATAATAGTGTTATTATTGACAAGAATGCATCAAGAGCCAAAAGATTATTTGGAAAGGATGTTATGTAAAAGAATTTGTTCAAGAAACTTATAATTCTTAGGATTTTTTTTTTATTGAGTATTTTTGTAATTAAACTAATTATTTAAAGAATATATTATTGGGATAATTATTATTTATTATTGTGAGGATGGTAACATCTCTTTGTCACTTTCTTGATTAAGTGGTAGGTGGGTCAATTGGATATAATTGATTCTGGATTTTGCGTGTAAGAAACATTCATTTAATATATGGGTCCCTTTGTAAAAGACTACAACTTGTGCTAGGGATGAAGGGGACGTGGAGCGTTACGTGTATGTCACATTACTAAAAGGGACTTTACCCTTCAAGTGTAAAAACCTCATAGTGGTTTTTTTTTAGAGTAGTGTTTTAGCGGTAATTTCTGTGTTGCAAAGCGATCACTGCCCAGGATCGAATCCTATAGCATCACACGGGTTTCTCCTTTCAAACCCAAGCGGTTATTTTTCGGTGGATCGTGAGATTCGAACCTAAGATCAAACCCGGACAGAAAACTGTAGCAGTACTGATTTCTGAGAAGATTAACATGGACCCTTGTATGACACCCTAGGCAAATCCCACATCGGTCGTGGCCATGAGAGATCCTTGGTTCATAAGTAATCCAAAGCCTCTTAAATCACCAACGCGTTTTGGGCTTAATGCTAATGGATGAGAGGAGAACTCCACAGTTAACGTGCTCAGGTGGGAGTGGTATTAGGATGGGTGACCTCCTGGGAAGTCTCCACCGGGGCGACCAAAAACAAATCCGTGAGCTCTGGATGGGCAACCCATCAGGGCAAAGCGGACAATATTGGTGTGATGAGAGGGGCCGAATGTTACAGAAACCTCCAAGAAGGTAAGCCTTTCCACCTCATAATGGTTGGGGACGTATTGTGCTCTAGCTTTAAAAAAAACAGTAAACAATTAAATTAAAGAATTTGCTGAGCCAACCACCATATCGTGTAGTATAAAAATTACATATTTAGATTATTAATTTGACAAAAAACCACATACAAAACATTCATTTCATATACATATGGGACTTTGTACAATACCCAAAATCAAACTCGAGTATTTTATGTACATCCTATCCTATAAAATACATAAGCTACAAACACTTGATAAACAAGTTGAAGAAACTTCAAACGAGAATAACTCAGTTTTTGAAAAATCAATCAGTTCATTACAAAAAATCTGCACCTCCAATACGAACTACTTGTCAGGAAAAGGATGTTCATTAGTAGACAATTTTCCAGTCAAATTAAACCGCTCACTATGTTGGTTTTTTCAGTCTAGTTTGGTTTTCAAAACGTTAAGGAAATTTTAAAAAAAATGTTTAACACTTCAAAATAACTAAAAAAATGTTTAATACTTTTGTTCACCCTATTCTTATAATGATAAGTTTTATTGCATTCACAATGTATAAAAAATTCAGAATTTCACAAACCGTCATCTCAACTCCACATCAAATTTCAAACTTTTCTAAAAAGTAGTTACTTTTCCTACAATGTATACAAACCTCTACAAACACATCTCCCTTCATATCATCACACTTTTACTACATCTTGTATATCTAAACAAAACATAAAATCTATAAAAAAACGATAAAAAAATTCAAATAAATAAATAGAATAACAAGAAGCTCAGTTTTTTGGTCGGATTGATGCTTAATATGTGTTGGTTGCATTCTCGGTTGGAAACAATAGTTGCCTTTCGGATTGCCCCATCAAGATACAGATCGGGTCTACACCACCGATTTTTTTCTAAATCATCACATGGATCTGGAACGATTTGTTAAAATCCATCATAGCCTCAAATCAAGAACGATAATACATCCGTAATCATCCCCCCAAGGTCGGATCTAGTCAGCATCAACAAACAACAAGTCCGAACAATTTCGAATGATCGGAAGGTCAATCTTTGATCAACAACAACAGATTATCAAAGAACATCCATAAATGTGCTCAAAATGCACAGATCGGAAGCTCAAACTGACGACAAGGATCCACCGTCACAACAATCCAAACTGTATGCAACAGATCCAAAAACTGGAAATAGATCTTAATATTGCAAAACCCAAGAAGATATAGCTGTTGGAGTGAAGGGGCCACCATGCCACTATCACGTCCATAATTCCTGAATAGATGGACGACATCCACATGAGAAAAGTGAAAATTAGGCCTGTAAGCGAACCAAACGTCATATACTGTTTGTGAACTTGTTCAACGGGAAGTTTGTTTATTTAATAAATGAACAAACACGAACAAAAAAATAGTTTATTTAGTTAAATGAACGAATATGATCAAACGTTGTGTTCGTTCATTCATGTTCATGAACGTTCGTTTATGCTCGTTCATTTATGTTTCTTTATTTATGTGCATTTAAAAGTTGTGAATTACGTAAATAGGTGTATTTATATAAATATAAGAGTTAATAGCCAAAATCGTCCCTGAGATTGGTCACTTTTGTCACTTCAGTCCAAAACCTAAACCTTTTACATATGGGTCCTTCAGTTTTACTTTTTTTTTTTTGCCAAATTCGTCCCTGACACTAACCCAGTTAACTTATCTCGTTAAGTTGAGGGGCTTTTATGTCTTTTTGCTTACCCATTTAATTTTTAATATTTTTATTTAATAAGTGGGACCCGCTCCACCTTCTTCCACCTCTAAACCTGCCACCATCAAAACACCATCATCTCTCACCCATTTCCCAGATCTCCCATTCCCTTAACACTCAAAAGCTTCATCAACAAGCGGGCAAGACCCGACTTTATAAACTAGGTACCCATCATCTCTCACCCATTTCCAGAATACATATTACAATCCCCCCCCCCCATTCCACACCCTTCTTAACCAATTCTTCATCAAGAACTCGACTTTTCTCCACAACTGAGTCGTCGTCATCATCTTTAACCGATTCAGACTCATTAGAATTGGTTCCTCGCGTCTGTTACTCAAGACCACCACTACGGTTCCACCTATAAGCACGTAACTTACCTTGTAACCACCCCTACACCCTGCCGATCGAACCCTACTCAAAAAGAACCCAAACCGTCTAACTTCTAACAGATCCCAAATCGTTTCTGTTGTTACTGGCGCCACAATCTGCAACTAGTACCACTGTCGCCTGTCACTTTAATCGACATCACCATAACTAGATCTGGCAGCTTTGGGTGGTGGCAATAGAAGGGAGACGGTGGGGATTCTTGGTGACGGGTAGGGTTTAGATTTGGGGGATGCTTGCATGCTTGGTGATGCTTGTTTACAGTATGGATTTGGGTTCCGAGGATGCCACGCCCGGTGACTCTCTCTCTCTCTCCTCTGTTTCTCTCTCTGGTCTCCCTCTCTATGGCTTCCTCTTTCTCAGAAAGATGGATGTGGTTTTGGTTTAAAGGTTAAAAAATAATGATAAATCTAAAATAATTGAAGTATATAAAATATCTAATATGCCCCTGGTTTCCTAGGTAAAATGTCTAAAAAGCCCTCAACTTAACGAGATAATTTAACCGGGTTCGTGTCAGGGACGAATTGGCAAAAAAAAAAAAAAGTAAAACTAAAGGACCCAGATGTAAAAGGTTTGGGTTTTGGACTGAAGTGGCAAAAGTGACCAAACATCAGGGACGGTTTTAGCTATTAACTCTAAATATAAACATAAATCGAGTTTTATCTACTTGTATAAATGTAACCAATTAGTAATTGGGTTTTTTTAGTAATACAGAATCGTTTACATCTAGTATGCTTTGTGAACGTTCGTTTTATGTTTGTTCATGAATTGTTCTTTTAGGTTTTAAACGATACGAACATAAACGAACATGAACATGAAAAATTTATTAATGAACGAACACGAACACAAAAATGTGTTCGTATTCGTTCGGTTCGTTTACAAGCCTAGTGAAAATTAGGGATGACAATCAAACCGAACCTGATGGGTAAACCCGAAAACCTGACATATTAGGGATGGGTAATTGGGTATGGGTCCGGGTATGTGATTAGGTTTTATTATTTTTTTTGCGGGTTGGGATTTGATGATATACCTGTTTACTTGATATAATTTTCTTATATATCTTTTTAAATATATATGCATAATATATCTAATTGTCCATCTAGATTGTCATATTGTGCTAAAAAACACTAAAAATTCGTGGTATACGATATGTTATCTATGTCTTTGAGTATTTTTATATGATTTAGATATTTTATATTTATACATTGTAATCATTTACATATATATTTAACAAATATAATTGATTAATAGTTACCTAATAAATACCCGACGGGTTTTTTAGTTCGACATACCAAATGGGTAAGTTTTAAAAATTAACATGTTTACCCGAAACCAATGGATATACCCGATGGATAATTACCTGATACAAACCCAATAGATATGAGGTTGAGATGACCTAAACCCCATTACCATCCTAGTAAAAATATTTATCCAAAAATGATGATTAGAGGACTACGAGTTTTGGGCACATTAAACAATTAGTTTTTTATTTTAAAAATAAACACTTGTGAATCTCGTGGAAAAGAAAGTAATAAACTCTTCTGCTGACTATCGATCAAGTTCATCCAAGATTCAGTATTGAATAAAACTCTTCGTCTGAGGTAAGTTCTTATCCTAACTTCAAATTATTCGCATATAACAGTTGATTAATGGTATATCCCATATGGTTTTCAACCAATATTCTGCAAAATGCAGTAGAATCGGTGTCAACTTATAACCCGGGTCGTATCCGGGTTTGGGTTTCTTATATGGGTGAAGAAGATGACAAGTTTTGGTTCAGTCTCATATATTGGTCTGAACTTTTATTATTTACACTTTGACCACATCTTTTAAAGATTTTGTACTTTTGTGATTAAATTGTGTGTGTGTGTTTTTTTTTTTGAAGTTAAAAATTTACAGTTTTGTCACAGTTTTTAAAACTGTGTTAATTAAAGGGTTTAGAAAGTGACTAACTTTGCAGACATATGTTGTTCTCTGATTCATATTTGGTTCCATGTGTTTGTAGTTAGCTCCAGTGGTTACTAGTATGATTTGCTGCAACAATGTGGTTCCATATAATTATATTAAGCTTCAATGGTTGGTGTTATGTTGCTTCTTGTTGTTGGCTAATGGAGAAAATATAAAAAGATTAGATTTTCCAGATGAGTTTCTGTTTGGAGTTGCCACATCAGCATACCAAGTATGCTCTTCTTACTTTTTTGTTTGAGAATTATTTAAAAAAAAATTGATTGGTGGATGGCAAGGTTTAAAAGAACGAAATCAAGTCTCAAGTCGTTTTCCCTTCGCCTCACGTTCCTGGAGGCGAACCGATGCATAAAAAATAAAAAAAACTGACACGAAAAGTCTAAAACATCATAAACACATATCAAAAGTAAAATTGACACAAAAAGTGTAAAACATTAAGACTATAAGGAGTGGTGGTGGTGGGGGGGGGGGGGGGGGGGGGGGGGGGAGGAGGATGAAGCGCCATGTGACACTTTTGGGTCCCACGTGGAGGGGATGAAAATTGTGGGGAATGGAAGGGGGGGGGGGGAGGAATATTATTATTATTATTATGATGATGTGTGTGTTAAAGTTAAAAAATTTTTTTCAGCCAATCATAAGAAAAAGAAAGTGCCCCACGGCAGTTGCTTCTTCCCCGCCTTCCCCTTCCCGCCCCTCTTCCAAGCCCCTTGGCGGCGGCGGTGTTCCCTTCCTTCAAGCCCCTTTTCCACGTCCACTCGGATAGTCTAAAAAACACACACATCAAAAACACTTAAACCCCTTGAGGCGCACATTTTTCTTGTCGTCTCAGCCCTTAAAGGCGTATGTATAAACTAAATCCCATGAGGCGCTCCTCATACACGTTTTCTTACTGCCTCGCCTTGAGGCGCTCGCCTCGGCCATTTTTTTAAACCATGGTGGATGGGTTGGAACTCAATTCAAAAAAATGGGTTTTTTATATGAATTCATCTTTATATGGTGTTGTAGATTGAAGGTGCATATCTTGAAGATGGTAAAAGTCTTAACAATTGGGATGTTTTTTCTCTTTCTCCAGGTGACAGCACTTTTTTTTTTCTTTTTTTCATGCATATAAGTTAGGTTTTATTGATTCATTTTTGTGTTAATTGTTGGCTTGTTATGTTTGTTATGTTTTTCATGTGTAGGCAACATTCGAAATGGTGACAACGGGTTCATAGCCAATAACCATTATCACCAATATCTGGTAAATATGTTTTTGGTTCTATTTTTTTTCTATAGTTTATTTAAAAATCTAATTCTCGGTTCTGTAAAACTATTAATCTAATTAATCGACCGTTGCAGGAAGATATTGAGCTTACACAATCTCTTGGTGTAGATGCTTACCGTTTCTCTATGTCATGGTCAAGAATTCTTCCAAGTACGATATACAACTTTAAAAAAACTGTTCAAAAAGACCAAATCATTTTGTTTGTTAATTAAGATTCTTGCACTGTATCAGGAGGAAGATTTGGCGACGTTAATCCAGATGGGATTATGTTTTATAACAAAATCTTGGATGAACTCGTACTCAGAGGTGTGTAAAACTGTAAATAATATTTCTTTAACTTAAAACTAACACACACTAACCATGAATTTGCAACTAAAGTGCAGGAATTAAACCGTTTGTAACAATTTACCATCATGATTTTCCTCAAGAACTTCAAGATCGATATGGGTCTTGGCTCAGTCCGTTAATGCAGTAAGTAAACTGTAAAAGTAACTCATTTCATCTTTTCAGTTCAAATAAACGGTGAACCAAACGTGCTGGTTTAAAACCTGTGATGGTTTGTTGTAGGGAAGATTATGTTCATTACGCAGATACATGTTTCAAGAACTTTGGTGACCGAGTTAAGCATTGGGTCACTATCAACGAACCTAACTTATTCACACAAATGGCTTACCAGAATGGAAAATATCCACCTGCTCGTTGTTCACAACCATTTGGCGATTGCCCAGCTGGAAATTCCGACACTGAGCCTATAGCTGTTATGCATAACATGTTATTAGCACATGGCAAAACTGTGAATCTATACAGAAGAGATTATCAGGCAATCAATTGACCTTAAAGGTGACTTTTTTTTTCTTATGCATTGTCCGTTGACCAGCGAAATGTATGTGCAGCATGAACAGGTGGGTCAGTGGGGATTGTTCTAGATTCTTTAATGTATGAGCCGTTGACAGATAGCAAACTTGATCAAGAAGCTGCCAATAGGGGTTTGGCGTTCTCTATTGGATGGTATGCACACTTGGATATTTTTGACTTTTTTAAAATTAATTCAAAATTTTAATATAAGTTTTTGCTTTTTTTTATTGTTGCGTAGGGCATTGGATCCTCTAACATATGGTGATTATCCCTCGGAAATGCGCCAGTATCTTGGAAATCAACTGCCAGTGTTTTCAAGTGCCGAAAGAAAGTTTATGAGAAACAGCATTGACTTTATTGGAGTCAACCATTACTCAACTACCTATGCAAAAGATTGCCTTCATTCTAGTTGTAGTGTAACTGCCAATTCGACCAATTAGAGGTTTTTTGGATACAACTAGTGAACGAGATGGTGTTCAAATTGGTGAATTGGTATGTACAAAAAATGTTTTTTTTTTGCGACTAGGTTTTTTGTTCTTTTTCGTCATTTGTTTTATTGTTTAATTGGTGACAGACGGGCATTGGATCACTACGAGTAGTTCCAAGAGGCATCGGAGAAGTGGTAAAATATCTAAAGGAGAGATACGACAACATACCCATGTTTATCACTGAAAATGGTATGCCAAGTGGTTCACTGTTGACTTTTTGAATGTGGTCAATCCTAAATTTCTAATACACACAATATCAATATTGACACCAAAGTTTCATGTTGATAGGCTAACAGAGTAACCGCTTTTGACGGTAAAATGGTATGCAGATGATGCAGTTATATAACTTAAATTGTAGATTTGTATCCATGCCATGTATCTTGATACCTACTTTTGTCAAAAGTCAAAACTGTTATTTAAGCTGCAATAATTCATTCCATTTTGAGTTGTAATTCATGCTACATTGACTTTTAAAGTCAATGTTTTAACCTGAAAAAAGGAGCTGCAGCTTCTGATGATTTAAGCTTACTGTATGTATTACCCTACGCAGGATATTTGAGCCTCAAACTGAAGGACAAGATCAAAATGCGATTCAAGATCTCAAGCGAATTGAATTTCACAAAGCGTACTTGTCATCTTTGGCACAGGCAATCAGGTGATCATAACATATAAACTAAGTTGACTTAACTCTATTTTGACTAATCAAATTAAATATTAAAACATGCATTTTATTACAGGGATGGTGCCAATGTAAAGGGCTATTTTGTGTGGACCTTGATGGATGATTTCGAATGGATTATTGGGTATAATGTTAAATTCGGATTATACTATATTGATCGCCAAACACTTGACCGGGTCCCTAAATTGTCTGCAAAATGGTATCAAGATTTCTTGAAGAACAATACCCAAACACCAGCAATAAGTATATCAAAGTTGGTGCACAATAAAGCCGTCTCATAAAGATTCTTTCGGATGGACAATTTCGTGTTGTAAGTTGTGAATTTATATCTGTTGTATGTTATTATGCTAAGAAAAGCATATTTGTTAAACATTTATGTATGTTAGTATTTTTTTTTTCCCATTTTTTTTATACTCTTGTTTTTTTGGTCATGTGATGTAACTGGTACAAGAATTTATTACTAGTTTGAAAATATCAGAAACAAGACAAATAGTTGTCCTTTGGCTCATAATATCATTTTCTTCACTTTCCTGATGCCCGGCAAGAGCACCCGTAATGGGGACTCTACCGACCCCAGCCTATATAGGCGGGGGACGGATGGAGAGGCCACTGACACCGCATTGTGCAGGTCCGTGGCTGTTTGTGGCGAGGGTGCTCGCTGGTATGGATGGCAGGTGTGGGCCCCTTACAAATTTAACTTTTTTTCCTTTACTTTTCTTTCAGTTTATTATATTAATATATAAATTTGTATATGCTTTGTAAAAATTATAAGTATATGAACTTTTGTGTAAGATATGGCCACTTGTTTGACTTGTAGTAGTTTAGTTTATATAATTATTAATTATGTAATATACAAATTTTAATAGTTATATTTATTTAATTTAACGTCCAAATCTCCACCTAATACACTAAATAGTTTATTATCAAATATAATTTGGTTATAAAAGTAATAGTAAAAAAATAATAAAGGTTAGCGAATAAAAAGAGTTATTTGAGACACTTATTTGATAAAGGTGTTAGGTGACATGACACATAGGTGAGATATGAATGGTGTGGATGGAAATGTAATAACATTATAAATTAATAATGGCGGGAGGGTCCATGATTAGTTACTCTATTTTATCACGTTTTAGAATGACTTTGTATTCTTCTTTTAGCATCTTTCTTTGTCTTTTTGCCAACTGTATTGATAGTGTAATATGGTTAGGTAGACCAAAGCACTACTGCAAGTCTGCAATGAACACTGAACAGCAATTCTACAAACTGATATGATCATATGAATGCTAAATTGTTTATAACAACCGACACGATAATAAGAATATAAGATATGACGGTTGGTTTTGTGCTGCTGCTGCTGCTGCTGGTTGTAGCAGCTCAAGCATCCATAAATGTAGATACTATAAAAAGATCCGATTTTCCTGATGGGTTTCTGTTTGGAGTCTCTACTTCCTCATATCAAGTCTGTTATCCGTTTTCAGTTACTCACAAATTGGATTTCTGTTAGCTAATGATCAATGCTGTGTTGTAGATTGAAGGTGCATATCTTGAAGACGGTAAAAGTGTCAACAATTGGGATGTTTTTTCTCTCTCACCAGGCACCATTGACAATGGGGACAACGGATTCGTAGCCGATGATCACTACCATCGGTACCTGGTATCTGTTTTGTTCTCGTTTACCAGTTATTTTTTTGAAGTTTGTAAAAGTTACCAACATGGAAGAAATGTTATGTTGCAGGAAGATATTGAGAACGTACAGTCTCTTGGTGTAGATGCTTACCGCTTCTCGATATCATGGGCAAGAGTTCTTCCAAGTATGCATACAAAGTTTAAAACTTTTTAAAAGGATAAGGTATTCTTGTTTCTTGACCCAAGATTTTTTTTGAATTGTATCAGGAGGAAGATTTGGTGATGTTAATACGGATGGGATTTTGTTCTATAACAAAATATTGAATGATCTTTTACTGAGAGGTAATTATATGTCAATGCTCCTTACATCAGTTCCTAAACTTCATGGACAATAAGACAGGCTTGGGTTATGGGTAAATATGATTTTTTTTTTGTACAGATTCAACCGAGTCGGATGGGTTGACCTGAATAGTCTTTTCTTTTTGTAAAAAGATTTCGAACTTTTATAAACATTTAGTGTGTCAACTGTCAAGTATATGTTTTCATTTTTTTGGGTCCATAAAAGGCAATTTCATTCCATAAAGCGAAAATTACATCAAGATAGCAAGCAGACGGGCAACATGTTTTCATTGAAACAATTAAGAAATTTTATGTATTAGAAATGAACTTTGGACACCATATTTAGACTGTTCCACCCATTTAAACTTAACTCAAGTTGATCGTCCATAAGTAAATGGATAAAAATCATCACTTCAAGATTTACACACTAACTGTAAATTACAACTGCTGCAGGAATTACACATTTGTAACAATCTACCATTTTGATTTACCTCAAGAAACTTCAAGACCGATATGGGTCTTGGCTCAGCCCATTAATGCAGTAAGTAAAAGCGAACCCATTTCACATGATCAATTCAAATACACAAAAACATGACCCTTTTTAATGTTTCTTTTTTTGGTTTTAATCTTTTTTTTTCCGATGGTTTTCGTGTTTTTAGGGAAGATTATGTCCACTTTGCAGAAACATGCTTCAAGAACTTTGGTGACAGAGTAAAGCATTGGGTCACTATCAATGAGCCAAATTTATTTACACAGATGGCCTATAAAAATGGAAAGTTTCCTCCTGGCCGTTGTTCACTACCGTTGGGAATTGCTCAGCTGGAAATTCAGATATCGAGCCTCTGATTGTTGTGCATAACATGTTATTAGCACATGGAAAGGCTATGAAGATATACCGAAGAGATTACCAGGCAATCAATCCATATAATATTTGACCTTTTTAACTATATCATGAACATTCTTTTACTAAATTAATGTATATGCAGCAAAAACAAGGTGGGATAGTTGGCATTGTTGTAGATTCTTTAATGTATGAGCCTCTGACAGATAATGATCTTGATCAAGAGGCTGCTAACAGGGCTCTGGCTTTCAATATTGGCTGGTATGTTATATATATATATATATATATATATATATTATATATATATATATATAGTATAAGGTTATATAGAGAACCCTTGTTATATGGTAACCTCTGGAAACTCTAACTTCCCGACTTTTTTTTTTAATGAAAATTTTAGGGTAATATACATTTTTTAAGCATTTTGGGCCAAAAAAATCGAAAAAAAGCGCCGAACGGTTTTTTTTTTTTAAAAAAAAACGTCTTCTGTTAACATGTATTTAACACATGGTTAACACTTGTTTGTTTCGCTTAACATGTGTTAGTCGAAAGTTTATTTAAAAAAAAAAAAGTACTCGGTGCTTTTTTAATTTTTTTTGGCCCAAAATGCTTAAAATCATGTATATTACTTGCCCTATTTTTTTCAAAAAAAAAAAAAAAAAATTTTGGGAAGTCAGAGTTTCCAGAGTTTACCATATAAGGATGGGTTTCCACAATATCCCTACCCTATATATATATATAAAATCATATATATGTATTTGAAGAAACAAGTACCTTTGGGGGGGTATAGTCTTATGGGGAAATAGAGAGATATTGGTTCTAACTGCACCGAACAGGTTGGACCTAGAATACTGCAAAAACAGAACACCGTTAGGACTCGCCACACGAATGGGGGTATCCCTGTGACCACCCTCTGGCGTTGTTAATCATATCAGATCCGAAATTATAGGGATTTTTATATTTATTGTAATTGATTTATGTTTCCTTTATTATGTCTTGTATTGTCCTATATAAGGACCCCCTATTGTACTCAATAATATAACACAATACAATACAAAGTTTGATTTGGTATCAGAGCCAAATCTGCTCCTTCTAAATTTACGGCTGCCATCCAGCCAGAAACCCTAACAGCAGCAGCGCTGCCTACTGCAGCCACTGCAGCCGCCACCACCTTCACCAAAAATAAACCCATGGCAGCCATTACAACCTTAACAAACCAGGAGAAAACCATTCACAACTCTCATAAATTCGCCTTTAACCTAAAGCCTACCAACTATGGTCACTGGAGATCAATGATAGAACCCTTCTTGGTCTCTCACAACTTGTTCGGCTATGTGGATGGAACCATCCCATGCCCACAACAACAGGTTACAACAGGAGCCACTACAACTGCTAATCCAAGTTATCTCCCATGGATTGCGAATGATGCCCACGTTCGATTACTGATTACATCAACCGTCTCTGAAGAATCCTTCCAGCATGTCCAAGGTAAAACATCTCGTGATATTTGGCTTTCATTAGAACGTGCCTACGCACCAGTTACATCCTCTCACGAGTTTACTCTAAAAAGTCAACTCCTTAGAATCACCATGAAAGGTGATGAGAAACCTGCTAAATACCTAAGCAGAGCCCAAGAATACGCCACTGCTCTAGCTAACATTGGCGAACCCATGAAAGATAAGGATATAGTCATGCTTACACTCTCAAGGCTCCGTGAAGAATACAATGGTCTTAAGGCAAACTTACTAGCGCGGTCTCCACCTGTTAGCTTCAATGAACTTCATGGCCTACTCAGCGATCATGATTACATGATTGCAAAAATCCATGGTGTGCCCGCTACAGCCTCAAACCCGCAGGCCTTTTTGGCCACTGCTGCAGCCACAACAGCCTCCATGGCAGTCCCACCTCCCAACATTAATACCATCCAGCAGCAACTCAGCAGCCTTCAACTTATGGCTGCACAGTTTGGGTACCAACTTAATCCTATGGGGCCTCTAGTTCACAACCTCAAGCGTTTTTTGCACCAAGATCCAGCAACTCTAACCGCGGAAGCCGTGGTTCTCGAGGATCTTCACGCGGGCAACCGCGCAACAACTCCAACAATCGCTCTCGTGACAACACTGGTACAAGACAATTTGCTTGGGCCTCTACTCAAAACATGGTTTATGGTCACTGCAATCGCTGTGGCATTGGTCACCTACCCTCTCAGTGCCCAAACCAGTCCAATCAAGCTCGCGTGACTCCACAGGCCAACTATGCTGCTCACTCGGACGTTGCATCCCAAGCTGGCTTTACTTGGCTGTCTGACACCGGAACAAATGATCATTCTGCTCCAGACTTATCTAGTCTCGACAACGCTGAGCCTTATTATGGTAATGACTCTCTCCTTGTTGGTAATGGTAATTCCCTACCTATTTTGCACATTGGCTCCACCAAACTCTACTCCCCTCACAAAACCTTTAACCTAAATAATATTCTTCATGTTCCTGCACTTAAAAAGAATTTATTATCTGTCCAAAAGTTTTGTACTGATAATGATGTCTTTTTGAATTTCACTCTTCTTATTTTGTTGTGAAGGACGAGTCTACACGCACCACCCTCCTAACGGGTCCAAGTGAACAGGGCTTATACCACATCCGCCTTCCTCGTTTTCAGTCTCTTCCAAAAGTCGCTTTCATGCTGTCAAGGCTTCCTCCACAACTTGGCATCAACGTCTTGGACATCCCCATGCTCAAGTTTTTCAATCTATTGTTTCACATTGTTCTTTACCTATTTCAAATTAACTTTCAAAATCATTATGTACCTCTTGTCAGCAGGGCAAGTCTTCAAAACTTTCTTTAACAAAATCAAATTTTCATAGCACTAATGTTTTGGATTTGGTTTATTGTGACGTTTGGGGTCCTGCGCCCACTTTATCTATTGATGGTTGTCGTTTCTTTCTCTTATGTGTTGATCATCATACTAGGTATATGTGGTTTTATCCATTGGTGCATAAATCTGATGTCTTTTCTGCCTTAACTAATTTCATAAAAATGTCAGAAAGACAATTTAATACTAAACTGAAAAGCATTCAATCTGACTGGGGTGGCGAGTTTCGAAATCTCACACATTTTTGTAATAATCTTGGAATCATTCACCGACGTTCGTGCCCTCACACAAGTGAACAAAACGGCACAGTCGAGCGTTGCCACCGTCATGTTGTGGAAACTGGACTCACTCTTTTAGCCCAATCTCATCTTCCTCAACGCTTTTGGCAATTTGCCTTCGAGACGGCTGTCTACTTAATCAATCGACTCCCTTCTCATGTCTCATCCAACAAGTCCCTTTTGAACACATTTTTAAACGTAAACCTGATTACTCCTTTTTACGTGTCTTTGGGTGTCAATGTTTTCCCTATCTTCGTCCATATAATCATCACAAGATGGATTTTCGGTCTACTCCTTGTGTATTTCTTGGTTATAGCCCTGTTCACCATGGTTACCGGTGCTTTGACCCAACCTCAGAACGAATCTATATTGCCCGCCATGTTCGCTTCAACGAACATATGTTCCCCTTTCACAATCCAACACCCGTGCCACCTTCCTCACCAACCGAGCCTCCCTACATCTCCATTTTTCCGAACCTCCCACCCGACCTTCCTGTTGAACCTCCCACATCACCCTCCATACCTCACGGCCCACCCCCTCCAACAGACCTACACCTCCAAACCAACCCGACCATTCACCCTCTCCTACAAACTCACCCGTTGATACTGTACCCCAAACACACACACCGCCCTCAACCAACCCACAACCCAATCCACCTCCTCGGCCTCGACCACCCAACCTACGACCCAATCCCAAACAAACCACTCCTTACAATCCTGCAGCTTACACTGCCACTACTAACCCTACCTTACCCACCGAACCCACCTCATTTACCATTGCCAACAAATCTTCGGAGTGGCGTCATGCTATGGCTGAAGAGTTGGAGGCACTTTATAAGAATGGGACATGGTCTCTTGTTCCACCTGTCAAAAATACTAATATTGTTGATTGCAAGTGGGTTTACAGGTTGAAAACAGATCCAAATGGAAAGATTACCCGCTACAAAGCACGTCTTGTTGCTAAAGGCTTTCACCAACAACCCGGAGTTGACTATCATGAGACCTTCAGCCCGGTTGTCAAACCGGCAACTATTCGTACCATCTTATCACCGGCAGTTACACACAAGTGGTCACTTCGACAACTAGATGTTCAAAACGCCTTCCTACATGGCGATCTCCAGGAAACAGTCTACATGAAACAACCTCCCGGGTTTGTTGATCCTACCAAACCGAATCATGTATGCTTACTACGCAAGTCTCTTTATGGGCTTAAACAAGCTCCTCGTCCATGGTTCACTCGGCTTTCTACGGCGTTGCAACGAATTGGTTTTTCTGGATCCCGAACTGACCCATCATTATTTATTCTAAACTCCAATGGTACTATTGTCTATGTTCTCGTTTACGTAGATGACATCATCATTACTGGAAATCATCCGGGGGGCAGTCAACGATGTTATAGCTCGTCTGAGCTCCCTTTTTGCGGTCAAGGACCTTGGTTGTCTACATTATTTCTTGGGTATCGAAGTGGTTCATCATAATTCTGATCTAATTCTCTCACAGCGTAAGTACATAATGGACATTCTTCATCGAGCTGGACTAACAGACTGCAAGCCGGTCACCTCTCCTATGAGTACCTATGTTGCACGGGAACCGGTACGGGAACGAGAAACGGGTACGGGTACGGGAACGGGAAACGGCAAAACTCAAAAAATCAAGAAACGGGTACGGCATGGGTACGGCAACAAAAAAATATAAAAAAATAAAAATATATTTAAAAATTTCAAAATAGATATATATTTTGTATAAATTAATAAGTATAAGGACCAAATGTTAACTTGTAAAGATATTGGGGGTTTATTGTTTAATTACACAAACCAATCTTAGGTAACAATTTATAAGTTTCAAGAACTAAAAGTAAAGTATTGAAAGATAGAGGGTTAAACCTAAAACTTAACTAACCCTAAAAAGCTAACACACACATAACTTATACTAACAGCCGCAAACATCCAATAGCCTTCTTCTTCATCTTCCAAACCAGAAAAGAACACAGAGAGCAAACAACAAACAACTTTGTTCTTCATCTTAAACTTAGACTTTAGAGAGCAAGGGCCGAAGGGTTTGAAGAGAAGAACATGAATCGTTCTTCTTCATCTTAAACTTGGACTTCTGGAAACATTTTAGAAACGGTACCCAAATTACGAAACTGCAGCGGATACGGCGTTGACTTTTCGAATCGGTCAAGGAAGCGGGTTGGAAACGATTCGGCCCGTCCCCGTACACGTTTCCGTACCCATGAAGCTTCGGGGACGTGGTACGGCACCACATCCACGTTTCCGTGCATCAGAGATGAGTACTTCTCATGTGCTACTTCCGGATGATAGTCCACTTCTTGATGACCCTTCTCGATACCGGCAGACAGTTGGGGCTCTTCAGTATGTCACGTTATCTCGTCCGGACATTGCCTTTGCTGTGAACAAGGTGTGTCAGTTCATGCAAGCTCCAACTGAAAACCATTGGGTTGCGGTAAAACGCATACTTCGTTATCTTAAAGGCACTTCTAATTTTGGCTTATTGTTTCGCCATGGTTCGGGGTCCCGGCTTCAGGCTTTTTCTGACTCTCACTGGCATCAAGATGTTATTCAGGCTTACTCTGATTCCGATTGGGCTGGTTGTCCTATCGACCGTCGATCCACGGGGGGTATGCTATCTACTTGGGCTCAAATCTTATTTCGTAGGCTGCCCGAAAACAACGGACTGTCTCTCGGTCTTCCACAGAATCAGAATACAAGGCAATCGCTGACACTGTAGCCGAGCTTATTTGGTTAAGGTCTCTTCTTCAAGAACTTGGGTTGGTTAATCACTCACCAACACTTTGGTGTGATAATCTCGGGGCAACTTATCTCTCTGCAAATCCGGTCTTTCATGCGCGCACAAAGCACGTCGAAGTAGATTATCACTTTGTTCGTGAACAGGTCACTCAAGGAAAGCTGAATGTCAAGTTTATCTTCACCAATGACCAAATTGCTGATGTATTTACAAAGCCCTTGTCTTCACAGAGATTTGAATTTCTACGGTCCAAGTTGCAGGTCGTTCCCCGCCCTCAACTTGCGGGGGAATGTTAATCATATCATATCCGAAATTATAGGGATTTTTATATTTATTGTAATTGATTTATGTTTCCTTTATTATGTCTTGTATTGTCCTATATAAGGACCCCCTATTGTACTCAATAATATAACACAATACAATACAAAGTTTGATTGGCGTGAGAATAAGTATCTGTGAAGGTGAGGGTAAATGTGAAAGTATGGAGAGTTGGAATGGATCCTACGGTTTACCTTGGACCGCTTTTTATAGTTGAGGTCCCCTTTTTACTGATAACTCTAAAGAGTTGTATCTTCATCACAATACGTCCCAGAGGAGATGGAGATAAGCCTTATCGTTTACTAACGTCTTCGTAAAAGGCTCACTGGTTGTTGTGATAAGGAGATTAGCTTATTAGCTGTCTTTTATCCATATCACTGTATTGTTTAAATTGAGTGGGCCAAGCGTGTTGGACTTTAATGGTGTGGGCCGGACCCCACCTCGTCAGTATTCTTTATTTTTCATAATAAAATCCAACAAAATCTGTTTGTCTCATTGTTAAACAGGGTGTTGGATCCACTAATTTTCGGTGATTACCCGTCCGAGATGCGCCAATATCTTGGAAATCAACTGCCGATATTTTCTAGTGCAGAAAGTAACTTTATGAGAGACGGTATTGACTTTATTGGTGTCAACCATTACACAACTGCATATGCAAAAGATTGCATTAATTCTAGTTGTACTTTAATTGGAGACCGCGCGATTAATGGCTTTGTGGATACAACTAGAGAACGCGATGGTATCCCAATTGGCGAACCGGTATGTATGAAGTACGAACTACCTCTTTTGCCCCTCGTTTACTGTTGGTTTTAAGTTCGTTTCATTGTTTAATTGCGTTGACAGATGGGCATAGAAGTAATGCATGTGGTTCCAAGAGGCATTGGGGAAATGATAGAATATCTAAAGAAGAGATATAACAACAAACCCATGTTTGTCACTGAAAATGGTATGCCAAAATACTGTGATGTTGACTTTTTTGAATTTGGTCAACCTGATGCTTACCTACTCAAATTTGATATCGATTTTGTTATTAGTTAAATACCAAACTTTTCCTGGTTGCAACTGCCAAAATCTTATTGCAACTGCTGGAATTTATATCATTTTCGATGTCCAAACGCATCGCTTTTGTGATTTAATGCATGTTTTATCCTACCGTAGGGTATTCTGAACCGTTATCCGGAAATGAAATTCAGAATGTACTTCAAGACAACAAGCGCGTAGAATTTCATAAAATGTACCTGTCTTCTTTGGCCCAAGCAATCAGGTAATCATATATCAATTGTTACTTAAAAAGAAGTGTGTGTAAATGCGGAAAATGAACTGGGCAGGATTGATGGGCCGGATGACGGGTTTGGGCCAAGTTGGGTATCTTTTGGGCCGGGTAACGGGTTCATTAACTTTTGTTGATTATTATAAAAAACATCATTTTGGTTATTGACAGTGATGGTGCTGATGTAAGAGGATATTTTGTGTGGACACTTATGGATGCTTTCGAATGGTTCCATGGGTATTTTTCCACATTCGGGTTGTACTATGTTGACCGCGAAACACTTAACCGGACCCCCAAGTTGTCTGCAAGATGGTATCAAGATTTTTTGAACCCTCAATATATCAGAAAATATATTAGTTAAGAGTTTTTGTACAATTGCCACTACTAGATTGTAATGTAGAATACCTACATGTTCATTGTTTATGCTAAAGAATTTAATAAAATATTCATAAGATTCTTAGACAAGAAAAAAAAGTTATAAGTGTTGTAAATCTTTTTATATGCATAATTACAGCGTGTGGTTGATCCTTTGGCGTTTTCAAAATCGTCGTTTTCTTGCTGCTTGACTCCGTACCACTGATAGAGTAGTTGAAGCGAATGTATAAAATTTTGTAGCGTAAACCCAAATTAAAAATATGCGGTCCCGCTTCTTCTAATTTTGATTTATTATCTTAAATCTTGAGACCCAATTATCCAACTTTTTGATGTGTGACATACAAAAGTAATTAAAAAAAAAGTTGTGAAGTCGGGTGGAGAGCCCTTGCCAATGTGACCCACCCAACCTAACTTGGTTGCCACCAACTTAAGACACCTAAGTTTCTAGTGTAAAGTAGAAAGAAACAAATGCTAGAAAAACACTCAAGTTTCTTTTTATAGATTTAATCCTATTAATTTATTTAACTGCTTTTGAAAAACTAGTTAATGCAAAAGTTGATCATGATCGGTGGTGAATCCATGATTTTTTTTCCCAATGAATTGGCTTTATTTATCGCTCGAATGAATCCAACATTTGAATCTTAGGTTTGGGTCACAAAGGATAATAGCCATTAGCAATAGCGGAAAGTTAAAGATTGGCACGACTGCTCAATAGCCATTAGTAGTAGCGGGCCCATGATTTTTTTTTTCCTAAAACGATCAACAGCTTCATCAAGCTTCTACAGTGACGATCAGGATTTTAGCGTATAAATAACACTAAATTTGTTTTTCCATGGGGGACGGTTGCCCCTAGTGACTTCTACATAGGTCAGCCATTGATCATTAGAAAGAATAACCGAAGTATTTAATCGAATTCCATATTCAACTTTTTTATTCTTCATTTTAGCGTAGAAATAAGTCAAATAACACTAACTTTTAGATTTTTTTGTCTATATAAATATAAAAAATCTCGACGTCTACATTCAAAAATCTCGATATATCATAAAAACTGTAATATACGTTACATATAAAAATAAAATACCAAACGTCCGATGGTATACGCTACTAGTTTACTAGGTCCATATGATTATGCCAACATGTTGAAGATAAACTTGAAAGTGAAAACAGAACCTAACAAGAAAATGATGGAATTAGCTTCAATTCTACATGTGACAATGGTTGGTTAAGGTGGTTGCTGCTATAAAGTGCTTGCTTTTTTCATTACAATCCTTCTATCTACCCAACAATGGATTATAAGTTATGATCAATAAATACTTTATAAAGTTAGAACAAGAAAACTGTCACCATCAGAATCTGTTCACAAGATATCTCTCACCAAAACTTGATTCTATCATAATGTGTTTGGTAGTTCAGAATAACTATTAACTAGTAAAATGTATCATATCCATTGATTCATCATCTTGTAGTTGATAGAACTAGAATTTAGAACGAAGATGGATTCAAGAATCCGGTTAGATTATGCTTTGTTTCAGCTCACCCCTACAAGAACAAGGTAACATAATCTAAATTCAAAATATGCGAAATGCTCGGTTTTCTAATGTGTTTTTAACATTTTGGTTAATAATATGGAGGATGTGATATTGCTTATGCTATACTTTTGTTATATTTTTTTAACATATTGGTTTATGGTTTGGAAGATGTGATTTGGTTATATGTGCTGGTGATTGCAAAGAGAAGCTTGCATCTGGATTGTTGGAACCTTATATTTCTCATCTAAAGTTTGCTAAAGACGAGAGTTTAAAAGGCGGTTACTCCATAACGCTTTCTGCGCCTGCTTCTGCATCTTGGTTCACCAAATCCACTCTTGAAAGGTCTCTTGTTTTAACATTGTTTTTTAATGATATGTTGGTTCTTTGATGCGGTATTTTTTTCTTTTTTTTTGTATTAGATTTGTAAGGTTTGTAAGTACGCCGGAGGTCCTTGAAAGATTTGTTACGATTGAGACAGAGATCAAGAACATAGACTGCTCCATAAACAACAATGCATCATCCGACTCACAATGTGTGTATTCTTTACTTGTGCTTTATTACATTTAAGCGTTGAAACCAACCGACCAGTTCAGGCATAAGCAAGTCTCTGGTTCAGCCGGTTTGAGATTTATACTGTGCGGTTCTAACAGTTTGGAACTTTGAATCCGCCGTGTAAACCAAACCATTCATTTAACCATTTTTTATTATTATGTTTTTCATTTTTTTATGTATGTAGTTGTGTATTCGTTAGCGCCTTTATCTTTTTAAAATTCAATACAAACTAACGATTTTTAAAACCTGGTTCAAACCACTAAAAACGCCTGGTCTAGTTTGTCGATCTTTGAGACCGTAGTCATCTATTTCTATGAAAATGGCTGAATGTGTGATCTCAAAGTGTTTATCGCTGCGATTACAAATTCATAATCAAATAATCAAACAACATATATGATTAACAGTTACTTATTAACAACTGCAGTCAAAAATCAGTTTTGTTACAGTCACATTCTCCTCAAAATTTCATCATTTTCGCCCTGAAAAAATTAATTTGTCAAACACTTCTTCAAACACGACCTTAGATTCAAATCTATTAGATTGTTCTTTAACTCATCTATTTTGATTTTTGAAGTTAAAATCAAACAAATTGACTCTTGAAAAGTCAAAAGCTTTCTGTTCTTTGAATTCAGTTAGCATTTCCCTCTTGGGACTGTTTATGATGACAAATGTTTTCAATTTTTATCGCGTAGCTATCTACGGTTTGGATGAACACTTCAATAGATCAGCTTCTTTTTCTTATAAGGTATATTTCATTCTCATCACATTTTGCTTCAGTTTCATATGTGTTTTCGCACTCATACATTTCCACTTTCAATACATTTTAGCATGAAGATAACACAAGCGATACCCTCCATGAAGACGATCCCAAGTAACGTATACTTGCATTAAGATTACTTTTCTTTAATCTGATTCTTTTATCTAAAATTAATATCATGAACAGGTTTCATCTTCAGCGTGTGTTCTAGAAACTAGAAAGGCGGCACTTCAAAAAGAGCAAGCAATGGTCTATGCACGCGCTTTAGTTGCAGGGTTCGAGACAGATATCCTAGAAGATCTCATATGTTTCGCAGATGCGTTTGGATCTCCTCGTTTAAGGTACAAACATGTTTTTATTCCATAGTAAACCAAATTCAAGAATGAACTAAAACTAGTGTCACAACTTAACAGGGAAGCATGCTTAAGTTTCATCGAATTGTGTAATACAAAGAGTGATGATAGAGTCTGGATGGATGAGGTGGCGGCAATGCAGGCATACTCTCGTTCACATTACGCTTATATGGAAGATGATGATCTTAGTCAAGAACTTAGGATTAATGTCCCAAATAGTAATTTTGCTACCAAAAACCATAACGGTTCGGTTGATGGTATAAGTAATGAAAGTCATGTTCCTCAGTCTATGCAGTCTTATTATCAAGGGGGGCCTATGTTTCATCCTGCATATCAAGGGTACCCCTTTCCATATTATCAGGGGAATCATCCGTGGCCTCCGAATGTGGAAGATTCTAGAAGTAGAGGGAGGCGTTCACGCAAGAAAAGATCACAGGATTTGACCCAAGATGGGTCAAATGGAAACTTTGACTCGAGCGATTCTAGTTCTGAAAGTGATTCTGGTAGGTACAAAAGGAGTTCAAAGAAGAAAGTTATAATAAAAAATATTAATTACATCACGTCCGCGAAAGATGAAGAATCAGAACATGAATCTGATGCCACCCATGAGGGCCAAAAGGTAACACAGCAGTGGAACATCTTTCAGAACCTTTTAATGAAGGATGTCGATGACAAAGAGTCCGTGGAGGAATATGTTTCTCATAAGTTTGAGGATCCGAACACTATACCATCAAGAAATCAATCCGAATTTACCACCGTTGGAAAACATGAAGAAAAAGATTGGTACATGAGAAGCCGGCCAGATAAAGAAATTCAGGAAAGGAGCAGAGACATTTTCGAAGACCATATCGAGATTGTGGAAAATACAAAAGATGTTCTTGAAGAATATCCTTTGACAGTTCAAAATAGATCTTTAGACGAATATTCTGATTCACGGTTAAAAGCACACGACAGTTTCATATTTCCAGAGAGTAATCTGACCCAGAAAAAGGTTGAAGCTGAACGGGTCAATGAGCCGAACGATCTGCATATTGTGCTTGAAAGAGATTCAGCTGGCCAGCAAGCTGTGCCTGCTTGGACTCCAGAAATGGAGTCAAGCAGTAGTAATAGTAAGATTGTTAAAATGGATATTCCTGAAGTCAACAAGTCAAAGACTAAAGCTTTGGTTCAGAAAGGTGTTGAAAAAAACGGTTCAATCATTGAAGCGAAGTCTAAAGGCGTAGCTGGATCAAGAAGGAAGACAACTACAGCAACCAAGACAACAATACCGAAGGGCAGATCAGAGAAGGTACTTTAAGTTGCAACTTTTTTTTTTCTATTAAGTTATTGTGATTTTGATCTTATTGATGGTTTTCATATAGGAGGACGAAAAAAGAAAGCGAATGGAGGAATTATTAACTCAACGTCGAAAAAGAATTGCTGAAAGAAGTGCTTCTACTGCTAAGACAGCAAAGACCAATATGTCAAACGTCCAACTGACAACGAGGAAGAACGAAAAGCCAAAAGCTGAGTCAACGAAGAGCGATAAGCCAAGAGCCCAACTGACTGCAAAGAATGATAAGCCGAAAGCACAACTGCCAACGAAGAACGATAAGCCAAAAGCCCAACAGACAGTAAAGAATGATAAGCTGAAAGTCCAACAGACAGCAAAGAAAGATAAGCCAAAAACCCAACAGACACCAAACAACGCTACGCCAAAAGCCCAGTTTGCATCTCAAGACATGAAAGGTTCAAATAAGAGAGTCATTAGGAGTTCCACCATTGATCGCTTGTCAGCTGCACGCATAGTTAATCCAAAGGTGATATCTACTAAAACAAAGCCTGGTAACAAACCTATGAAACCACCCGCCAAAAAGAATGGTGAGCCAAAACCGGTTCATAAGCCTACTAAAGTGACCACCAAGGAGAATGGTGTATCGCGAGCTTTGTTATCCCAAAAGGCAGCCAGAGCAGAAACAAAGAAACTAAAGCCGGATAAACTTAAACCTCAAGACAAGAACATTGCTTCAAAGAATTCATATGGACCGAAAAAGAAGACTGTTGATCACAACAAACCCAAGCAATTGCCAAAAGCATCCGAAATCAAGAAAACTGACAATCGGGCTGCTAACATTGGACCATCTACTACACCTGCATACTCAGATCACACACAAAGTACTGTGAGTGAAACATTACATAATAATAAGACATCATTGGTTGTTAAAAACGATGTCACTGCTTCAAACAGTAATGGTGGATCGAGCGGTAAAGCTGTTTCTTTCAAAATTAATGAGGATATTGGCAAAGTGAAGTATGAAAGTCCTGCAGTGATGGAAAACAGTAGTTCCAAGAAGAAATGGAGCACTCTTGAAACCTCAAGTAAAGCTCTTAGTGGTTTCAAAAAGCTTCTGTCTTTTGGCAGGAGGCCTTAAAACTTTTCTATGCAGATACACATAAAATGGAGGCATCACTGAAGAAGGTGTGATTAAGGCAACCCCCCCTCAAGAATAATAAAATGTAATCTAATAACACATCAATTATCGGTTTGAAAATTCGTTTATTGTTTGCATAACAAACTATTGTAATGAGTTGATTTATCTAACATTATTTGATATATCCTAATTTACATCACATATATATATAATGCAACACATAAAGGTCTACATCATACATAGAATGACCCAAACAACAACAAAGCAAGTTCACACAACCGTCTCATTACTCTTCCTAAACAGCTTATGTTCCATATGCTGACAAAAGGTCCGCGGTGGAAAGAGTGGAGGCTTCTCCTCAGAAACCGTCTCAGGAAGCGGTTTCAAGATGATCTTCTCCTTGGGCGGTTCACAAAAAACCGCCAAGAAATCCTAACCTTCTCCTTATTCACAAGCCCTCTATGGAGAACACTCTTGTACTTGCCATTACTAAGGATCTCAATAGTGTCACCAATGTGCACAATGATGGAGTCCGGTATGCATTTAGCAGTCACCCATTGATCGTTGTGAAAGAGTTGGAGTCCAGGAACTGTGTTTTGGAGTATGAAGGTGAGTGCACTGACGTCGGTGTGAGATTCGACGCCTAGAGCTAGCTCGGGTTGAGGGCATTTTGGGTAATAGTTGATCTTTAGTTGAAGAAGTAGCTCCTCCATCCCTCCTACCTCATTTTCTAGCCTCCCTTCATCTAGTCCTAACCCTAGAGATAATGCCTTTAGTATGTTGGTGACAAGTGCTCTTAGTTGTTTTGCGTAGTCTGTTGTTGCAGGACTGTTTAGCAACAAAAGTTAGTCGTACGTTAAGGCAAATTGCATGTATCAACTTGTATATAAATACTAGTGGGGTGTTGTACAAACTCTAGTAATCACTTAAACTGTTAGTTGTTTTTTAAATAAAAATAAAAGCTATAGCAATACTATCTGTTGAATTAAAAAATAAAATGCTCGATTTTGTGGTTTATTTTAAAAAAAATACTAACGTATGAAAAAAGTTGATTGACGAGAAAATTGGCTTAAAAGTTAATATGTTATAAAGAATTGTACCATATGTAAATATGATAATTACTTAAACTCCTATAATTATGTAAAATCACATCTAATATGTATTACGGTTAGAAAACTGGAGATCTTTTTTTTAAGGTAAACTTCATTGAAAAAGGCGACCGGACATCAAAGCAAGGGCCGACCTTCTATTGATAAAAGAGTAATCGGTGTTGCATTTTTTTTTTTTTAACGGCCAAACAACTTTTATTCAAATAGCTAACAAGATAAAAACAAACTAAAAAAAAATAAAAAAAAATTAACAATAATAAATGCATGTGAACTCAATAAAGTACTTTATTTATTCTTTCTAAATAAAGGGTTATTGAACAGTGCATATCCTTCCATTGTTATGATTAGAGGTGTCCTTTAAAATTTCTGAAAATTTACGTACTCTATCTGAGCGGTTAAAAGATATATATACATATATATATATATATAGGAATTTGTTTAAAAAAAATGCCCTCTAGATTTATAAGCCCCGTCCGGTTAACCTCCTCGAACCTCTCCAAAGACGAACCTGGTCATAATGACTAATTTTAGCTATTAGTTTTACCAGTTAAAAAACATAATCTGACCCGGCCCGACCTAAACCAAAACTTCAGGTAAAAAGTCATGGGTCCGCCACTGTATATACGCTTAATATATACTTACACGTAATCATTAGGGGTTGAGGGCCAAATGGTCAAATCACGCTTATCCTCCGGGAACACAAGGTGAAAGAAGTAGTCTTGCCATTCAAGCTGCCCACATGCATTGTTAGCTAACCTACTCCCATACCCTTGTCTATTTCCTGAATCTATGTCATTAGAGTACTTCTCCTTCTCTTCGACCGGCTGATCAAAGAAACCCTCGCCTGCAGCCTTAAGACGGTTGATCAAGTCCAAGGATATCCCATGGTTGACAAGGTGCATGACACCCCACTCTGTGGATGCTTTCACGATCTCTTGACGACACATTTCCCGCGCTTTCGGGTCGTTAGAGTTGATGTTGTTTAAGTCGATGGTGGGAACTTGTGGGCATTGTTGGTTGTTATCTTCGTGAAAGATGTCGGTTATGGTTGTGAGTTCTTCTTGTGTTCGGATGTATTCTTTTGGGATTTGATGGATGCCACTTTTGGCTAAGGTCTCCACTCTTGTGTTTGCTGAAATATTAACCATGATAGATAGATAGATGGTAGATTTTGTTTGTTGTTTTAAGATGATATCATGTGGTGGATGGAGAGTGAGTTGTGGTGTTTTTAAGGTGACGAAGTTGGGAAGCATGCATGGACATTTGTCAACAACAATGGGTGGGGGTTTGTGGTGTAACCCTCTTTCAAAAGGCACGTAGATGATGGTGCACGTGAAAGGTTGAAAAGCTAAAATGAACATTTGGTTGATTATGGTATACACCTAAACAGCAAACTCGTGTATTTATTGTAGTTAGGATTGTACATGAATCAAACGTTAAACAAATTGTTTAGCGGAAAGTTTTTTTTACGTTTGTTTGTTTAATAAAAGGAAGAACATGAACAAGAAATTTTGATTAATTAAATAAATGCACATAGACAGTGTAGAGGTATGGTGCGTGACCTGACATACCGTGTTTGTTATTTTATTACTTGTTATATTATTTGCTAATATTGGGGTGTGGAGGTAACCCCCACTAACTGGGTTTGGTGCCAATAGGCTATGTGCCCATATAGTTAGGGGCCCATGATGGTGGCCCATAAAGATGTCTTCATCTCTTATTAGGGCACACAAGAGATTACCCCCAAAATAACTATGGTAGCCACCATCACTTTTTGTGTCTGTACGTTGGATTCTACTTGTAATTATTAACACAAATCAATAGTCAATAGTCATAGTCAATAGTCAAAAAGCTATCTTTATGCATTTGTAATTATTTAGTCATAGTTAATATTCTTAGCCAATAGTCCTCTTAAAATTAAGCCATTGTATTAATGTTGTAACCATTATATAATCTTCTGTGAATAATGAGAATAACACATTCGATCCAATTCACTCTATTACCTATTACTCTATATGGTATCAAGAGCCTAAAGCTCCCTTGATGTTCACCTTACTCGACCCGAACCGTCGTTACTATGTCATATTTACGGGCTTTAATTTCTAATGACGATGTTCTTCATTATATCGAATTTTTATTATGTTATGAATTTTACCCAACCCGAACAGTCAAACCGACTTGAATTTTTTTATGTTCAGTCGTATGAAATTGTAACACCTAAAAAGGGAACCCAGTGAAAAAAAATTGCTGGATCCGCCACTGTCCTCGACCAACCAGCAATTCCTCCACCACCAACTTGTCATGCCGAGCCTCTAATTGGTTCATAGTCTCTTACGCAATCAGACATCTTAATGGCTTAGTGGCACAAAGGTTGCCAAACAGCTCCTAGTGTTATGTACTTGGGATTTTAAACTATTTTGTTGAATGTGTTGCTCAGATGAAAGTATGTTATTGTGGTTATAGACTTTTAGATTTGTGGCTCACTTGGTTTTAAAAAAGCACGCTTCGAGCGCAAAGCGCACCGAGGTGTAAATCCGTGCGCCTTATGTAAGAAAAGCGCAAAAAGCGCAAGAAAAAAGCCCTCGAGGTGCTCGCTTTTCGTACACATGATGTTTTTGTGCTTAAAATTGTTATACATGTAGCTAAAAAGATTGTACATTTAAGTTAAATCATATATATATATATATATATATATACATTATTTGTATCTATATTTTGAGTAAATAATGCTAAAAACCTATGGCATATATAAAAAAGTTATATAATCGTCTTGCGCCTCGCGTACGAAAAGCCCACCGTTTTTGTGCTTTGCGCCTCGGTTTTAGACCTCGTCGCTTTTGTGCGCTTCGCACTTTTTAAAACCAAGGTCGCTCATAAGTAGATGGGGCAGGGTTAGAGGAATTGGTCCTACCCCTCCTTGAACTCCCCGTGACGTCGTTTTCGGGGAGGGTAGGGGACCATGCTAAAGTAGATGGTGGGGGCAATATTAAGCAGTGCCTTCGGAAGGTTGCGGATGGCCATTATACTGCGGCCGTCAAGGTTCTGTGTTCATCTGGGGTTGCGCCTGCTGGGGGGGGACACATTGAGAGCCCTGATAGATAAACACCCTGTTGTGGACCCCCCGACCATGCCCTCTGCATTGCCTTTGGAGCCAGCCTTGCAGGTGGACGCTGAGTGCGTGTTGGATTGTATTAAAACGTTCCCGAAAGGGACATCTTGTGGGAGGGATGGTCTGCGGGCGCAGCACATTTTAGACGCTTTCTGTGGCCAGGGGTCTCCAACTGCCTCCGGGCTCCTTAAAGCCATCACCGATGTTGTCAACTTGTGGCTTGGGGGGTTATGTCCTAAAGCTCTGGCGGAGTTCATTGCTTCGGCACCGTTGACCCCCTATTAAAGCCTGACAACGGGATTAGGCCATTGCGGTGGGGGCCATTTGGAGAAGATTGGTGTCAAAAGTCGCTATGCGTAAAGTGGGTAAAGAGATGGCAACTTATCTGGGGGATTTTCAGTTTGGGGTCGGGGTTCCTAATGGGGCAGAAGCGGTGCTGCACAGTGCTAACAGGTTTCTGAGCGCGTTCCATTCTGACGGGTCCCTGGCTATGCTCACGGTTGATTTTTCTAACGCCTTCAACGAGGTGGACCGTACGACACTTCTCAGGGAGGTTAGTTGCAGATGCCCATCTATCTTCCCGTGGGTCCAATTTTTATATGCGCAACCCGCAAGATTATATGTGGGGGATACTCATATTGGGGCTACCACAGGGGTGCAGCAAGGGGACCCTCTCGGCCCCCTTCTCTTTGCTCTGGTTCTCCATCCGCTGATCCTCCGTGTGCAGGGCGCCTGCTCCTTGCCCTTCCATGCCTGGTACTTGGACGATGGCACTATCATTGGTAAGGCAGGGAAGTTTCTAGGGCGTTGGACATTATCCGTTCAGAGGGGGCATCTCTTGGGCTTAGGCTTAATATTCGGAAAACGGAGATTTTTTGGCCGTCTTGCAATGGTTCGAAGAAATTGTCGGGTTTATTCCTTGCGAGATTAGCAGGCCCGTAGGGGGGGTTAAACTCCTCGGGGGGGCGGTTAGTCGGGATGCAAGGTTTATTCAGTCTTTGGCATCTAGACGAGCTCTTCGGGCGGTTGATCTTATGAAACGACTGTCGGACTTAAGGGATCCCCAAAGTGAGCTCCTCCTGTTGCGCTCGTGCATGGGGTTGCTAAATTAGTGTTTGGGCTCCGGACTTGTCAACCCGAACATGTCAAAGAGGCTGTGTCTATCTTTGATGCAGGCCTGCGAGGGGCTGTTGAAGACATTGTTGTTAGCGGAGGACCGCATTTTGGGGACCTCCAGTGGAGGTTGGCCTCTTTCCCTATGCGTTGCGGGGGCTTAGGGCTTATATCGGCGGAGGACGTCTCCGCATATGCTTTTGTAGCGTCCAGGGCCCAATCGTGGAAATTGCAGGACCACATCTTGCGAAACGCTGGTGTTATGGGGATGGATCCTGACTACTCCCTTGCGCTTGGTAATATTGGAACAACTCTCCCAGACCTTGATCTAGGCGGTTTTACTGATAAGGAGACCGCCCCCAAGAAACCTCAACAAACTTTGGCGAGTGCTCTTTATGGTAAACACGCACAGGATATGGATGAGCGGTTCGATATGACCCGCGTCAAAAGGCAGTTTTGGCTTGTCTCAAGGGGGCTCATGCCCAAGATTTTTTAACTGTTTGCGCCCATTGAAGGTCTTGGGCAACGGATGTCAGCAGTTGAATACAGAGCCATCCTTAAATACCGGCTCATGATTCCCCTTTTTCCGCCAGACGACTCTTGCCCCATTTGTAAAAAAGCCTGTTTGGATAGATTTGGCGAGCATGCCCTTCACTGTAAGGAATTGACGGGGTTCAAGTATCGTCATGACTGGGTTAGAGATGTTTTATGGGATGTGCTTAGGCGCGCCGGGATCTCAGCCAAGAAAGAAGCCCCTGTTAATTTTCTGACTGACCCACGAGAGGGAAGATCTACCCTGCGTCCTGCGGACGTCCTTGTGTTTGGCTGGTCGGGGGGTAAGCACGCGTGTGTTGACCTCACTGGGGTGTCCCCACTGGTGGGGCTGAGAGATAGTGGATTCGTTCCGGGACAGGCGGTTTTGAAGGCGGAAGCTAGGAAGGTTGCTAAGCACGAGGCAGCATGTCTAGAGAATCAACATGTGTTCATTCCGTTTGCCTTCGATACTTTTGGATCCTTAGCCCCTGAGGCAGTTCGCTTTTTGGAGCGGGTGCAGAAGGTGGTTCACAGTGATTCGCAAAGCCCGAGGAACCAAGGGTTTGTATTTAGTAGAATAGGCTTTGCGATTCAAAAGGGGATAGCGGCGCAGCTTGTTGCTCGCTTAACCGTTATCCAGATGTAACTTGGTTTATTTCGTAATTATAAATAAAAAAAAATGACAATATTTGACTTTTTGCATTTCTTTGTATGCAGTATGCCAATATTTGTTGGGTTAATCTTGACGGGTCAATAGGTACGGGTCAAATAATTATAATAGGTCAACAGGGATTTATTTTAAGTCATATGTTTCTAATGTTTTTGTTTGATTAACAAATCTCGGATAGTGGGAATAATGGGTTAGTAGATCTTTGTTTGTTCTATTTAGTTGCATGTTTTAGGGCTGGAAAAAGACCCCTTTTGTTCTCTGTAAGTTTGACGTTCAATCAAATAGAATGAGTCGAGCATTGTTGTGTTCCATCTCTGTGTTTTTCTTGTTGTTCATTAGGGCCTGAATCAATAATATTTATCTCAAGTTAATTTCATTCACATTTATCATCACTGTTCAGAAAAGTAATTTAATTTGTAGCTCTTAAGTTTCTCATAGGTATGATTATAAAGCTATCTGACCATTCAAGATTCTTGAAATACACATAATTGATTAATTTCAGCCAGACCCATTTTGGCCAGTTGTTCAAGCTGCATATATTATACCTCTTATGCATGGTAGAGATATAGGTGTATCATTGTTGTGCTCTTTTTCTTATCCCATTTAGCTTCACCTTATAAAAACCATATAAAAAATCAATGACTAAAAGACGCATTTTGAGAAGGCAAGTGTAAGAAGCACTTGTGGTTTACATAAGGTTCAAGATAATTCAGCAATGTTATCTCGAGCCTATATTAAAGCACAAAACTATGAAAAAAAATACATACTAAATAAATAATAAGTCATATCCATGTTGTATCTTTAACATTGTAGATAACAGAACTGGTATCCAAATAACAATATAACATAACATGTGCAGGAGGTTAGCACATTAAAAGCACATAAAAATTACCTACACCATGTAGGGCCGACATGAAAGTGCGAAATTCTACCTCTACGATATTTTTATTAAATTCTTTGGACCTTCTCAAAATCAGACCTGTCAACAAAGTTTGTCCCGTTAGCCATAAAACACAACCCAAACTGATTTAGGACCAGTGTACAAAACTATAATATATAATCACATTGCAAAGACTCAACATGTACTTCATTGAATCTAATATAATTTATATGGCAAACATCAAAGCCAAACAAAGATCACTTCATTAATCTACAAGTTACATAATACAGTTTTAATAATTGAAAGTTTAATGCATCAAAATGCAATTTTTAAATCTAATATATATAACAACTGATGTAAACTTTAATGCATATTAATATTGTAGTTACCCTAAAAAAATAATATTAACTGTACTTTAATGAAACCAAAGTGTCTTTACTCTTTAGTTTGACATACTCAAAAGTATCTAAGGTATTCTTTAAAATTGAGTGTTCAAGTTTATTCAAACAAAATATACACACATATAAACAGTCATCAAACCTTCAGACAACGAAAATCAACATGCTTTATAAGAAAAAAGGGCGAACCTGCTTGAAAAAAAAAGCTACCGTTCACCATTTTGGAGAAGCGAAACGGGATCCTCGGGAACAAATCGACAAGAAACGTGTAAAACCAAGTTGTAGACTAGAAAGCCAACATCAAATACGTTAATAAATGACAAATCGACATTGTAAGTTGCAAATTCAAGATTGATTTATGACTTCATGTTCAAGATTGATATATGATGTTTCTTATAATCTTTAACATGATAATTATTTATGCTTTCTTCAATGAACAAAAGTAATTGCAGGTCAAACCAACCAACCCAAACCATATATGTAAATCTAAAAAACTATCCTTGGCCAAAACCAATTTTGATAAACTGCACAACCTAACCTTTTGTTACCTCTACGACCAAACATCAAGGCCATAAAATTCACGACAAAAATTACGAAAGAATGTGACAGACCATTGAATAATTAACAAAAATACATGCTTACCTTGATCCTTTGAGGCATCTTTCTTGGAGTAGCTTTTATTCTCCAACAAAGCTTGCAACTTGTGGACCAAAATTGTACCTGAACATAAAAAGATCAAAATATTATTTTTGACATCTGCAATTAAACACACAACAATAAGCAAAAAAAATCATAATTTTAAACATTTATTCTTTGTTTTTTTAGTTATAACATCCCGTAAAGTACACAAGCTAATTAATATGTATAACTGTATCACACATAATCTAAATTCAAACCCTAGCACCTTTTCATCCAACAAAAGCAATAAGAGTATAAATGTATAATAAAAAGGAACAAATGTGTGAAACACTCACAGAAGAAGAGACTAATTACAATTTTGCAAACCTAATATCTTCAAATAAGTACACTTCGAGTAACAACCTAAAGTTTCTTCTGGTGGGTCGGTGATTATGAAAGCATGAGGGATATTGACTTAGGGTTTTGATTTCGAATCTACAAAAGCCAGTAAGCACTCTAAACAACAAAAATCAAATTAACAATAAGAGTATATGCATAGAAACATTAAGAATGAAAGTGAATTGACAATTGAATGTCTCATTCTGGATGAAAAAAAAATTAACCTAAATTCCAATAAAGAGACAAGATGAGATGAAACCTGTTAATTGCAACTAGCGTTATATGTGACGAAGTCGGTAGATCAACCATTGCAGGTTGAAATAGTGGCAGTAGGTGAAGAGGGACCGATTTAAACCAAAAACATTTACTTTTGTTGGCATCAATATTATATTTAATTTAATTAGTTTCACTGTCAAAGTTCATGTGGATTTATACAGAGAAGTATTGTTTGTCAAAATCTTTAGAACTCATTATTGTTACTTATATTAGTTTTGTTGTCAAAACTTTATAATTCCTTGTTGACTTGGTACAAAATTTAATAAAAATGCTTGACAATGTGAGAACTTGTAGACCACACTTAATGTTACTAATTTCAAAGTGTGGTTACAGATATAAAAGGCTATGACAACTTCCCATGTAGCTTGCACAAATCACAAGCCGATGATGACTTGACATTGACGGTGTGTAGGGCTGTGGGCTTCTCACTGCCTCTCCGCCACCCTTCTCTTTCTTTTTGCTCCATATAAACATTCCTTCTTTAGGGTGAAGCATAGATAATGCGTGACATTGTAAACCTAATAAAAACTTGCCACGCAGGAACTTCGATTCATCAATCAAATAAAAGCACAAAGAAGAAATCAAACAACAAAAACCTAACACACATACCGCTGCACAAACGGTGGGGCGGCTGAAGGCGATGACGATGCGTTTAAACATCGGTGAAAGGTTGATGATGGGGAACAATGAATGTGTAAGGTGGAGAGATCCGTAAAAGACACGTGGAGAGGCGATGAGATGGCCTCCTTTAGGGCGGACGGGGCGGTCCGTGATGGACTGGCCGTGATGGCCGTGACCATCACATACACCGCCCCACCACCATAATCGTGGGCGTGATAATAAAGAAGCGTGATATACATCACGGGCTATCACAATGAAAAAGTTGGTGGTTGGTGGTCCCAATAAAACAAAAAGAAAAAAGCAGCCAATGGAAAAGCTGGTGGTTGGTGGACCCTCACGATGTATCACATTCTCTTTGTTTTTTTATTAAAAAATAGTGATGAGTGTGATGGAATGAGGTGTCACAAAGTGATTGGGTGTGACGGTTTTAGTGATAATTGTGAACACCACCACATGGGTATGATAGTGTGATGGGTGTGATAAAATGGTGACCAGTACTCCATGTGCCCTTACACGCGTCAATAACCCAGCCAAAAAATGACGGAAATAGCCTTTAAACATCAAGGAATTACGAGTTTGCCATTATTGTCATAAACGTTGTAAAACTAATAGACAGTATAACAAAAGAACTGCCCCGTTTGCAAGAGTCGAACTAAACAATATATTGGTAGTATCTTCAAACTAAACAATATAAATACTCTTTTCAACAGCAGAGATGGAAACAAAAAACAAAAGCACTATGATAATTAATGGATGGAATTGTGTAACATATAACTATCATCAACACCCATTAAATTCTAGTTGCTTCTTATTGATAAAATACGATAATACATAAGTTATACTTAATCAACCCATCAACAAACATATCACAAAGACCATGTTGTCAAACGTATTGACAACGACTGAAACCAACCACCAAATTAAGAAACATATGCAATAGGTCAGAATGACCCACACAACAAAACAAGTTCATTTTAAACAATATCATTTTTTTGAACTAATGTGTCATTCTTCTTCCTAAACAACTTGTGTTCCATATGCTGATGGAAGGTTCGTGGTGGAAAGAGTGGTGGCTCCTCCTCAGAAACCGTCTCTGGGAGCGGTTTCAGGATGATCTTCTCCTTGGGCGGTTCAGAAAACCGCCCATGATATCCTAACCTTCTCCTTATTCACAAGCCCTCTATGGAGAATACTTTTGTACTTGCCATTACTAAGGATCTCAATAGTGTCACCAATGTGCATAATAATGGAGTCAGGTACGCATTTCGCAGTCACCCATTGTCCATCGTAGAAGAGTTGCAACCCTGGAACCATGTTGTGGAGTATGAACGTGAGTGCACTAACGTCGGTATGAGCTTCAACGCCGAGTGCTAGCTCGGGTTGAGGGCATTTTGGGTAATAGTTGATCTTTAGTTGAAGAAGTAACTCCTCCATCCCTCCTACCTCCTTTTCTAGTCTCCCTTCTTCCAGCCCTAACCCTAGAGATAACACCGCTAATATTTTGGTGGCAAGTTCTCTTACTTGTTTAGCATACTCAGTTGTAGCAGGACTGTTTAACACGAAAAATCAACCAATGACATATTAAGATTTAATGTGTCATGCTATATAAACACCTCTATATAGTGTACTTTAGGTTGCATATCATATTATAAAGGTTATACTAGCCGTATGATTTTGTTAGTGATCACATTAGTCATTTATTGTCAACCACAAACATATCGTTCGGCCGTATGATTTGTTTATTCTCATGCAACTTATATGATCATTTTAGCCTTATGATACGGACATCTAGAAATTATTTTCAGGGGTTCTTCTTTTCGTAGGTTTTTACTGATTTCCACTAATTTTTCAACTTTTTCTATTAAAATTTTCAATTTTTCCCAAATCGAGGGGGTTCCCAAGAACCCCGAAACCCCCCCCCCCCTTTGGATCCGCCACTGGATACGGCGGATCCAAATAGTCAAATCACGTTTCTCGTTGAACTTTGTAATGTATAGTGTATGAGCATGTATATACTTACGTATAATCCTTAGGAGTCGAGGGCCAAATGGTCAAATCACGTTTCTCCTCCGGGAACACAGGTGTGAAGAAGTAATCTTCCCATTCGAGCTGACCACAAGCATTGTTAGCTAATTTACTTCCATACCCTTGAATCTTTTCTGATGCAATATCATTAGAGTACTTCTCCTTCTCTTCGACAGGCTGATCAAGAAAGCCTCGCCTGCAGCCTTAACACGGTTGATCAAGTCCAAGGATATCCCATGGTTGACAAGGTGCATGACACCCCACTCCGTGGATGCTTTCACGATCTCTTGACGACACATTTCCCGCGCTTTCGGGTCGTTAGAGTTGATGTTGTTTAAGTCGATGGTGGGAACTTGTGGGCATTGTTGGTTGTTATCTTCGTGAAAGATGTCGGTGATGGTTGTGAGTTCATCTTGTGTTCGGATGTATTCTTTTGGGATTTGATGGATGCCACTTTTGGCTAAAGTCTCCACTCTTGTGTTGGCTGAAATAATAACCATGGTCAATGGATGTATAAGTTAGGTTGTTTTTGTTTGTGTTTTCAAGTGACTGTGTGGTGGTTTTTATGGAAGGTGATGAAGTTGGAAGAAGGATAGAATGGTGGGGGGCAGTGGTTGGTTGTAACCCCCGTTCAAAGGCAAACCAGGAAGATGGCACGTTGAAGGTTGAAAGTTGCAACATATATTAATATTTGTTTATTTTTATTAAGGAGTAAATGCGTTGAATGAATATTTATTTAGTTACTTGAATCCTCTTGTTTAAAATCGATTTATTCGAGCTTTAACGAAATTATGTAACTAATATTAAGGGGCTGTTTGGTAGCCTCTTAATTAATGAGGCTCTTAACCATTCAGCGCTGAATGATTCAGCATTTAGTGTGTTTGTTTCAGCTTCTGAATGGTTAAGTCTGAATCATTAAAATTTGGGATGTTGCTGAACCATTAAGCACTGAACTAGGCTGAACCTTAATGAGGCTCCCCTACCAACGTGGGACAAGAAAACTAACCATTAAGAGGTCCAACTTAATGATTCAGCGCTTAACCATTCAGACCTCTTAACCATTCAGACCTCTTAATGATTCAACACTTAATCAACCAAACAGCCCCTAAGAAAATTGAATTATAATAATTAACAATTTTTTTTTTGAATACTTCATTAAAAAAAGGACGCGTCCTCCAAACGAGGACCGCCTAAAAAGGCATTTACAACATATACAAAGGAAAAACAATTCAATCTTTCCAAACAATATCCTTAAAGGCTTAAACCGAGACATATTCTTTAGCCATAAGAAAGAGTTGAATTTAACTTTCGCAACCACCTCAATAACCTTAGGAGGCTTCCCGTTAAAAATTTTATGTTGCAAAATTCAATCTTAATATTAATGAAGATCAAAATAATCAAATAATAAATTATATTTTATGAAAAATAAAGAGATAGTATATGTATATTACTAAAGTAATTTAGCAATTATAAGTAATAAATGAGTCGACCTCAAGGGTTTAAAATTACTTATGAACCAATCTCAAGCTTTAAATTTAAACTAGTGTATTTTAATGCGCGCTTTGCGCGCCTTAAACCACTCTACTACCAAGCCATGTTGTATCTTATTATGAAATCATATATATTTATTAATAAATAGGTGGTTGTAGCCATTGGGGTTGGTGGTCTAATGGTATAAACAAAGCTTCTAGGAACATCTAGGGGGGGGGGTCATAGGTTCAAATCCTATAAGGATTAGAAATTTGCCATTAAAAAAAAAGGTGTTTGTAAAAAAAAACACCCATGTTTCAAACCGGTTTCGAACCTGAGACCTCAAACCACACAAATCCACAAACCACTCCACCACCAAGTCATTTTGTTAATTATTATGGAATCATATGTATTTATAAATAAATAAGTGTTGAGAAAAATAAAATAAAAATCCCATGTTTGAAACGAGTTTCGAACCTAAGGCATCAAAGCACACACACGCACCACAAACCATACCATCACTAACCCATTTTGTTAATCATTATTGCATCATGTGTGTTTATACATAAATAATTGTTGTAAAAAAAAGACTCAATTGGGTTTCGAAACCAAGACCTCAAAGAAAACACATGCACCACAAACCACTCCACCACTACCCCCATTTTGTTAGTCTTTATTGAATCATATGTTTTTATATATAAATAAGTGTTGTAAAAAAAAAAGAGACTAAAACAGGTTTCGAACCCAATAACTCAAAAAGCACACATACACCACAAACCACTGCACCACTGCTTTGTTAATCCTTATGAAATGATATGTTTTTATATATAAATAAGTGTTATATAAAAAACCAAGAAAGACAAAAAGTAATTAATACAATTAATATTCAATGTCTTGAGCATCAATATTATTTATAATTTTGACTCTATTGGAAAAAGTTTCTAGCTCACCGGTCATTAACATATCAACTATATATAAGAAACAGACAATAAAACATACTAATAAACTCTGACATTTAAGGTCTGTTTGGTATGGGGTAAATGAAATAGATGAATGAATGAAATGGAGGAGGTAATGAAATGAACAAGGTATGGAATGGATCATTACCATTCCATGTCTTGTTTGGTTGCCATGTGGGAATGAAACAAAACATTACCTTGTGTTATTGGATAGGCAAGAAAAGACGAAGGAATAAAATCAGTGGTAGGTGGTGGTTAGTGACGGTGATGGTGGGAGGTGATATGTGGCGGTAACGACGGTGGTGGGTGGTGGCGACGATGGAGGTGGATAGTCGTGATGGTGGGTGGGCGATGATGGTGAGTAGTGACGGTGGTGGGTGGCGGTGGGTGGTGGTTGGTGCGGTGATGGTAGGTGGTGGTGTGTGGCGGTAGCGTGGTGGTGGTAGCGACGGCGGTGGTGGGTGGTGGCGATGGTGGCGGTGGATGGCGGTGATGGTGGGTGGGTGACGATGGTGAGTAGTGGTGGTGGTGGGTGGAGGCGGCGATAGTGGTAGGTAGAGGAAATTGTGGTGAGTAACGGTGGCAGGCGGTGGAGGCGACCGTGGGTGGGTGACGGTGGTGGGCGATAGCAGCGACATTGGGTGGTGTTGGATGGCAGCGGCGTTGGGTGGCAACAGCGGTGGGTGGGTGAAGGTAGTGGGTGGCGGTGGTCGGTGGCAGCGACGGTGGTGGGTGGTGACGGCGATGTTGGGTGGTAGCGGCATTGGTGGTAGGCGATGGTGTTGGTGGTGGGAGACGGTGGTGGGTGGTGGCAGCGGTGGTGGTGGTGACGATGGTGGTTGGTGGTGGATGGTGGGTTATGATGTTGTAAATGAAGGGTGAATATGGGATGGAATGAAAAAAACATGGGGGTGGATGGAATGGAATGCCTTGTGGAATGGGTGATTCCATTCTTTTAATAAACCAAACACACTATTTTCCATTACTTCGCAATGGTCCATTCCATGTCCCCTTCTATCCATCATACCAAACGTTACCTTATGATCTGATCTGTCTTAATTATGATTCACATTCGTTTTAAACCCTTTAAACCAAACTTATTTTGATGAATTGGTATTCGCACGGTTAGACTAGGTGAGAAAAGGCAAACCAAGTTGGTTGGGTTAGCCGGACATGTCAAATTGTAGAAACTAGAAACACAGTTATGTGGTTTGGGTCATTTTTTTTTTTTTTTTTTTTTTTTTTTTTTTTTTTTTGCTATAGTTTGACAAGATTGTTTATGATGCATTCTAAGGGTGGGCAGGGCGCTATTCAGACTCCACTAAACTACCCTGATTTTCCACCAATTCTATACTACCACATTTTCACTTATTTACTTTACTAACACATAAATTTGGAGGCAACACTACCCTAAACTACCCAACCCATAAAAAACAACCCCCACCCCCATACACACACAAAACCCCACTCAACATCGTTAACTAGGACCCGTAAGAACAATATTTATAAGATAAGTTAAACTCAATTCGTTTCAATCAAACCCGATAGTGATACCCTAAGAACACTAAAAAAATGTCAGTTCGTCTCCCTTGTCGCCTACCAAGCTCTTCATCTGCCTAATTTTTCCCGCCTTTGAAACTATTTATCCCCTTTTCTTCATTTACATTCGACTATTTACAAGTAGGTATGTATCTTATTGTGTTTTAGTTCCTTTTTAAATTTACAAGTAGGTATGTATTTTATTTGTGTTTTAGTTCCTTTTTAAATTGAGTTTTGAATGTGTTTTTTTCTGGACTACCAATTAACAATCAGTTTTGGCCACAGTTAGGGTTGGTAGCCCAATGAAAGAAATAAAGCTTCTAGGAGTACCTAATGAAAATGTCATGAGCTTAAATACCACAAAGAGTTAAAAAATTGAAATTTGTCATTAGGAAAAAAAAAACGATCGGTTCTTGCCCCTAACATTCCATGCTCAGTGTTTATTGCAGCCTAGTTCACAGGCAAAATCACAATTGGTTCTAGCCCAACCATGTCATAGTGAACCCATCAAACCTCAAACCAAGAACCACATAGTCCGATTCCTAATTATTATTTTCACTCTTAGACCACATGAAGTGGCAAACGAATTGGGCGTTTTTTTTTGGTATTTCACGCCTAATTCACAGCAAATACCGCCCCTTGGGCTTTGTGGGGCTGTTTTGGGTATGGCTTGAAATATTTCATGGTGCAAATTGGGTATGAAAATGGCATCCAATCATATTCAGACATTTAAGGGCTGTTTGGTTGATTAAGTGTTGAATCATTAAGAGGTCTGAATGTTTAAGAGGTCTGAATGGTTAAGCGCTGAATCATTAAGTTGGACCTCTTAATGGTTAGTTTTCTTGTCCCACATTGGTAGGAGAGCCTCATTAAGGTTCAGCCCAGTTCAGTACTTAATAGTTCAGTGCTTAATGGTTCAGCAACATCTCAAATCTTAATGATTAAGACTTAACCATTCCATTCAGAAACTGAAACAAACGCGCTGAATGTTGAATCATTCAGCGCTGAATAATTAAGAGCCTCATTAAGAGGCTACCAAACAGCCCCTTAAGTGGAGGGGCTTGATATAACGCTTCACTACGTTTGGTCTTAGTTCTTTGTGTATCGGTTCGGTTCCGTTTGATTCAGAAAAATCAAATATTAACCAGTTGGGCCTGGTTGATGGGCCACATTTAGTCCTTGTTTGAATCCATTATTCACTACCTTCTTCCTTCTTCCCTAACCTGAGTCCTGAGCCACGGTGGTCCTCTGCCCCGGCGAACGGTGGTCACAACGTTTTTGCTCTGAACTGAAGACCACTTTTTGCTGCTTCTTTTAAACTGTAAATTCAATTTAGTCCTTTTCTTGTTGAAATTTTATATACAGTTTTCTATTTGCAGTATAATTTGCTTAATTATTTTTCTTTTGTATCAAATTACTTCTTTAATCGCACTTAGGGTTATTTTGTTTAGTTTTGTCAATCCCAATTAGGGTTACTGTTTAGCCAAAAGGCCAATTCACTTATAATCTGGGTTCAATTCTATTTCATCTTTACCAATTTATCATTTATTGAAATGCAATTAGGATTACATTTCCTACTTGATTCAATGCCCTCCCCACCTCTCCTCCTGCCATCGGTCGTCAGCCACTCAGCCCAGTGCGCCACTGCCCCTGCCTCACACTTTTAGCAATGATATGGTAATATAATGTGTGAATCATATATGACGTCAATCGATTAACTTTCTTTATGGAATTTGAATGTTCATTTTTATGTATCAGACTGATTTCATGGATTTGTCGTTAATTTCTTTTAGTAGGTTTGCTATATTATTATTGTGGATTTGTGGTTAATTCATCTAAATGTTTCGTTAATTTGTTGTTAATTCTTCTAAATCTGGTTAATAAATTTTTAGGTTAAATGTTCATTTTGATGTATCAGAGTGGTTAAAATGCAAGTTTATAATTTGTGGATTTGTGGTTTAATTTCCTTTAGTAGGTTTGATATACTATTTGTGGATTTGTGATTAATTCATCTAAATGTTTCGTTATAATCTTATTATTATTCATTGAAATATATGGAACATTGTTTTTAGCATTAGTTAGTTATTTTACTTTTACGCGTCATAGGAATTAGCTTCAACGAGTACATCTTCTTTGCTTCTGCACTTCCTGTCATTGCTTTTGGAGAGCAACTTAGCTGAGACGCAGCTACCCTCTCAAAACTTTCGTATGCAAGCAAGAGAAAACTTGTTTTTTGTGATTCCTTATTATAAACTTATAGTTTAGAGTAAACAACTTCAAGCTGATTATTTTCAAATTACATACACAAACGCTTTTATTAAGAAAAGAGCCATATAGGCTTTATAAAGAGTATATACCATGTCATATTTACATAATTTATGTGATGAACTTTACTCGACCCGAAGCGTCGTTACTATGTCATATTTACGGGCTTTAAATTTCTAATGACGATGTTCTTCATTATATCGAATTTTTATTATGTTATGAATTTTACCCAACCCGAACAGTCAAACCGACCTGAATTTTTTTATGTTCAGTCATATGAAATTGTAACACCTAAAAAAAGGTACTCAGTGAAAAAAAATGCCTGGATCTGCCACTGTCCTCGTCTCCTCGACCAACCAGCAATTCCTCCACCACCAACTTGTCATGCCGAGCCTCTAATTGGTTCATAGTCTCTTACGCAATCAGACATCTTAATGGCTTAGTGGCACAAAGGTTGCCAAACAGCTCCTAGTGTTATGTACTTGGGATTTTAAACTATTTTGTTGAATGTGTTGCTCAGATGAAAGTATGTTATTGTGGTTATAGACTTGTAGATTTGTGGCTCGTAAGTAGATGCGGTAGTCAAGATTTGGTTATAACTTATATATGTACATTTGACTTTTTGCATTTCTTTGTATGCAGTATGCCAATATTTATTGGGTTAATCTTGACGGGTCAATGGGTACGGGTCAAATAATTATAATAGGTCAACAGGGTTTTATTTTAAATCATATGTTTCTAATGTTTTTGTTTGATTAACAAATCTCAGATAGTGGGAATAATGGGTTAGTAGATCTTTGTTTGTTCTATTTAGTTGCATGTTTTAGGGCTGGAAAAATACCCCTTTTGTTCTCTGTAAGTTTGACGTTCAATCAAATAGAACGAGTCGAGCATTGTTGTGTTCTGTCTCTGTGTTTTTCTTGTTGTTCATTAGTGCCTGAGTCAATTATATTTATCTCAAGTTAATTTCATTCAAATTTACCATCACTGTTCAGAAAAAATAATTTAATTTGTAGCTCTTAAGTTTCTCATAGGTATGATTATAAAGCTATCTGACCATTCAAGATTCTTGAAATACACATAATTGATTAATTTCAGCCAGACCCATTTTGGCCAGTTGTTCAAGCTGCATATATTATACCTCTTATGCATGGTGACCCCTATACAAAAATGTCATGGATCCACCACTGTGGACTGGACAGTGAAGATAGGTTCATAGAAAGAAGTCCACAGCTTGTTGATGTGGCAAACGTTTAAATGCTTGGAAACATGTATGATAAAGAATGCTCTTGACTTGTATTTTGTTAAATGATTAAGAAAATTAATTAGAGGTGTGGCATTTCATAAGAACAAAGTGGCCGATGAGATGTCTTGACTTTGACATTATATTAGTATCATTTCCAATTATCTTGTCTGCCATTTACAAAAAAAGATATATGGCCCGCGATAGCATAGTTTCCAAATTTTGTTGTCAAAACCATCACAAATTTAATTAGTTTCACTGTCAAAGTTCATGTGGATTTATACCGAGATTCATTGTTGTCAAAAGCTTTAGAACTCATTATTGTTACTTATATTAGTTTTGTTGTCGAAACTTTATACTTCCTTGTTGACTTGGTACAAAATTTAATAAAAATGCTTGACAATGTGAGAACTTGTAGACCACACTTAATGTTACTAATTTCAAAGTGTGGTTACAGATATAGAAGGCTATGGCAACTTCCCATGATCAAGTGGAAGGTGACGAAGATGAATACCTTGTTTTGGATTTGGATGCCGTGTATGAGCAAGTTGACATCCCCCCTAATGCTCCATATGTTCTCTCTGTACGTATGTTAAACATGAAAAATTTACGCTTTTAGTAAATGTATGTTGGTTGTTTAAGTGTCTCATTCAGTTAGCTTCTGCATACGCAAGACATCTATTTCTAATGACTTGTTTGCTCTAAATGCAGGGCCTGGACACATTGAACCCGATTCTAATTGTCGATGACAAAATAAAGCTGGTAATAAAATGTCATTTCTATTCGCTTCAACTTCCAAATACCACTTTTTTACCTTCATAAAATCACTTGATACGCACATATTTTGAGCCGGCTAGACTTATTTACTTTACACGTTCCGGATTGTGGATTTTTGCAGATTGGTGAATATGTGGAAACTGTCGGGACATGTATTGTTCTTAGTGAAAATGGTTAGTTTAAACACTAAAAAAACGCTAGAAAACCATTGTCTTTGCAGATTAGCTTGTGGTTTTGAATCATATATTGAACCTGATAACTAATGTGATGTAAATGTGTCGTAACTGATGAAATGTCGGTTGCAGATGCTCCTCCTGAGGTCCATGAAGAGACAGGACCATCTGATGCAAATCTTTTTTCAGGGAAGCTTATAATCAATCCAAATCAGGTTCCTAGGAAGCAAGTCAAACCCGTTTGTCAACTTCAAAAGATTCTTAGATTTAAGTTGTTATCAGAGGTTCAACCCGATTCAGCGATTAATCAGAGTAGTATGAAATCCATGTAGTCCAAGCAACAAAAGTCTTAGTCGTGTCAGCCTTTGGCCGCTGTCGGCTTTGTTGTAGATTGGTTAGGTCGTTTTGTGCGACTCGGATGTTCATATTAAACTTTGTTTTACATTAAACATTGCTTATTATAGCCTTTGGTCGCTGTAGGCTTTGTTGTAGATCAGTTAGATCAGTTTGTAGGTCATTGCAGTAGAGTTCTAGAGGCTAGCTCATTTTGACTAATCTTTAAAATATTATTTATGAATAACACGAGTACGGATCATTTAAATATTTAAATTTAAAAAAGGAAAAAAAAAAGTTATTTGCACTATATATGGTCTAGAAGGCTGTGTCTTATTTTGGTTTTTTAATGATGTGACATGAATAAGTGTCGTTAGATAAAGATAAACAAATGTTATTCATTATAACCATCATGTTTTAGAGGGTGTTTGGGATTGCTTTTTCAAAATAGATTATGCGTTTGGTGGAGCTGCTTTTGCAAAATAGATTATGCGTTTTGAGTGTAACCTTTTAAACCTAAATAATCAATTTTTATAAACCTTTCACAATCTAAAAATCAATTTCAAAACTCAACCCCAAACACCCTCTTAGAAAGCGATTACACATGCCCGGTACCACATGAGAAACCGGTTTGGAGCCAATTTGAAATTTCATTAGTGAAACCAGTTTCGACCTGAATCGGTGCCAACCTGGCCCAACCCACAGTGTTGGGCCCGAACTACTTCAAAACCCGACCCTAACCAACTTTGACCAACCCGAACTTGTTTAGAAAAAAAAAAAAAAAAACCCAAAATGTACATCTCTAGTTATGCGGTTCTTATACTTTTATACTCAAAACTATTTATGGTATCAACATGAGTTATCCTAAATAATTGAGGGCACCTAACATGATATCTGTGGACAACTTTAGCATATTCGGATAAGGTGATAGATTTTCTCACGTTAAAAAGTCTTCTTACCCTTTAGCCATTACCCCACTCTGTATAAAATACATGCATACTACCAATCATTCCAAACCATTGTTTGCAATGGCATCCAATACTCAATCCACAACTCCATGGCCAGAGATCCTAGGCAGCAAAAACTGGGAAGGCCTTCTCGACCCATTAGACATCACTCTCCGGTTACTCATTCTACGCTGCGGCGACTTCTGCCAAGCCACCTACGACGCGTTCAACAACGATGGCAACTCCAAGTACGCGGGCAGCAGTCGCTATGGCAAAAAATCATTTTTCCACAAAGTCATGCTCCAACCGTCCCCTTCTGATTACCAAGTCGCCTCGTTTATTTACGCCACTGCGAAAATATCCGTTCCTGAAGCATTTTTTCTTCGTTCTCGCTCTCGTGAAGCATGGGACCGCGAGTCTAACTGGATTGGGTATATTGCTACTACAACTGATGAGGTGAGTAAAGCGTTAGGCAGGCGAGAGATCTACATCGCGTGGAGGGGAACTAGTCGGGATTTCGAGTGGATTGATGTTCTAGGAGCTAACAGCACATCTGCTGAACCACTTTTACGACAGAAAGCGTTTACTCCAACAACAACTGAAACCACAACTACTGAAACTAAAGATGGTAGCAGCAGTAGCGACAGCGATAACGATGAAACTATCCCAAAAGTTATGCAGGGTTGGTTAACGATTTACACTTCAGATGACCCGAATTCATCTTTCACTAAAGTAAACGCGAGAACACAAGTGTTGACAAGCATCAACCAGCTGGTGCAAAAATATAAAAACGAGGACATCAGCATAATCATCACAGGACACAGCCTGGGTGCAACTTTATCCATCGTATCAGCTTTTGATCTAGCGGAAAATGGTATTACAAACGTCCCTATTGCAGCTATCGTATTTGGTTCGCCACAAGTGGGCAACCAAGCATTCAACGACCGCCTAAACCAATTCGCCAATGTCAAGATCCTACACATAAGGAACAAGATCGACCTCATTCCGCTTTACCCAAGCAAGTTGTTGGGATATGTGGACTCTGGGGTCAAGTTTGAAATCGATACAAGAAAGTCCGGGAGCTTAAAGGAATCAACTAATACGGGCGACTGGCATAACTTGCAAGGGATGTTGCACGTTGTGGCGGGGTGGAATGGGGCGGATGGAGAGTTCGAGTTGAAGGTTCCAAGGAGCTTGGCATTGGTGAATAAATCGAGTGAGTTCTTGAAAGATGAGTACTTGATACCGGGGTCATGGTGGATTGAGAAAAACAAAGGTATGGTTATGAATGCAGATGGTGAATGGGTTTTGGAACCGCCTGATGAAGAGGACATTCCAGTTCCTGAAGATGCAGTTGTAAGTCTACCGGTTATGGAAGATGCACCGGTTCCAGACAATACAGTGGTTAATCGTCCTAATCGTTTTTGTTCAATTTTATGATTTCATTGTGTTTGTGATATGATTTGTAGTATGTTCAATAAGTGATTTGTTTTGTACCAAACATGGTTGATGTTCTGATGGCCACTCACCTGGTGTGAACGGGTCAAGTCCCTGGTGAGCTACTCTAGGCGCTAAAATCTCAAACTGCGACACAGTTTGTTGTCCGTCCTACCTGCTATCCTTATGTAATTTGCCATTTATTAATATAATAAGTCATTAATTTTCAATCAAAAAAAAAAAAAAAAAATCATGAACAAGCTCGCGTAAGCTCAAACCTGTATTGAAGCAACTGTTGGGAATCATGGTATCGTATACACAGCGAAGCGGTTTATATATATATATAACGAAAACGGATTATATATACTATATATATGATGGCCGATTAATATATATAAATTACTAGTTAATTTTATTAATCCGATTAATAAAATATTCCCAATCAGGATCTCAGTTAAACGCGTATAAACAAATAAATAATAAAGCAAGCATAGGGGGTTTAGTAATCAACCTTTGACGACTACACCGGAATTGTAACACGCGGTTACAACGAATCCTCGCTAGTAGGAAGTTCACACCGTGCACGAACCAACCGGGAGGCAACACTTGCAAGAAGAAGGTGGTGGTTTGTGGTGGTTGATGGCCGGACCAAAAGAAGAGGCGGCGGCGGCCCTCTTTCTTGGGGTGGCGGCCGCAAATTCTAGAGAGGAGGCAAGAGGTGTTTTGTTTTTATAAAAGGTGTGATTAGGGTTTACTCCTTAACCCTCCTTTTATAAAACAATAACTTACATTAAGCCCCCTTGTTAAATATCTTAATACTCCTTAATATTAATCTTATTAATATTAAGTCCCTCAAGTCTAAAACAATTATAATTTCATAAATAATAATCCATCTACTCATGAACTTATCTGATTCGTGTACCTAGGGACGAAGCTTTGTGAGGGCCAGGGGTGGCCCTGGCCCCCCCTGTTTTTTGGCGCAGTAGTGAAAATTTGCGATTTTCGTAGGTAAATTTAGTCCGGGTTAAGTCCGGCCCCCGCCGATTTGCCACTACCGATTGAAAAAAATTGAGTCCGGCCCCCGCCGATTGACGAATCAAGCTTCGCCACTGCGTGTACCAACGTGTAACTCTTCGGATCGTACCGGGTCGGGTTACGTTGATCTCGACTTTTAATTACATCGGACATACTATATATCCAACAATCTCCCACTTGGACGATTTTAATTAAATGAGTCAACATGCGCAAAGTTGGACGCCTAGCTGCATCGCATTGCACCCAACACAGTATGACACTTTACAGTCGTCAACTAGTTCTTTAAGTTCAAGTAACGCTTTACTTAACCAAATACTATAGCCCTGATAAATCTATCAATAAGTCCCTTCTGTATAGACATTCGTTGATCATAAGACATGGATCATTCATTTTTATATAGTGATCAACTATTCTCTATTCTCATCTCTAATTCAAAGTGGTCTAACGAACTACCTTAGTCCGAGCGTGGCCACGCCTTTACACCAGTTTGAGTTTACGAGGGCGCCAGAATGTCTAGACTTCTAATCCTATAGAAGTACAGAATTCCATCAACGTCATACAACTCCCACTTAATCTTGGATTTCTCCCAACGCTATCCTTATTGCTACCCATGTTTCAGGATAGTGTTAGATAACATCAAAGATAGTCCTTGATCAATGTAGTTTAATATGTGCCTTAGGAAAAAGGACAGATTGAACATATCAATATCAAAACATCTCATGACACTGATCCATGGAGATCGTTTTGAAGCGAGTTACATCCAATATCATTCCCTAATGATATCTGTGAATTATGATCCTCAAACCCTTGAGCTATTCATCTCATGAATACAACCATCTCAATTCACAATAGTCTTACATTCAAATTCATTCCCATGTAATTTGATCGACTACGGATATTTAGAATACTCTTATTCAAGGATTTAAACATACAAATAATGAACACGGTTAATAAATATTTAAATTTGCATTTAACCTATTAAATCAAATAAACATTCAATATAACTGTCATAGTTCGAAATAAAACACCAATACTAATTGCAGATCATTCCCATTGTCTAACAACTCTAAGCCCTATATTTCCAGCATGCTCCTCATGTCTAGCTTGAGGTAAAGGCTTAGTAAAGGGGTCAGCCAGATTTAGATCTATATGAACTTTGTTTATCATGATGTCTCCACGCTCTACTATCTCTCTAACATAGTGGAATTTCCTGAGTATATGCCTTGTGGTCTGGTGTGACCTTGGTTCCTTTGCAAGAGCAATGGAACCAGTGTTGTCACACAGTATCTCGATTGGTTTCTTTATGCTAGGCATAACATCGAGATTAGTAATGAACTTCTTCATCCAGGCAGCCTCCTTTGCAGCATCCGATGCAGCATTGTATTCTGATTCACAGGTGGATTAGGCAACCACACTTTGCTTAGAGCTCTTCCAAGTAATAGCCCCACCATTCACAATGAAAAATATCCCGTTTGTGATCTTGAGTTATCACGATCAGTCTGGAAGCTTGCATCAGTATAACACTTAACTGACAGCTCCTCATCCAGTCCTCCATATATTAAGAACATGTCTTTAGTCCTTCTCAAGTACTTAAGAATGTTCTTCACTACAGCCCAGTGACTCTCTCTTGGTTCTGTTGATATCTACTCATCATGCTAAGAGCATACAAGACATCAGGTCTAGTACATAACATGGTATACATGATAGAACCAATCGCAGAAGCGTATGGAACACCTTCCATTTTCTTCTTTTCCTCTTCAGTGTTTGCACACTGCTTGTTATTAATAATGGTTCCATGTGCCATGGGCAAGAGCCCCCTTTTTGAGTCTTGCATTGAGAAGCGTCGTAAGACATTATCAATATATGTACTTTGACTCAAACCCAATAATCGCTTTGATCTATCTCTATAAATCTTTATTCCCAGAATATAAGCGGCTTCACCAAGATCTTTCATTGCGAAACATTTACCCAACCAGGTCTTAACATCTTTAAGCATAGGGATATTGTTTCCAATGATTAGTATGTCATCTACATACAGTATAAGAAAAGTGATATAGCTCCCACTAGATTTCTTGTAAACACACGGTTCATCTTCGTTCTTGATAAAACCAAACTCATTGATTTTCTGATCAAAATGGAGATTCCAGCTGCGAGATGCTTGCTTTAATCCATAGATGGATTTATTCAGCTTGCACACCTTATTAGGATTCTTTGGATCGACAAAACCTTCAGGTTGAACCATATAGACATCTTCCAGTAAGTGTCCATTAAGGAACGCGGTTTTGACATCCATCTGCCATATCTCATAGTCATAATATGCAGCAATGGCAAGTAGAATTCTAATAGACTTAAGCATGGCTACTGGCGAGAAAGTTTCCTCATAATCAATTCCTTAAGTTTGAGTAAAACCTTTCGCTACAAGCCTTGCTTTGTAGGTTTGCACATTCCCATCCATGTCAGACTTCTTCTTGAAGATCCATTTGTTTCCCACAGTCCGACATTCGGTTGGAAGATCAACCAAATCCTAGACTTGGTTATCATACATGGATTGCATCTCTACATTCATGGCTTCTTGCCATTTCTTGGATTCTGAATCCAAGATTGCAGCTTTGTAAGTAGTAGGCTTAGCTTCATCAATCATGAAGACATCGTTATACCTTACAGGTGCACGACGATCCCTAATACTTTTCCGAACACTTGGTGTTTCTGTTGTTCCTTGAGTCCTCTCAGGCTCAACTTCAACAACTGGATCAGTTACATCTGGTTCTGTCTGAACAGCTAATTCAGTCACTTGTGATTCTTGAATTTCTTCAAGATCCACATGGTTATCTCCAATCCCTCGCGCCAGAAGCTCTTCCTCTAAGAAACTGCCTCTGCGTTTGGTGAAAATCTTATTTTCAGTGGGGTGGTAGAATAGGTAACCGATCTTCTTACCGTATCCAACGAAAACCACTTTTTCGCCTCTGGGATCTAGTTTGTCCGAAGATTCTAGAGTGACATAAGCATTACATCCCCAGACTTTAAGGTAGGATACATGAGGTTTCTTTCCATGCCATATCTCATAAGGCGTTTTATCAACCTTTTTCGTTGGAGCTATATTCACAAGTCTTGCGGCAGTTTCCAAAGCATAACTCCAAAAGGATTTTGGAAGGTTTGTTCGACACATCATTGATCGAATCATATCTAATAGAGTTCGATTTATCCGCTCAGACACACCATTATGTTGCAGTGTTCCAGGTGGAGTGAGTTGTGAAACTATTCCACAATCCTTTAGATGGTCGATGAATTGCTGACTAAGATATTCACCGCCTCGATCTGATCGAAGCATTTTAATAGTTCTATTTAGCTGATTTTCTACTTTGTTTTGGTACTCCTTGAACTTTTCAAGAGTTTCATGTTTATGCTTCATAAGATAAACATAACCATATCTACTGAAATCATCAGTAAATGTAACAAAGTATCTTTCTCCATGTCTTGACATTGTTCTAAATGGACCACATACATCGGTATGTACAAGTCCTAACAGATCATTATCTCTTTCTCCAACATTTGAAAAAGGTGCTTTTATTAACTTTCCACTTAAGCATGATTCGCATTTTCCAAACGACTCTAAAACCCTTGGAATCCAGGATTCCTGCGGTCTTGAGTTGTTTTTAACACGATTCTCACTAATGTGACCAAGTCTACAATGCCACATATACGTATCATTAAAGTCCAACTTATTACGTTTATGAGAGATGTTGCATAATATGTTATCATTTTGGACTTCTATCTCATAGATCCCATTGTTGGGTTTTGCATCAAAGTAAAACACATCGTTAAAATAAGCAGAAATAAATTCACCATTGAAACGATAATTAAAACCTTGTCCACGCAAAGTTGAAACTGAAACAATATTTCTAGTCACACTAGGAATGTAATAAACATTGTTCAAAACAAGTTCTAAACCAGAAGGAAGTAAGGAACACATTCTCCTATAGCCTTCACAGCAACTCTTTGTCCATTGCCAACATGGACCTCCAAATCGCCTTGTTTTAGCTTTCTAATCTTTCTTAGTCCTTGCAAAACATTACAAATGTGGAAACCACATCCTGTGTCAAACACCCATGTTTTGCTAGGAAAAGCAAAGATTTCAATAACATATATACTTGAGGACTCTCCTCCTGAAGCCTTAGTGTAACAACCGGAAAATTATGACGTCATAATTAACATAATTAGGCTAATTAATAATAATTAATTATTATAATGATTGGGCCACCTATGGGCCCAATAACTACCCATATCATAAATCCGGCCCGATAAACCTTTCTATATAGGCCGAATGAAAAATAGAGCCCGATTAATTATTGGGCCTAACTAGTAACCCGGTAAAGATTAAGTGGGCTTATTTGTAATCCTTTATGAGGCCCGATAACTATTTATGTGGGCTATACGGTTTGGGCTAGATAGGTAATAATGGGCCCGATAATCTAGAGCTTGATAGAATTAAACAAGCCCAATAATTATTCTAAGTAAACAAAGGCCCAACCATTAAGCAATACCAAACCCGATATAGTTAGGGAGTGGACCAAAGACTAAGTTAAGCCCAAACTCAAGCCCAATAACCCCAATAATACTCGGCTCCCTCTTGAAGAAGTAAGTGGCCGCCACTTTTGATAGAATCTTCTATCAAATCCTCCTTGATTCACCATGACACTCCATTACACCTTATGCTTCCACCTCATGCCACCTACAACCTAGACCCTCTTATCACATGCATGGTATCTTGCCTATATAAGAAAAACCATCGGCCACTATATCAAGCTTTAACACTCTCCATCAAACCTACTAAACCACATTTATCTATCATGCAAACCACTCTTGAAACCCCAAAACCAATCGGCACTTATACATATCCCTCTAAACCATCCTATTAATCTCAATACATCTACTTATTCAAGCTTGAAATAACCTATACTCTAAAGAAAACCCACCGCAACAAACCTAAATACAATCGGCCTTCATAATAGTTAACCAAGCAATTGTGAATCAAGTTGTTTTCTTGAGTAAGTTGTGTCTAGAGTCCCTTAAGGTCGTGTGCCAAGCTGTAATGGCCAGCTTTTAGTTAGATCTTTACGCCTAAGCTGTAATGGCCAGCTATACGTATGATTATTTGTATATATATGTGATATAACTTGATTTGTGTTGAAACAGGAAACCGTGGAAAATAGAACTCTTGCTTTGAACGAAACCGTAGACTCGGAAGTAATTAACGTGAGTGCATGCACCCCTATGTTTAATGATTTTGGGGTGAATGCATGTTAGTTTTTACGTGTGTATTGATAAAATATTGGTTCATGATCATGAAAGAGTTAATAGAATCGGTCGAATAGAAATCACGTAGAATGGATCCATTCGGTATCAAAGGGATGTATTTTTCTAAACCAAGTAGAGGTTTGGAACCACACTAAGCATTTGTATGGTGCTCCATCGTTAAATATGTCCCACCTTAGAATGACCGAACCATATGAGAATTGTTGTTATTATTTATAAACGAGTCTAAATCTGGCATCACTCACTAGCTTTGTGGCTAACGTATTTTTAACATGCATTTCAGGTTGATTAGATTATGGGAACCCGAGCTCAAAAATGTGCAAGTTCAAGTTTTAATGTTTAGTTAAGAGAAAACGGCTTTTGGGCCGGTTTACAAAATAAATGGGCTTCGGCCCAAGTGTGTAATAATTGGAGATGTTTAAAAGCTATGTTTTAAAGTCTTAATGGGCTTCGGCCCAAGTATTAAAAACTCGGAACATGAAGTGTAAGGGCTCGGCCCAATTATCATGGTTTTGGGCTTGGCCCGGTTGTATGTCTATATGGGCTCGGCCCATGTGAAATAAATAAAAGTGTGTTTTTATTAAGTATAAAAGAATTATTAGAATAAATAAATTGGTAATTAATAATACGTGTCACGATTACCAATCCGTAATGACTCGTTAATTTTCGGGTCGTTACACTTAGCTTGCTTCAGCTCAGCTAAATACTTAGCACAGTTCCTCTTCCAGTGCCCAGTTTCATCACAATGAAAACACTTGGCATCTTTCCGAGGTTTCTTATTGGCAACAAATTTGCCTTTGCCCTTCCCTTTGCCCTGATTGCCCATTTTCTTGGTGTTAGGTTTCTTAACTTGACCCTCCTTGATCACTAGCACTGGTGCAGTCTTGCTAGGTATGTTCACCTCAGCAGTTTTGAGCATCTGGTGCAGTTCTGCAAGTGTCTTTTTCCATCCCGTTCATATTGTAGTTCATAATGAACTGGTCATATGACTTGGGAAATGAGTTTAGGATAATATCCCCAGCTAACTCATCGCTCAAGGGGGATTCCAGACGAGCCAAGTGATCAACATATGCCTTCATTTTTTGCACACGAGCGCTAACTGGCGTTTCTAGAACATACGACTTGTTCTCCGCCTTGAGAACAATTTTCAAGTTGCGGGCCAGTCCATGAAGTTGGAGTGGTTAAGTTTGTCCTTCTCAAAGATGGACTTGAGAGAGAATTGGGAGGCGGAATTGTTTTCAGTTGACATCTACAAGGTTCAAAATTAATGTATTAGTATTTCATGTTTTAAGTATCCTAATTATTTTATGACCCAAAAAACAAAATTAATTAAGATGAGATCCCGATTCATTAATACACAATGAACTAGCTTAGCACTGTCCACTGGCACGATTAGGTAGGTAAACAACGATTGTTAATTGTGTCCACTACACAACTCTCCTTTTGGGGTTATCGCTAAAAGCGATGTACGTTTAACCCCAACTATGCCCACTTGTCAAACAAGCGATGTTTGGTCCTTTGTAGATGGGCGAACCAGGGAAGTGGAATTGAAGGAATTCCCTTCGACCAGAACAGGGCTCATTTGACCTTGTGAAAGGGTCGAAGGAGACCACCTTCGACCATTGAAATGGTGCGAAGGAGAATTAGTATAAATACCAACCTTTGTCATTTTTCATCATTTCACAAACCCTAACCGTCCCAAAACGCTCTCAAACGATCTAAAACACTGAGGAATGAGTTTTTGCTCTTCTTTTTCATAATCTAACCTATCTACAACATCTAAACAAGAATCCAAGGTGTGTTCATAATCCTAAACCTTTTTAAAAGCATTTTAATTCGTTTTCATCTAACCCTAATTGTCCGGATCTGTTCTAAGGGTGTTTTTATGATTAAAAACCTTTTAAACATCTTTCTAAATCAAAACATTATCATTTAACATAGGTTTCATGGTGAATAACATATGTAAATTGTATATTATGTGGTGTTGTGTGTTGTTCAATGATTTGCTGCTATATCTATGATAGAAACATGATATAGGATTGTTATTGATGTGGGAATATTGTTGTTTAGGGTTAGGATTGGATATGATGATATTGGGTATTTGGGGGTTTTATTGGATTTAAACTTGATGCATGATATTTATGATCAATAGAATTGATAAGAAAAGATCGGATAATCAACAAACTGGGTATTTTAAGCATGAATCGATTTCAAAAGTTTCCAAATTGGGTAAATTATTCATGCATGAAAGTGATGTTTCCATAATCTTTACCATTTTGGGAAAGGGCTGAAACAGACGTAGTATCAGGGGAAATCGGTGGGGTTTTGTAGGGATACGTTATCCATACTTGACTGCTGTGTTTGATGATGTTTCGAGTCGTTTTGAATGTGCTTGAAGCGTTTTTAGGAAAAATTATACAACAGGGGCGAACCTGGCCTCCTTCGACCGATCGAAGGTGCGAAGGAGGAAAACCAGGGTCGAACCTGGGTTTTTATTGGACGAATGTGGTAAAACGGGAGAAGGAGGCATCAAAACGGTCGAACGAAATGTAAAACGGCGAAGGAGACTGAAAAGGTGCGAAGGAGACATAAAACTGACTGGTTCGACCGTTCTGATGCAGAAATGAGATTTTTGATACAAACTAAGTGTTTTATGCTTGAACCTTGTGTGTAATCTATGTGTACTTGAGTAGTTAAGGTAATGGGTCACCAACGGGATGTCGGGTCGGTCTAGTGTGTCGGTTAAACATTTAAACACGTTTTAAAACATACTTGGTTACGATCTGGACAATCGGGGACTAGATAACCTTATGGTTATTAGTCGGAACACTTATGTGAACATTTTGATAGATCTCCGGTAGAGGGATTATCAAGGGCTAAACATCTTTACTTGTAATTGAAGAACGCTATCTAAGGTGAGTTCACGGCCCCACTTTTACTGCTTTAATTTTTGGGGGAGAAAACATGCGCTAAACTGTTTTGGTAACATATGTCATACTATGGTTTTAACTTTTATATTGCTATACGATCTTTTGAAAGTCTCGGGGAAACCCTGAATGTGCGGGGATGCACAACGGGGGAAATGTGGATAGATCTATTGGGCGTGACCTGCCCCACTCGTCGGCTTGGAGGGCCGGGCGGGTGCATATTGTCTCGAACAGGAACATCATCATGCTGAACATACGGGCTGCTTAAACATGCTAAACATTGCTAAACGTGTCTAGTAATGGTTTCCAATCGTAGTAGTAATAAAACACACGCCTAGCTAGCGTACTTGGTAACATTGTTATAGTATGGACATGGTAACGTTTTTGGTAACACATTGAACAAACCTGTGAACTCACCAGCATTATATGTTAACATCTTTTTGGCATGTTTTTCTCAGGTCGCTAAGGTAGCAATGAATGGAACTAGGCGCACGGGTCTGCATTGGCGTCTAGGCATAGTTGCACGTTTTGTAATAAAAGTATTTTGAATAACTTTTGAGATGATAGCATAGTTTATTAAATGCTACTTAAACGCTTCCGCTTATAAAGTTAATGGTTATGTCTCTTTATGCTTTCATATAGAGTTGTTTATTGTGATCGTTGACTTGGATCCTGGTTTGTCATGCGCCTCGCGGTAAAACCCCGCAAGTGGTAATTTGAGGGTGTGACAGATTGGTATCAGAGTCACTCCTGTGCCGTTCGGGATGGTGGGTGCACACCTCATCAGGGACGATGAGACTCTAACAGGGGTGAATGTGACACCCCAGGAAAAATCCCACATCGGCCGTGGCCAGGAGAGATCCTTGGTTCATAAGTAATGTCTTACCTCTTAAATCACCAACGCGTTTTGGGGCTTAATGTTAGTGGATGAGAGGAGAACTCCACAGTTAAGCGTGCTCAGGTGGGAGAAATTTCAGGATGGGTGACCTCCTGAGAAGTCTCCACTTGGGCAACCAAAAACAAATCCGTGAGCTCTGGATGGGCAAAGGGGACAATATTGGTGATGAGAGGGGCGGGGTGTTACACATAAAACATCAATTTAAAATTGAGATTTAATTTTAATATTTACCATAAATATATTGAATGACTCGTTAGCATGATGTGAGTCACACAACAGTTTATAAAATCCAATTTATATTGTTCGTGATAATTGAAACTCCTTTCAACACTCGACACGGTATAGTTTTAAATACCATATTTAAACTACGTTGGTCGTATTATCGCGAATGGACTTGTTTTAATATTAATAAAACTCCTTTTATTAAATATGCTTTTCGGTTTTATAAAACTTGTTTTAATAAAACCGTTGCCATGATTGTGAAAATTTTATTTATTTTGGGTTATCTAAATTATTTACAATAAATAAACCACAACCACAAAATATAACAATTAAAATTAAATGAATCGAGCCCCTAATAGGTCGCCCGTTTCGTTTTTAGCCAGAAACGAAACGAACTAGTCAAAAGGGTTTCAAAACTATTTTGATATAGCTCCCACTTGACCCGAGATCTCTATCTTCATGGAACATGTTCGCCTTTCTATCTTCGTCTTGATCTTGTACTTGTAGGATTACAAATAAATTTAAAATACAAATAAAACAAATCTATTCTAATCCTATCTATTACACCGGATCTAATATCCGTAATAAAAATACAAATCAATAATAAAAAAAATAATAAAACATCACAAACACCACCATGACAAGGGTCAAAATACCTAGGGCTCGATTCACATCACAATCTATGAACAACAAAAAGCTTTTGATCTTTTGTCAAAAAAATTGATTTTTGACAAATAAAACATAAATCAAAATTATAACTTTACCATCTATACGCGCGTAACCGTGGCTCTGATACCACTGTTGGGAATCATGGTATCGTATACACAGCGGAAGCGGTTTATATATATAACGAAAACGGATTATATATACTATATATATAATGGTCGATTAATATATATATATTATTAGTTAATTTTATTAATCCGATTAATAAAATATTCCCAATCAGGATCTCAGTTAAACGCGTATAAACAAATAAATAATAAAACAACCATAGGGGGTTTAGTAATCAACCTTTGACGACTACACCGGAATTGTAACACGCGGGTTACAACGAATCCTCGCTAGTAGGAAGTTCACACCATGCACGAACCAATTGGGAGGCAACACTTGCAAGAAGAAGGTGGTGGTTGATGGCCGGACCAAAAGAAGAGGCAGCGTGTTTTGTTTTTATAAAAGGTGTGATTAGGGTTTACTCCTTAACCCTCCTTTTATAAAACAATAACTTACATTAAGCCCCCTTGTTAAATATCTTAATACTCCTTAATATTAATCTTATTAATATTAAGTCCCTCAAGTCTAAAACAATTATTATTTCATAAATAATAATCCATCTACTCATGAACTTATCTGATTCGTGTACCAACGTGTAACTCTTCGGATCGTACCGGGTCGGATTACGTTGATCTCGACTTTTAATTACATCGGACATACTATATATCCAACAGCAACCTAGGTTAATTTAACCAAGCTAAGCTCGGGCTAAGATTGTTTACACCCCTAGTTATCCATAATAGGTCTCAGGTTAATCTTTGTAACAACGATGCAAACATTATATGTTTATCAAATATAAAACTACGAAAGGAAACAAGGCTTCAGCACAGAGAGCAAGCACTCACATTATATAAGTACCCTAATTAAAGCAACCAAATTAGATTTAGCATTATCTTTCAGGCACATTAAGTTAGCTTTGGTTACTTGATCAATAATTATTGTTCGTATGCTGCAAAAACAGCAAGAGATTAATATTTTTACGGATCGGGCAGAGATATAAAAGGTACAGCATAGCTTCTTAATAATTATTCTTCGTATGCTGCAAAAACATAAAAGATGCTGGTGAAGAAAAATATGCTGAAATAGGAACTATTTGTATAACAATATAGTTCTCATTTGCTACTGGAATACTCCTTGTATGATAAAATGCTAACCTTACCAAACATTCATATTCACATCGTTAACCCATCTTAAACACCCACATTACTCTTATAAAAAACCAAACAATCATCACCCAATCATTGCCAATGATTACCAATGATTGGTAATCATTTGGATGCTAGGGGATGGGTCGTGGTGTGCCTCCACGGCCCGTCATTTTGGTCTGGTTGGCCCTCCACGGAACGTGGAGGTCTCAACGGCCCGTGGAGGGGTGTCTGGATAGAAAACCCTACTGTGTGAATATCCAAAGCCTTTAGGAGACTGAGAATTGAATTGGGTGAGGTTAAGGTTTTGAGACTTCATATTTTACACACTTTCAAAAAAAAATGTATCCATGAGCAATATCAATATGAACCATACTCACCTAATTTGCGGTTCGCTTCGATATGGCGTGCGAGGTTCGGGTATGCGATTCGTTAGAGGTAATGTATTCGGTATGAAAGGAGGTAGGTTTATTTCAGTACGAACCAGTAAGGTGTACAATGGAGACTAGTACGGTGTAATTTTTTTTAAATAGTTATTTATAAGTTATATTCTATATACAAAATTAATTTTATTATAAGTATAAGGACTAAATGTAAACTAGTGATGATAGTGGGGTTAAATGTTTAAATAAATAAACTAATTTAACACTTTTTTAACTAAAAAAATGGCAAGTTTTAGGGTTTAAATTCAAACTATTGAAAGATTGAGGGGTTAAGTGTTTAAAACCCTAAAACATCATAACCACTTCTTCCTAGTTTCTTTCTTCTTCCTGTTTTCCAAGAACATCTCTCATAAACCCTCCAATCGATCAAATTCACGAATTTAGGTCTTATTGGAATGATCTTTTATTCAACTGAATTGGGATTTCTTGTTCAAATGGATCGATGTACCAGTTGAATTGGATCGACGTACTAAAAGCGAATGGTACGATTATGATTGGGTACAGAACGTACCAATACGGAATTCATGGTTATTTGACCGACTTGTGTGACTATGATCCAAATAACCCTTATAACCAAAACCGAAACTCATTGAACCCCTAAACACACTGAACACACCGAATACACTGATCTCTCAACCCTACACTTATTTGTATCGTCCTTTGTTCAACAATTGTTATCGTCTGGGTCCGGCGGCCGACATACCGCTTAAACCGCAAGCACAAACAGCGGCTTTCATGCTATGTACTATCAAAACATGCAATTTTCATAAACCACCTTACCCAAACCCAACCCAACCCAACCATGTACAACCAACACAAACGGGACCCTAACAACAACAACAAAAAAGAAAGCATTGAAAAAGAGATGATGATGTTAAGCCCGTTGAAAATAGTTGAGCTGTGGACGGCGGATGAGGAGATAAATCCGGCTCGTGCTTGGGTTGACATCTTAGGGGACCCGTCCACCGGTATTATATGTATTTACAACTGACCATCAAAGAGGAACCGATTTCTGGAATCATGTTCGCAAACCTTTTATGCGCTTATGGGACGTGACGCTTACCGTAATGTGGATTCCATTTCGGTAAATGGAGAGAAATGTGAAAACGATACACCTCCTTTAGCGCCATCTACAACAACCTCTCCAACCAACGTGGTGGCCAACCAAGTGGTTCTAATAATATAGATTTGTTTATCGAAGCCCATAAAATCTACAAACAAGATAAAGGTCATTTGTTTCCATTAGAGAAACAGTGAAAAATCTTAAGTAAAAGCACCAAGTGGCACCTCGTCCAGCTTATGGACATACAATCCAAAAGGTCGAAGAGCGTATCGTTCACCGAATTAGGATACGTAGTCTCAATTTAACTTAAATGATTTGAATGATGAATTTGATATTCCAGATGAATCAGTTGAAATAACTGCCTCGGTCGGGATAGATCGAGCAAAAGCAAAAAAACAAAGGTGTGGGTTCGTCTTCAGCTTCCTCGGATACGTAAGTCCAAATTGATATTCTCGACGAGCATATCATACAAGTGTTAGCACTCAAGCAACGGAAGTCAGATGTTGTTGATCTTGCGGTGTGTGGGATGAGAACTAACGATATGAATGAGTTGGAGAAACAAATATTCGAAATAAAAAAAGACAAGATTCGCCAACGATTTTTAGCGGAATTCGATTAGTATGTTTTTTTAGGTTTAATTATATGATGTGTTTAATTTAGTTGTGCTTTTAGTTTTTTTTTTTTTTTTTTCAATTTATTGTATTTTGTTTTTAGCTTTTTAAAACATTTATGTAGTTAAAAAAACATTTATGTAGTTTTTTTTTTTAATTTATTGCATTTTGTATTGTAGTCATTCGTTTATAATTCTTTCATGGTTTAAAGCCCAAGTCATAAACGAACGACTAATTAAGGGCCGGCCCGGAGTCCTATTTAGTTTCGGTGTTGAACAAGTCGGTTAGGGTTATACGTGTTCAACAAGCTTCACCTCTATATATAGTTCTAACTATGATATGATTAGGGTTATTGACCCCTGATCATCGAAGTTAAGCAACATAAAACAACGTACAGGTCAGGTACCATTCAAAACTATATTTTCGTTCGATCTAATTACTAGTTTTGTTTATCAGTCTATAAGCTAGCAAGAAAAATGTCTGAGAGAAAGGTGATAAATAAATATTATCCACCTGATTTCGATCCCGCTAAGATCCCTAGAAGATCTAAAACCCAACAGAAGCAGATTAAAGTTCGAAACATGCTCTCCATGACCATTAGATGTGACACATGTAGCACCTATATCTACAGGGGTACCAAAGTCAATTCACGAAAAGAAGAAGTGCATGGAGAGACATATCTTGGAATTCAGATTTTTAGATTCTATATTAAGTGCAAGAACTGTGCCGCTGAGATCCTTATGAACACGGATCCTCGAAACTCGGGTTATGTTGTTGAGGCTGGAGCGCGAAGAAATTACGAGCCTGAAGTAGATGAGGAGGAGGAGCAACCAGTGGGAGATGCTATGGAGATTCGAAGACTTGCGTCGAAAAGAGAGATGGATACGCTTTCTGCGCTTGATGAACTGAAATCCATGAAGGCAAGGCGTGCGCGTGTAAGTGCGGATTCAATTCTTGAAGGGATGAACAAGGGATCAGCGCCTACGTTACAGCTTGAAGAAGACAAAGATAAAGATAAAGACAATGACAAACAGCAGCTTGATATTTTCCAAAGATCACGATGTATGCATGCGCGTGTAATCGTGGATTCAATGCTTGAAGACTTGCAGCCGTCACAGAAGCAGCGGGTTGACAAATTCGAAAGATCAAGACATGATGATGAAGAGCTGTTCAAGAAGAGGAAGCCCACTTATCATTACTTGAGTGTCCCTAAGAAGTCATCAGTGCCTAAAACGCAAGCAACGAGTAATGGTCTTGCGTTATTGTGCCAGCATTATGATAGCATTGACGAAGAAGCCAGCTGAGTACTCGATCGTTAGATTTTTCAGCATCGTTTATGTTTCGATTTCGACCCTGTTTTGTTATTTTACTATTCATTGATTTTTTTGATTTGTTTGCATACTCTTTAATATGATCTCTATGTTGGAATGTATACAATATTCCACAATGCTAGTTATTTTTAGGATGATAGAAAACAAACGCTATTCGGCTCTCATGGAACATAGCCACCATATCAAGAGTGCACCATGTAGCGCGCCATAGGTATTTAGCCAGTAACTAGGCTATGTATGGTGCATTTTTTCCGTCACCCAAATCTTCAACCGTTAAAAAAACTAACACATCTCACAACTTTAAATGGAAATTTGGTTTACTTTTGTATCTTGGTGCATCAATGGGATAAGATGATAACAATCTATTAAAGTTATCCAACTCAAACCTATAGTTTTATCCGAAACGATATCCCTTTTTAATCACTAGTGAGGTGCCCGCATGATGAAGTGTGCATGATTCAGTTCGTTTCAGTTTAAGCCCGTACAAGTTAATAACTTAATATAGGTCATGCATACTTATCCACCTATTATTGTTGAAGACTTCCAATCATAAAATTTAATGTACTAACATAACTTACTCAATAACAAACAAAAGGCCTTATCTGTTTTACTTACCTATTTGTGGTCACATTTAGATAAGGTGATAGATTTTTTGTAACACGTGAAATAATCTTCCTACATAAAAACACATGCATATTGCATACAACCACTCATTCCATGTTGGGGAGTAACCGTAACAAACGAACAATAACGGATAACAGAAATCTCTGAAGGCACGTGATCGCTTTCAGATTTAATCAATTCGACGGTTCTATCGAATATTCAATCGGATACAATCAGAGATTGAGAATTTTCTGTATGTTTTTTATTGAGATTTTTAGAACCAGAGAGATGATGACCAAGAAGAAGAATTCGTACTGAATGTTGGGCCATTAACTGCCTTTTAGGCAGTTTTCTAAGGGTTTCGAAATTGCCAAAAATAGTCCCTCTATTTTCGAAATTTAAATTTCTGAGACATTTTTACCATAGCAATTTTAATGGCTCGACCCCAGCCAGGGGCTCTGCCCCTTGGACCCTGCTCCCAGGGGCGCTGCCCCCGGACCCCCGTTCCTTAGGGGCTTCGCCCCTAAGTTCATAATAAATTCAAATAGGCGTGCACTCCGCACCACCATACCTATATGATGTGTTATTATGAACATATTGGTCAAACACACAGTCAATCCAATTACACTAAAATATCCAACAATCCTCCCCTATTTTAGTGTAATCCTTGATTAACTAAAACAAGTAATCTCAAACATTCAAACTTTTGCTTAAATGAAATGTCGTGACGATTGAATTTCACATTAGTACATTACACATTCTGAATATTCGAATACCAGGGTGTCGCTTAGGATTGAACCCTGGGAACTCATCTTGAATACACAAAGATAATGTACACAAAAGTTTACATACATAGTAGTTCTATCTTGACATAATGTTTTACTAGCCTATGTCCTTATCCTTCATAAGTATGTCAAAGCCAAGTCCCAGCTTCTTGAAGCGGCTAAACTTCATACTTACATAGGTAGCTCTTTTAGTCTTGCACCTGCAATGCAATTTGTCAAAAAAGCTATTAAGAATATATACATTCAACCTCCTTAACTTGCAGATCTGAACACATACCTTGGGATGAATCTTCTAATGTGTTCCAATCTCTACATATTAAGCTTTCCGCATTGAATTCTGCATCTAGCGTTGTACTAGATGGGAATTGGGTATCTTAACATCAGAGATTTCTAGTGGACCTTAATCCCATCCCTATAGCCGACCTTTTCACGAGATCTCTACTTAACCCTTTGGTTAAATGATCGGCTAAATTGTTTTGGGTTCTCACAAACACCACAGATATCACACCATTCGTGATAAGATCACGTATCATGCTGTGTCTAACACCTAAGTGTCTAGACTTTCCATTATACACTTGACTATATGCCTTAGACAAGGTAGATTCACTATCACATCTGATAGATAATGGTGCTATCGGTTTTGGCCACAATGGAATTTCATAAATCAAATTTTTTAGCCATTCAGCTTCTTTACTCGCTGCTGCTAATGCCACAAACTCAGCTTCCATTGTTGAATTAGTGATGCAAGTTTGTTTCTTTGATGCCCAGCATATAGCACCACCTCCAAGAAGGAACACCCAACCACTTGTGGAAGAATGATCTTCCAAATTAGTAATCCAACTTGCATCTGAATAGCCTTCAAGAACAGACGGAAATCCAGTATAAGTCAAACCAAAATCTATGGTTCCTTTCAAGTACCTAAATACTCGATTTATTGCTTGCCAATGAATCAAACTTGGATTGTGAGTATATCTACTCAGTTTTCCAACAGCAAAAGCTATATCAGGTCTAGTACTAATCATGGCATACATGAGAGATCCAATAGCCTTTGAATATTCAAGTTGATTCACAGCAACTCCTTTATTAGGTACGAGTTTTACAGAAGGATCCATAGGAGTACCCATTGGAGAACTATCTTTGTGATTAAACTTTTCCAACATCTTCTCAATATAATGTGATTGAGAGATAGTAATACCATGTTCTCCACGTATGATCTTAATACCAAGAATCACATCTGCCTCCCCCATGTCTTTCATATCAAACTTAGATGACAGAAATTTCTTAGTTTTATCAACTTCATTTTGGTCAGTACCAAAAATCAACATGTCATCAACATATAAGCAAATAATTACTCCTTTTCCAGAAGTATCAAATTTGCTATAAACACACTTGTCCGCTTGGTTTAATGCAAAACCATTAGACAACACCACATCATCAAACTTTTGATGCCATTGCTTAGGGGCTTGTTTCAGGCCATAAAGAGATTTTACCAATTTACAAACCTTATGTTCATTTCCAGGCATGACAAAACCTTCAGGTTGTTTCATGTAAATCTCTTCATCCAATTCACCATTCAAAAAGGCAGTTTTAACATCCATTTGGTGAATTACAAGATTATGTATAGCTGCAAGTGCCAACAATAATCTTATGGTGGTTATCCTAGCAACAGGAGCATAGGTATCAAAGTAGTCAATGCCTTCCTTTTGCCTAAAGCCTTGGATGACCAATCTGGCTTTATATTTGTCTATGCTACCATCCACCTTCATCTTCCTTTTGAAAATCCATTTACTACCCAAAGGTTTACACCCAGGTGGTAAATCAGCCAATTTCCAAGTATTATTGTGCATTATAGAGTCAATCTCATCTTGGATTGCTTCTTTCCAAAATGCAGCATCCCTAGAAGACATAGCATCATTGAATGTCTTTGGATCCTCATAAATATTAAAACAATATTGATACTGATGTTCAACACCATTTCTGGTTCCTTCTACTAAATAAAGATGAAAGTCAGCACCAAATGACTTGGGTTTTCTGACTCTAGTACTTTTTCTGGGCTCAGTACTAGTAGAAGGTACATCATCACAATTACCAGAATTGTCACCACAAGAAATTGTCTGTTCATATTTTTTAAGACACTGAGGCGTATCCTTCAATCGAGGAACAGAAGAAAATCTATCCTCATTCCCAAAATTAGCATCTCTTGACTCAATGACAGAGTGAACAGATACATAATCATTTGGTTCTATGACATAGAACCTATAAACAGGGGAATGATCAGCATATCCAATAAATATGCAATCTATGCCTCTTTCACCAATGGTACTCATTTTGGGCTCAGTAAGCCTCACAACAGCTCTACATCCCCAGACTTTGAGAAAACTCAAATCTGGTACCTTTTTGTACCAAAGTTCATATCGGGTTACCTTAGACCTTTTATTAGGTGCTCGGTTCAATAAGTAACAGGCAGTCAACATAGCCTCACCCCAAAATCCATCACTTAAACCAGAATAGGACAACATAGAATTCACTGTTTCTTTCAATGACCTATTCTTCCTTTCAGCCACACCATTTTGTTGTGGTGTATAAGGAGCAGTTGTTTGATGTATTATACCAGTAGATTGGAAATACACTGGATCATAATACTCTCCACCTCTATCTGTACGAAGGTTTTTAATCAAACCATTTCTATGAAGCTCAACCTCTTGTTTATAAACTTTAAATTTATCAAGAGCTTCATCCTTTGAATGCAATAGATATACATAACAAAATCTAGTTGCATCATCAATAAAGGTTACAACATACTTCTTATTTCCTAGAGAAGGAGTACTATGAATGTCACATAAATCAGAATGAATCAATTCTAATACATTAGAATTCCTTTTGACATCTTTAAATGGTTTTCTTGTAATTTTTGTCAATTTGCAAGTATGACAATCATTACATTTTTGTATGTCAAAAGCTGGTATAAGACTCATTTTAGACATATCTTTCATTCTGCGATAATTAACGTGACCTAATCTAGCATGCCATAATTCTGATTTACTAAAATCATTGCTAGAACTAGTAGAAGCCATACAAACAGAATTATTAACAAAAGGGACATCTAAATTCAACTTAAACATGCCATTCAAATAACCAAATCCAATAAAGGTTCCATGTCTTGACAAGATATACTTGTCACTTTCCAAGACCTGCTTATAACCACAATTATTCAATACAATACCAGATACTAAGTTCTTACGAATCCCAGGTACATATAGAACATTATTTAATAGTAAAGAGTTTCCAGAAGTAAAGACTAAAAGAACAGATCCTATTCCTTTAATTGGTTCAGTAGCAACATTGCCCATCTTCAGTAAAGATCCATCTTCAATTGGCTTAAAATCCTTGAACCATTGAAGATTTTTGCAAACATGACATGTTGCTCCCGAATCCATCCACCATGAAATATCATCATCCTGCACATAAAATGCTTCAGAGATTATTGATACATAATAATTCTCAATATAATGATCACATGGTATCAAAAACGAACCTGATTGCTTTTCGGGATCCTTGGATCCACTTGTACCAGCCACGTTTTTGCCTTTTCCTCCACTCTTACCAGACCTGCAGTCTTTCTTGAAGTGTCCGGGTTTATTACACTTCCAACAAACCCTTTTAGGCTTCTTATCAGAACCCTTATTGTTGTTCCCTTCAAACTTTCGTTTCCCTATCCAAGCCTTGGAGGATTCACCCTCCTCCACCATGTTCACAGAAGAACAACCAGCCATGGTTTTAGTACCAACAACAGAACCCTTTTCCATATCACGTATGTTTTGTTCAATTTAGAAACTACTTCCCAATTCAACCAGATTCATTTCCTCTTTCTTATGTTTCAGATTATTTTTAAAATCTTTCCAAGAGGGTGGCAGTTTATCAATAATACTAGAGACAGAAATCGCTTCATCCATCTTCATTCCATATTGATGAAACTGCCCTAGTATTCGTTGCAATACATGATACTGTTCCATAACAGGCCTAGTGTCTACCATTTTATAGTTAATAAAATTACCAACCAGAAATTTCTTACTAGACGCATCTTCTGCCATGTATTTGGATTCAAGGGCATCCCATAATTCTTTTGCAGACTCTACGTTTTGATACACATCAAATAAAGAATCAGACATACCGTTAAGAATATGACCACGACAGATGTAGTCTGCATTTTCCCACTTTGAACGAGTTCTGGTTTGTTCCAGAGTTTCATTCTCAACAATCTCGTGACAAGGAGTGCTCAGAACATACACCACTTTCAGACTCGTGAGATAGAAGTGCATCTTCTTCTGCCAGCGTCTGAAATCCTGTCCAGAAAACTTGTCCAATTTCGTGAAGTTCTTCGTCATATCTTTCACAGATTCATTGTTCGTCATCTTCGGAAATTGATTCAATCTTTGTTGGGGAGTAACCGTAACAAACGAACAATAACGGATAACAGAAATCTCTGAAGGCACGTGATCGCTTTCAGATTGAATCAATTCGACGGTTCTATCGAATATTCAATCGGATACAATCAGAGATTGAGAATTTTCTGTATGTTTTTGATTGAGAATTTTAGAACCAGAGAGATGATGACCAAGAAGAAGAATTCGTACTGAATGTTGGGCCATTAACTGCCTTTTAGGCAGTTTTCTAAGGGTTTCGAAATTGCCAAAAATAGGCCCTCTATTTTCGAAATTTAAATTTCTGAGACATTTTTACCATAGAAATTTTAATGGCTCGACCCCAGCCAGGGGCTCTGCCCCTTGGACCCCGCCAGAGGCTGCCGCCCCTTGGACCCTGCTCCCAGGGGCGCTGCCCCCGGACCCCCGTTCCTTAGGGGCTTTGCCCCTAAGTTCATAATAAATTCAAATAGGCGTGCACTCCGCACCACCATACCTATATGATGTGTTATTATGAACATATTTGTCAAAAACAGTCAATCCAATTACACTAAAATATCCAACATTCCATACCTATACCATGGATTCCACCACTCAATCCACAACTCCATGGCCAGACCTCATCGGATGCAACAACTGGGAAGGCCTTCTCGACCCGTTAGACATCAATCTTCGAACGCTCATCCTGCGCTGCGGCGACTTCTGCCAAGCCACCTACGACGCGTTCAACAACGACAGCAACTCCAAGTACGCTGGCAGCAGCCGCTATGGCAAGAGATCATTCTTCCACAAAGTCATGTTCCACCCGAACCCTTCTGATTACCAAGTCACCAATTTCATCTATGGGACCGCCAAAGTCACCATTCCTGCAGCACTCTTCCTTCATTCCCTCTCTCGTGAAGCATGGGACCGCGAGTCTAACTGGATTGGGTATATTGCAACTACAACGGATGAGGTTAGTAAAGCGTTAGGCAGACGAGAGATCTACCTCGTGTGGAGGGGAACTCAACGGGATTTAGAGTGGATTAATGTTTTTGCAGCTACTGCTACCACCAACATCTAGGGGTGAGCAATAAACGGTTCCGAACCGTGAAAACCGTGAAACCGACCCGGAACCGCTAGAACCGAACCGAATTAATGTTATAGGTTCCGGTTCCGGTTCTCATATTTTGGCATAATCGGTTTCCGGTTCGGTTCCGGTTAGAACCGACGGGTCCAGCTAAGAACCATTAGAACCGTTTTGAATTAAATTAAATATTTAAATATTCTATTATTAGTTTGAAATAGAATGTGCTGTTTCATTCTTTATAGTTCTTAACACTTTTAAATTGTTTTACTTGGTAGGAATGTAGAGTATTGCCTTATGTGATGGTCAGCAGTCAGCACAGCTTGTTCTGACCCGTTTAATCTATATAGAAAGAATGATCTGATCCGAACAAAACATATTTTGATACGTAAACTGCTATACTTTTAATAACCATGTTTAACACAAACTGTTGATAATTTTTTTTAAGAAAAATCATTGTTTTTGTTTATTTTTTATTTAATTGTTAATGTTAATTTTAGGACTTTATTGACAACCGGTTCCGGTCTAGAACCGTTTCATGAGAACCGTTTCACCCGGTTCTGGAACCGAACCGTTTAGTAATTATCGGTTCTGGTTCCGGTTCTCATATTTTGGAATAAACGGTCCATGGTTCGGTCCGGTTCGGTTCGGTTCGGTCCGGTTCTGAACCGTTGCACAGCCCTATAGTTGACCGACTTGTGTGACTATGATCCAAATAACCCTTATATCCAAAACCGAAACTCATTGAACCCCCTAAACACACTGAACACATCGAATACACTGATCTCTCAACCCTACGCTTATCTGTATCGTACGTCCTTTGTTCAACAATTGTTATTGTCTGGGTCCGGCGACCGACATACCGCTTGAACCACAAGCACAAACGGCGGCTTTCATGCTATGTACTATCAAAACACGCAATTTTCATAAACCACCTTACCCAAACCCAACCAGACCATGTACAACCAACACAAACGGGACCCTCCCAACAACAACAACAAAAAAAAACATTGAAAAAAAGGTGATGATGTTAAGCCCGTTGAAAATAGTTGAGCAGTGGACGGCGGATGAGGAGATAAATCCGGCTCATGCTTGGGTTGACATCTTAGGGGACCCGTCCACCGGTATTATATGTATTTACAACTAACCATCAAAGAGGAACCGATTTCTGGAATCATGTTCGCAAACCTTTTATACGCTTATGGGACGTGACGCTTACCGTAATGTGGATTCCATTTCGGTAAATGGAGAGAAATGTGAAAACGATACACCTCCTTTAGCGCCATCTACAACAACCTCTCCAACCAACGTGGTGGCCAACCAAGTGGTGCTAATGATATAGATTTGTTTATCGAAGCCCATAAAATCTACAAACAAGATAAAGGTCATTTGTTTCTATAAGAGAAACAGTAAAAAATCTTAAGTAAAAGCACTAAGTGGCACCTCGTCCAGCTTATGGACATACAATCCAAAAGGTCGAAGAGCGTATCGTTCACCGAATTAGGATGTGTAGTCTCAATTTAACTTAAATGATTCGAATGATGAATTGATATTCCAGATGAACCAGTTGAAATAACTGCCCCGATCGGGATAGATTGAGCAAAAGCAAAAAAACAAAGGTGCGGGTTCGTCTTCGGCTTCCTTGGATACGTAAGCCCAAATTGATATTCTCGACGAGCATATCATACAAGTGTTAGCACTCAAGCAACGGAAGTCACATGTTGTTGATCTTGCGGTGTGTGGGATGAGAACTAATGATATGAATGAGTTGGAGAAACAAATATTCGAAATAGAAAAAGACAAGATTCGCCAACGATTTTTAGCGGAATTCGATTAGTATGTTTTTTTTAGGTTTAATTATATGATGTGTTTAATTTAGTTGTGCTTTTAGTTTTTTTTTTTTTTTTTTTTTCAATTTATTGTATTTTGTTTTTAGTTAAAAAAAAAACATTTATGTAGTTTTTTTTTTTTTTTAAATTTATTGCATTTTGTATTGTAGTCATTCGTTTATAATTCTTTCATGGTTTAAAGCCCAAGTCATAAACGAACGACTAATTAAGGGCCGGCCCGGAGTCCTACTTAGTTTCGGTGTTGAACAAGTCGGTTAGGGTTACGACCTACGTGTTCAACAAGCTTCACCTCTATATATAGTCCTAACTATGATATTATCAGGGTTAATAACCACTGCTCGTCGAATTTAAGCAACATAAAACACGTACAGGTCAGGTACCATTCAAATTTCAAAACTATATTTTCGTTCGATCTAATTACTAGTTTTGTTATATCATTCTATAATCAAGAAAAATGTCTGAAAGAAAGGTGATAAATAAATATTGTCCACCTGATTTCGATCCCGCTAAGATCCCTAGAAGATCTAAAACCCAACAGAAGCAGATTAAGGTTCGAAACATGCTCTCCATGACCATTAGATGTGACACATGTAGCACCTATATCTACAGGGGTACCAAAGTCAATTCACGAAAAGAAGAAGTGCATGGAGAGACATATCTTGGAATTCAGATTTTTAGATTCTATATTAAGTGCAAGAACTGTGCCGCTGAGATCCTTATGAACACAGATCCTCGAAACTCGGGTTATGTTGTTGAGGCTGGAGCGCGAAGAAATTACGAGCCTGAAGTAGATGAGGAGGAGGAGCAACAAGTGGGAGATGCTATGGAGATCAGAAGACTTGCGTCGAAAAGAGAGATGGATACGCTTTCTGCGCTTGATGAACTGAAATCCATGAAGGCAAGGCGTGCGCGTGTAAGTGCGGATTCGATTTTTGAAGGGTTGAACAAGGGATCAACTACGTTACAGCTTGAAGAAGATAAAGATAAAGATAAAGACAAAGACGAAGATAAACAGCAGCTTGATATTTTCCAAAGATTGCGACGTATGCATGTGCGTGTAAGCGTGGATAATTCAATGCTTGAAGACTTGCAGCCGTTACAGAAGCAGCGGGTTGACAAATTCGAAAGATCAAGACATGATGATGAAGAGCTGTACAAGAAGAGGAAGCCCACATATCATTACTTGAGTGTCCCTAAGAAGTCATCAGTGCCTAAAACGCAAGAAACGAGTCATGGTCTTGCGTTATTGTGCCAGCATTATGATAGCATTGACGAAGAAGCCAACTGACTCGATCGTTATATTTTTCAGCATCGTTTATGTTTCGATTTGGACCCTGTTTTGTTATTTTACTATTCATTGATTTTTTTTATTTGTTTTCTAACTCTTTAATATCATCTTTTTGTTGGAATGTATACAATATTACACAATGCTAGTTATGTTTAAGATGATGAAAACAAACACTACTCGGCTCTCATGGAATATAGCCACCGTATCAAGAGTGCACCATGTAGCCATAGGTATTTAGCCAGTACCTAGGCTACGTATGGTGCATTTTTTTTTTCCGTCACACAAATCTTCAACCGTTAAAAAACCAACACATCTCACAACTTTGAATGGAAATTTGGTTTACTTTTGTATCTTGGTGCATCAATGGGCCGGATAAGATGATAACAATCTATTAAAGTTATCCAACTCAAACCTATAGTTTTATCTGAAAAGATATCTTTTTTTAATCACTAGTGAGGTGCTCGCGTGATGAAATGTGCATGATTCAGTTCGTTTCAGGTTAAGCCAATACAAGTTAATAACTTAATTAGTGGCGGACTTAGCATAGGAGGACTAGCTACCCCTCAATTTTTCCGGCGTAGTGAAAAATATACGTATTTTTAACGTTTTTCGTATTATGTTACTTCTAAACACCACTAAATGTTGCCCCTAAAAATTTGATCTAGCTCCGCCACTGAACTTAATGTACCTCATGCATACTTATCCACCTATTATTGTTGAAGACTTCTAATCTTAAAATTTAATGTACTAACATAACTTAAGAGTGGATGGGGTGGTCATCACACTATATATCACACTCAATCATCTTGTGCCACCTCATTTCATCACATTCTATCACATTTCATCACTAAACTCATGTGGTGGTGTTCACAATTAACACTAAAACCATCACACCCAATCACCTTGTGACACCTCATTCCATCACACTCATCACTATTTTTTTATAATAAAAACAAGAGTTAATTGCCAATTTAGTTCTCGAGATTTGTCAAAAATTGTCATTTTCATCTAAATCTTTTTTTTTTTTGTCATCTGTGTCTATATGGTTTCATTTTTTTGCCATTTTTAGTCATCTGCACTAACTCGGTTAACAAAACCCCAGTTAGTCAGGGGCATTTTTGTCCATACACACCAAACTTTTTCCTTTTGTCATTTTCATCCAACTCCTATCACCCCTTATTTATATCATCTTCCCCACCAATTCAACCCTACTTCTTTACTTTTCACCCTTCAGCTTATCACCCCATCCTCACGTAATTCAACAACAATAAACTTCATATACAATCTGCTACTATAAATCAGGATGGTTTTTTGTCGGTGTGGAGCTGAAATTAGGGTACGTATCTCGAGGACATCCCTAACCCAGGTAGGCGTTTTTACTGTTGCAACGGAGAAGGAAGAAGCTGTGGGTTTGTTGGGTGGGCTGAACGCCCTTTGTCTGACACAACAGTACGAGACCTTCAAGAAGTTGTCGAAAGATTGTCGTCTGAAAACAAGATATTGAAGATGATGTTAGGGATAACTTGGTTGTTTATTATCATGTACTACTTGTTGTAATTGAAGATGATGTTGTAATTGTCCTTTTGTATGTTAAGGTGTAAGCTTTATGTAATGAACAACATTTGATATGAAATGCATGTTTGATATTTGGGTATAAAAGTGATGCAAATGAAGACAGTAAGACAGCAGTAGTAATAGAACATAATAAACACATCAAAATAATAGGACATAATAAACCAAAGAAACCAGAACATGACAATATAATATGACATAATAGGGCATTGTTATATTCATACCAAGTTACCAAAATACAGCAGTATCCATCAATGTTTAACCATATCACAAAAGACAGCAGCTGTAAACCAAAGTTGACCCATTATGACCCATTTGACACCTAAACAACCATTTGGACACCTAAACAACAAAAAGACCAAATGACCAATTACACCTAAACCATAATGAACCATTACACCAAAATACTAACTGACCCATTACATCCTAAGCCACTGCACCACCACCAGCCTCTGCACCACCAACGTGAGCACCACCACCCGCCACTGCACCACCACCGGCCTCTGCACCACCACAAGCATCTGCACCACCACCAGCTTGTTTACCTGTGCAGGTCCTTTTGTTATGACCTTTCCCGCTACACCTTTTACAAGTCATAGTATGCCCTTTCCTTGACATTTTTCCAGTTTTAATGATCTTGTTAACCTCTTCTAGTTCCACTTGTGATTTCTTTCTTTTCTTTTTTGGGTCTCCCAGCTTATTTGTGAAACTTAGGAGCTTAAATGTTGTTAGGCATTGAGCAGGTGGCCACATGTCTAACCAACTGATTGTGCTCAGATTTACCTTCCTTGTTTGTAAGCATACAAGTTTTCACCCACATATGTCTTTACAGCCCATGTGCCTTCCTTTTTTTCTTTAGAAATGTGTAAAGCACAAGGACAATCAGTAATCGTATCCTTCTTTTGAGAACTTTGTCCACTTGAGCTACCTTGGGCCCCACCATCTTTACTTTGTTTACCTACTTCCTTATCATTTACTCCACTCTTTACTCCTTTACCACTTGAACGGGAAGTTACTGATTTACCCTTTAAATTATTGCCTTCTTGAACTCCACCACCACCAAATTTTGGAATTTTTCCATGACAAACCACCCTAAATCTTACCTTATCATTTCTGGTAATAAACTTTGCCTCCTTGAACTAATTTCATATCGGTTCACCATTTTCTTTATCACAGCTCTATCAGGAAAGGTTTGGGTAACATAAAATGGGCAATCATCATTTGCCTTAAACTTTTTCTTCTTCTTCCTTATACCCTTAACAGATCTGTCCCTAACAGTTGTCTCCTCATCACTTAGACTATCAAAGTTATCCAAGTCAAAGTCATCATCTTGTAAGTTTAGATTATCCCTACCTTCATCATTATCACTGACATCAAATTCTACATCAGCCCTAAACTCATACAAGTCTACATCAATATCATCATCCATATGGTCCTCATCTACAATGAAATTAGGATCCTCATCACTACCCTTTGCCTTTGAAACATCATCCAATTCACCCTCATTACTAACCTTTGCCTTTGAACCATAATCCTTTTCACCCTCATCATTACCCTCATAACTTTCATCAGCATCTTCTTCTTTCTCCTTGTAGTCTGAATCTTCACTGTCTTCATCATCATTGAACTCATCTTCAATGATTTCTACATCAAAATTCTCACTACCCTCATCAGAATTTACACTACCCTCGGGATTTACATGTTCACCTAGATCAGGAATGCCATTGAAGTGCTCAATATAAACCTCAATCACCTTATTCTTTTGAACATACTTAAGCATCCTAAGCACATCACTATCCATAACCAATGGCCTTAAACCAAATTCAAACTCTTCTCTTGGTATCCTAAAACTGTATCTGACCCATCTAAGTCATCTTCTTTATAACCCAGAGTTATCAGCATATCATTAAAAATTATTACAAAAAACAGATCAGCATTAACATAGTCAACATAAGAGACTTTACCCTTGTATCCTATTTGTGTAGTATCAACCAGTTCACCACTATGATGAAACTCTATTGTGAAGGAATCCGATCATCAACTGAAAAAAAAAACACCAAAACATACCAACATTCAACATTGACATTCAACATTAGCATATGATTTAACCAAAACAGGGGTTCAAGTAAGTTAGGGCTCATATAACGACTTACCATACTCGACGTTAGGGTCAAAATCCGACCTGGGTTCTCGAAGTTTCCACATTGTAGATCAAGCGTCACTGATGATCAGATGGATTTGCTGTAATCGTGTGTTTGTATGAGTTTTTGTGTTGTGGTTAATGTTAGGGTTTATAACGTTATAATCCAGTTTTTAAAAAGGGGTGAAAAAGATAGTGTTAAAAAATTTTGGTGTGTATGGACAAAAATGCCCCTGACTTAACTGAGTTAGTGCATATGACTAAAATGGGCCCCTATAAGAGAAGAGCTTAACAGACCTTACTCAATAGGGGGAGGGGTAAATAAAACCACAGGGACAGAGATGACAAAAAAAAGATTTGGATGAAAGTGGTAATTTTTGACAAACCGCAGGGACTAAATTGGCAATTAACTCTAAAAACAAAGAGTTTTGGTTGGGACCACCCAGCCTTTTTCTCCTGATTTAGAGTAAAATGCCATTTGATCCTAAGGTTTGGTCATTTTTGCGACTTTCGTTCAAAAGTTTATTTTTTCGCATTTGGGTCCTCAAGGTTTTCAAATCTTGCTGTTTCCATCCAAAATCGCTAACTCCATCCATTTTTTCTGTTAACTTCTTCTAAAAAGAATAAAATGCCCTTATTTATATAAGTTTTGTTTTAAAAATAAATCAATTTCCACTGTATATCTAACTCTATCCATCTCTCTCTCTCTCTCTCTCTCTCTCTCTCTCTCTCTCTCTCTCTCTCTTTCTCTCAAATCTAAGCAACATAGGCACCACCATACAATCACCATCACCCCTAACCCACCACCACCCTCATCACCATCTATCCTTCCTCTCTCCCTCTTTCTCTCAATGTAGATCCATCAAAAAAAAAAAAAAACCACTAACTCCTTTCTCTCTTAAAACCATCACCACGAGCTGGGTTATACCCAACCACCACAATCGGGTCGTACCCGACCACCACCATCGGGCGGTACCCGACCTTTTTTCTGGCCATAACCACCACCCGGCCAAATCCACTACAAACTGAACAACCAAACACCTTGACCATCGTTGTTTACTCCAACCATTATACGTAGTCCTTCCCTTGCTTTCCACTTTCTCGCACACTAGGCATGACAAAATCAGAACAGAGCATTAGCGATCAACTCACACTACAGGTGGCGGATGTAAACCAACAGGCCCGGTTTTGGGCATGGGCAGGGTGGGCGACGGCCCAAGGCCCAAACTCCCGGGAGGCCCGAAATTTTAAAAATTTAAAATATATATTATGTATAGAGTGTATTTAAATTATTTTGGTGTGGGAAATGAGAACAAAGCCAAGGTAGATGAATTGGTTAATGAATTATATTTCAAGATAGATAATTTGAGTTCAAATCCCACAAAATGCATTAAAGTTTTGTATAAAAATGCATTTAACAGCACCTCTGCTGAACCACTTTTACGACAGAAAGCGTTTACTCCTACAACAACTGAAACCACAACTACTGAAACTAAAGATGGTTCGATCCCCACGAGATGCATTTGTGGGACAAGGCAATGATGGTGATGTGTCTCGACCCGCAGTTGGTCCGGATCTGATCCTGAGCCACCCCCGGTTTTAATCCGGCCGTTACTCTAGCGATTCAGTTCGTGTGGAGGCGGTACGGTTTCCGGGAGGACGCCCTTTAAGACCAAGTCTGATACTCCGAGGACGCGGGCCCGGTTCAGACAACGTAAGTTCCGAGGGGCAGAGCTTGGTCTAGGCAAATGTCATGGCAGTGCGAAAACGATCGTCTGCTTTCGTAATTAGCCATTCAAAAAAAACTGAAACTAAAGATGGTAGCAGCAGTAGCGACAGCGATGACGATGAAACTATTCCAAAAGTTATGCAGGGTTAGTTAAAGATTTACACTTCAGATGACCCGAATTCATCTTTTACTAAAGTAAGCACGAGAACACAAGTGTTGACAAGCATCAACCAATTGGTGGAAAAATATAAAAATGAGGACATCACCATAATCATCACTGGACACAGCCTTAATTGGTGCAACTTTATCAATCGTATCAGCTGTTGATCTAGCGGAAAATGGTATTATAAACCGTCCCAATTGTTGCTTTCGTGTTTGGTTCGCCACAAGTGGGCAACCAAGCGTTCTACGACCGCCTAAACCAATTCTCCAATGTCAAGATCCTACACATAAGGAACAAGATTGACCTCATTCCGCTGTACCCAAGCAAGTTGTTAGGATATGTGGACTCAGGGGTCATGTTTGAAATCGATACAAGAAAGTCCGGGAGCTTAAAGGAATCAACTAATGCGGGCGACTGGCATAACTTGCAAGGGATGTTGCACGTTGTGGCGGGGTGGAATGGGGCGGATGGAGAGTTCGAGTTGAAGGTTCCGAGGAGCTTGGCATTGGTGAATAAATCGAGTGAGTTCTTGAAAGATGAGTACTTGATACCAGGGTCATGGTGGATTGAGAAAAACAAAGGTATGGTTATGAATGGAAATGGTGATTGGGTTTTGGAACCGCCTGATGAAGAGGACATTCCAGTTCCTGAAGATGCAGTTGTAAGTCTACCGGTTCTGGAAGATGCACCGGTTCCAGACAATACAGTGGTGAATCGTCCTAATCGTTTTTGTTCAATTTTATGATTTCATTGTGTTTGTGATATGATTTGTAACTTTTTCAATAAGTGATTTGTTTTGTACCAAACATGGTTGATGTTCTGATGGCCACTCATCATTGGGGTGTAAACGGGTCGAGTCTCTAGTGAGCTACTCTAGGTGCTAAAATCTCAAACTGAGTCAAGCTTAAACGAACTTGAGCCTACATTAAGCTCAAACCTGTATTGAAGCAACCTAGGTTAATTTAACCAAGCTAAGCTCGGTCTAAGATCGTTTACACCCCTAGTTATCCATAATAGGTCTCAGGTTAATCTTTGTAACAATGAGGCAAACATTATATGTCTATCATATATAAAACTACTAAAAGGAAACAAGGCTTCAGCACAGAGAGCAAGCACTCACATTGTATAAGTACCCTAATTAAAGCAACCAAATTAGATTTAGCATTATCTTTCAGGAACATTAAGTTAGCTTTGGTTACTCGATCAATAATTATTCATAGTATGCTGCAAAAACAGTAAGAGATTAATATTTTTACGGATCGGAGAGAGATATAAAAGGTACAGCATAGCTTCTTAATAATTATTCTTCGTATGCTGCAAAAACATAAAAGATGTCGATGAAGAAAAATATGCTGAAATAGGAACTATTTGTATAACAATATAGTTCTCATTTGCTAGTGGAATACTCCTTGTATGATAAAATGCTAACCTTACCAAACATTCATATTCACATCTCTAACCCATCTTAAACACCCACACTACTCTTATAAAAAACCAAACAATCATCACCCAATCATTGCCAATGATTACTGTTGCTACAACAAATATGTGTCCGGAGAGGGTCTGAACGTTCCAAGGTCGTCAAGCCTCTGACCTCGTCTGCTGCTTAAAGGGTTAGACCAGCAGCATGGAAGAACTCGTCAGAAGGGGTAAAAGGGTTAAAGGGTTTCGGTTAACCAAACGCAGGTCGTGGTGTCCCTCTACATTGTAAACGTAGATGGGAGGTTCAAGAGTTTTGATATTTTAGTTGTTATGATTCTGATTTGGGATCAACCCAAAGTCAGAATGTTATTATTATTGGTTAACTTAAGAAAAGATAAAACATAAGAGTATGATCTTGAATAGAGGAACTCTTGATCCCGAGTTACAACTAAGGACCATCCACGTAAGCCTGATGAAGGCTGAGACCTGCGAGTAACAGAGCGTGATTCCACATGGGGTGGCTGTTGGAGCCAGTATGGTTGTGGAATCAGCATGGTTGTAGATTGTTAAGAATGTATAGCAGCAGCTCGGAGGCTTGAAGGCTTCAGCCTGCTGCTGCTGAAAATATTATTAGAGAATAACTCTAGAGAGAGTTTTAGAGAGAGAGAGAGAGAGTGAGAGAGGTCTTGTGTTCAGACCAATCTGTCTGGTTTGTGTGGTTTGCCCCTCTATTTATAGAGTGGGGATGGATTAAAACCCTAATGGGCTTCCTTGTTGGGCTTTGGGCTTGACCCAATATTATATTTAATGCTTTTGGCTTCTTGGGCTATTGGCCCAATGAGTACCCTACATCATCAGCCCCCCAGTCTAGTTTAATGTATATGTATGTACATTATACTAGACTTAAACTATTCGTTATCTTGGCGCTTTCTTCCAGCTTTTGTTGTTTTGGTGAGTGTTTATTTGTAGATACCTTCGTGTAAGTAGGATAAATATCAACAAACAAACCTTAACATAATGAGTTTTGGAATGTGTTAGGGTTTAAACCGATAAAATTTGAAACTTGTTTAAGTTGATGATCTTGAAAGCTTATTAGGGGGTTTGAGCTGATTAGCTTGAAAGCTTATTGGCATTTAAGCTGATAAGCCCTTAGTTTGGTGGAAGCAGTTGATGAGCTTGAAAGCTTATAAAGATTTAAGTTGATAAGCTTTGCAGCTTGCTAAGCCCTTATTTGGATGGAAGCTATGGAGCTGGATATTTCTCCATTACTTGCTTCTTTCCTTGTTAGCTTGTATTAGCTTCAGCATATCGGGTATTGACTTTTTAAGTTGTCGCCTTTTGAGCTTAATTTTCTAAGCTTCTTTGTTGTATTGGCGAAGTTATCTCGAGTTGTGTGATTGAAACCATCTATATCCCACATGTATGCTCCTTTGGACGATATTCCCATAATTTTGTAAAATATTTTTTTGGAAATATCTTTATTTTGGGCACAAGCCTTTAGAAGATGGTTCATTTATCAAATGACTATGGCAGTTTAAATGCTTGTAAGCATCAACAAAGTAGCTAAGTATCACTAAATGATTGTAGCTAGGTGCACTTACAGAGGTCGGGAAGTTAATCCGATATATAGCAAGTCACGTTTTTGAACATATGTCGGGAAGTTAATCCGATATATAGTGGATTATTATATTGACCGAATGGTTGATTTCTAAGCAAGATAGCAAATGAGCTTCATATGACAGAAGGAAAGTTGCATGTGTACGAAGGAAGGCTTCTTGCACATGAAGGTGAAGCACATTGCCTTGAAGGTTGACTTGATATGACCTGACTTGATAAAAACTTGTACGTGTTCTAAGCTTTTGAAGGCTTTAAGCAAAGTTATTGTTTTTGTTGACTAAAGCATATAGATTTCATCCTTTAAGCAAAGTGGCTTGGCTTGACAGCTGAAAAGCTCGTGGATTTCATCCTTTAAGCTTATGGATGAAATCCATCGCTAGCCTGATTCCTTGTGCTATCAAAGTTTTGTGATAAATTCTTTCTTATGATACAAGCGATGGAATCGAGTAGACAGAAGCAAACAAGGTTAGATAGCGAATTTCTTTATTTACGAACGTTCGCTTTTGATTCTTATTCAGGAGCCTTGTTCATAAGCCGTTGAGTGTATGACCTTGCTAGCGAGCTTCTTTGATGCGAAACTTGACGTATGACTTATGCTTGTAAGCTTCTTTCGTTCAAAGATTGATATGAGCTTCCTTCGCTCAAAGCTTGATATATAGAGCATGTCTATAAGCTTCGTTCGTATGAAGTTGAGCTTCTTTTGTTGACATGACTAAGTGTCCAAATCTATTGATTTGTTTCTTTTTGCATTAGTTGCAACAATATTTCTTTGTGATAATGGAGGATGTTCAACACGAGAACATTTAGCACCATTTTGGTAAAGTATCATTTGTTGCGTTGTTTGGGAAACCTTGTAGGGTTCCATTTGGTGTTAGCCTTGGATGACTAGAATATTAACATGTGGTTGTGGTATTATGAACCTTTCAAGCCATTAGGCTCGACATGTTATGATTGTCGATCGTGGCCTTTTATGTTAGCTTTCATATATTTTGTTTTGTGTATGGCCTTGTGAGATTGTACCTTAGTGTATTTTTGTGATTGTGTTTGGATGCTTGCATATCTGTATGTTTGGATGCTTGCATGTTTGGATGTTTTGTCTTTGTATTTGTTGGGAAATGTTTTACTGGTAGCACCTTAAAAGGTTAAGTGCTGCAGTCACTTATCCTTAAGGTAGTCTAGGCAAACAAGTCGCCACCTATCCTATGTACACTACTTAGTGTTTTGTATTTCGTAAGTTTGTTTAGAAAACTTAAGGAACAATTGGTGTAGGCTGTTCAAACCGTCTATGAGACATGTAAAGGAAAATCTTTGTAGGTCTCATGGAGTTGGATTGATCTAGTAACTCACCCCTTATATAGGTCCATTCAACCCTTGAACCTATTGAACGATGTGGCCTGGGAGCTCATCCCCTTACATGGCCCTTGCCATGGATTTTTTTTGCTAGGTTCTCAACCTGATTATAGGATAGAAAGACAAATCTTGATGGAAAATGCTATGATTTATTCATTTCATGATAACTAAATGTTTACACAAAGAAGTGGTAGAAATCTCTTGGCCGTTTGTGGTTACATTGAACCTTTTAAGGTGATTGTCGTCCCAATGCCTTGGGACTTTCTTTCCTTCTTGGTTGATTGAGCTTGTAGGAATCACCGTTGTGAGTTTCGAGCACAATGTGTCGTCCTTCCTATTTTGGACCAAGCTTTCCAAGGTTTTGTTTTTGTAACATGTAAGTTGTCTTTTAGGAAGACACTCATGTGTTGTAGCAAAGTGCTTTGGCAAGGTGTTGGTGTTTTAACAAATCTACTTTGGTTGCTAAGTAGCTTGCTTTGTTATTTTGCCAACAGCTTCAACGCCTTAGCATTGTGGTTTGATTCGTCCTTAATCTTATTTTATGTATAGCATGATGCTTCAATGCTTCTACGTTTCTAGTTTTATGCTTCTATGGGGCTTGATCCTTTTACTACGACTATATTGTAGCCTTAGGTGTATTAAATAAATTAGTGATTGCGATTCTTGGTGTTACCAAGTTAGATCGATGACTACTAATTTATTCTTATGTATCCCCATCTCATTTTGCATTTTCACGATTCCGTGGGTTGCTTGAGTGTTGACATGCTTCTCAGGTTGGTCTGGGTTAGCTTGTCTTGACTTTGTAGTCTTTGTAGTTGCTAAATCTCCAAAGATGGTTGAAGGCTTAGAAGCTTCAAAATTCGTATTCATGTTTAGCTTAGGTAACATTCTTTCGATAGAGATTTTTTGGGCAAGCGTTTGCGCTTAGTGTGAGTGAGAAGCATTGATGTTTTAGCAAGAGCTTCGGCGATTGAGCAAGTTGCTTTGGACAATCTTTGTTGGTGTATGTTCTGTTCATGCTAAAGCCTTAGTAGAAGGTAAGCATTATCATAGGCGGTTCACCTAGTTGTGAGTTCTTAGAATAGAACTTGTTTGCTATAAGGACACTTTTGCTTATAGCTAGTTTGATAGCTTCTTCCTTTAGTTAAGTCCTTCTTTTGCTTTTTAAATTGCGAGAAGTAGTGTTCATACTGGAGGCGAACGTATGCCTTGTTCTAACCGTGGTTTTTGTTCAAGGGTTGATAAGTTGTTGCATATTAGCAAGATGCTTGTATCCGTTTCAGCTTTAGAGCAGAAGTCATGACATGTATAGCTTCTTTGTTCTCCTATGCTTATTGTATAGCCTTCAAGCTTGTAAGCTTCAGTTTTTATATCTGAAACTTCAAAATTTCTAAACTTCAGTTGTTGTATTTGAAGCTTTTAAGCTTTTAAGCTTGTGGTAGTTGAAGTGTTTAAGCTTTAGAGCTTCTTTTAATGTCTTTTGAAGCTTTTAAGCTTTAAAGTTTGTTTTGTTTATTTTGAAGCTTCTGAGCTGTTTTTGAAACTTCTAAGTATTTGAAGCTTTTAATGGCATGTTCGAATGAGTTTATGTAAGAATCATGTCAAGTCTACCAATGTTAGCATGAACATGTGATGTATTTTGACTTTTGTCATCCTTGAGGTATAAAACTTGTGTTGGTAACGAGTTTGACTTGTTGTCGAGCTTTTGTAGTCAAAAGAGGTGATACGTTGTGAAGCTTATGATCTTCCTGGCTTCCGAGGTGATAACCTTTGAAGTCCATAACCTTTCAAGCATTGGAGGTTATGGCTTATGAAGACTTGTGAGGCTTAAACCTTCTAAGCATTGGAAGTCATGGCTTATGGAGACGAGTGAGGTTTAAACCTTCTAAGCTTCTGAGGTTACAGTTTGTGAGGACCTACAAAGCTTAAAACCTCTTGTGTTTGTTAGAGTTTGTAATGACCTTTGCGGTTTATAGCCTCTTGGATGAACAATTCTAACTTTGTTCACTAATTGAAGAAAGTGGATACATTTATTAACTCATTGTAGCTAAAGCGGTGTTAAAGGAGGATGTATGGGAGGTATTGATTTGTGTACACAATGATCTTTTCTTTCATTCCTTTGAAGTGGCCTTGTTGGCATGGGGAGGCTTTTTCTTCCTTGAGTTGTTTATCTTTTCAAGGGGAGAAAAGCATATGCTTTAGGTGGCATGCGTGTCACATTGAGACGTTAGGTTGTTTGAACACAAGGTTAGTCTTGATAAGAGGTTCGCCTTTCCTTGAATAATGTTGACCCAATATAGTAAGCCTTCTTAACTTCTGTGAAAGAAAGTAGCTAGGCTGTTGTTTTGAGTTATCGTGTTTCTTTGCTATGGTAAGATGCTTGAAGGCATCTCAGCGTTTGAATAAATAAGTTGACATGTGTAACTGTTTTGCTTCTTTGATTCTTGACTTCTTTTAAATGTGGGTTTGTCCACATGAGCCACCAGCCCCCAGTCAGAAGTAGTCATGACATTGTGATGAGTGATTCTGACTGATATCAAAGTGTTTTTATACATCTTACCTCTTTATTCCTTTTTCGAAGATATGCTGCTATATAGGTCGCTGTTAGGGGAAGCCTTTTGCCTTGTTACCATTTAACCACTGGAGTCATTAAGAGATGACTTTGGTTATGTTGTTTTTCAACCATTTGGGTTTTTTACCCAGATACGTTGTGGCCTTTTATCCTTTAACCATATGAGCTGATATGCTTATTTGCTTCGGGGGTTGCTTTATTTAAGCATGTCAGCTTACTCGTATCAGCCCTTGGTAAAAGGTGTTTGTGACTAGAGGCACGTTTTACTGGTTTATTTGATTCTATTGCTTGCAAGATATAACTTCTTGATTGAAGTTATTGTCATTTCGGATCTATAGGTCGTTCACAGAATAGAAGCTTGTTTGAAAGCTTGCGACGTTGGCGATTTAAAGATCCATAGGTTGATGTGTTGAACCATATGTTTATTTTGACATTTCCTTATGTTAGCCTTAAAATAATGTTACAATGCTTGCATCGTAAATGTATTTGTGGGTATTGGTTAGGAAATGTGTTTGCTTTGTTGACTTGGTCGTTAGTTTAAATGGTTCATGTGTAGCTTTTGAAGCTGTTTAGAAGTTGAAGCTGGTAATAGCAAAGCTTCACGAATGATTAATTTGAACGCTGTGAAGCTAAATTGTTGTGAAGCTTCAACGCACAGTGGTCTGAAAAGCTATAAGGCTTTAATGAATCCCGTAGCCTAAAAGGTTGTTAAGCTTTTATGGGTAGTGACCTTTTAAGGCTGTAAAGTTTCGAGAATTAGTGGCCAGAACTGATATAAAACTTTCATTAAATAGCCTAAAAAGGTTAAACGCTTCATTGTATACTTGGCCAAAAGGCTATGAAGCTTTGATGAATGGTAGCTTAACGTCCTTGGAGCTTCCGCTGGAATAGCCTTAAAGGTTGTAAGGTATTAGAAACCTTTAATAGACAATGGTTTAAATGGCTTTAAAGCTTGAATAGCCTAAAAGGTTATAAGGCTTTAGGGAATAGTAGCTTGGAAGGCTTTAAAGCTTCCATGGTTAGTGGCCGAAATGACTTTAAAGCTTGAGTGAGCAATAGCCTAGAAGGCTTTATAGAACAGTAGCCTGAAAGGCTTGAAGGCTTCGATGAGTAATAACCTGAAAGGATTTAAGGCTTCGATGGTCAGTAGCCTGAAAGGATTCAAGGCTTCGATGGTCAGAAGCCTGAAAGGCTTAAAGGATTTGATGAGCTGTAGCCTAAAAGGCTTGAAGACTTTGATGAGTAGTAGCCTAAAAGGCTTAAAGGCTTTGATGGTCAGTAGCCTAAAAGTTCTATGAAATTTTGACGAATAATAGCCCAAAAGGCTTTAAAGCTTCGTAGAACGGTAGCTTAAAAGGTTGTGGAGATTTGGTGACCAGTAGCCTTGAAGATTAGAAAATCTTCGTTAGACATTGTGTTAAACGTCTATAAAGCTTCAAGAAGCAATGTATGGTATGCATAATCTGGAAACGTTAAAAAGTTTTGATGTATAGTAGATCTATGCACCTGCAAAGCTGAACAGTAGCTTGAAAGCTTAAAAGGTTGTAGTAGGTCAGTAAGCTATAAAGCTGTTGTGAACAGTGAAGTATAGAGTTGCAGTGAATAATATCTTGAAAGCTTAAAAGCTTTCGTATACAGTAGACCTATAAGCCTAGTCTGAAAAGCTGAAAGATGCTCTGTGCACAGTAAGGTAAAAGGGTTCAGACGTTTATCCATTGGGTAAAAGCAAGATGCTCTGTGCACAGTAAGGTAAAAGGGTTCAGATGTTTATCCATTGGATAAAAGCAAGATGCTCTGTGCACAGTAAGGTAAAAGGGTTCAGACGTTTATCCATTGGGTAAAAGCAAGATGCTCTGTGCACAGTAAGGTAAAAGGGTTCAGACGTTTATCCATTGGGTAAAAGCATGTATTTTTTTTTGGTACGAAAATATATGTACTTTGTGCATACACGTGTGTACATATGAATGTTTGTAGTAATTTTCTACCATGTTTTTATATCACACTATAAAAGCAAGCTTTACAAAAATAAGTATTCTGGAATTTTTTTTTTCTTTTCTTTTTTTTTGCTTGCTCGTGACCACCTTTAGTACAAGTTGAAAACTTTATGTACTATTTGATTTGACAATAGTATAGTACATGTCACACCCTCTTTTTGTTTTTTATATATTTTTATACTTCACTCAAAGTGAAATGTAGATAAATAAAAAGGATAGGTGACAGAGCCTACAAAAATTAAATTAGTAGGTTTTGACTTTCTTTTATTCTAAAAAGATTAAATATGTCATATTTGATGTGAAATGTGACTGTCAAAAGATTAAATGACTTTGTCATGCATATACTTTCTTGAGAACTAACAAGCCATGTTTCAAATTAATTATTGTGTCAGTGCCAAAGATTTAGAACCTTATAATCGTAGATTCTAGCATAGATCCATCGTAGAGCACGCGACGAAACATGGATGTGTATGAGGTGTAGAAGTGACTTCACTAGGAACGTTTTCTCCAAGCGTAGAAAGAACATAGAAAATAGAGCGACGGAGCCGAACTACAAAGAATTTATGTTCTAAGTAGCACGGCCCACGGTGGGCGCCAACTTGTTGCTACAACAAATATGTGTCCGGAGAGGGTCTGAACGTTCCAAGGTCGTCAAGCCTCTGACCTCGTCTGCTGCTTAAAGGGTTAGACCAGCAGCATGGAAGAACTCGTCAGAAGGGGTAAAAGGGTTAAAGGGTTTCGGTTAACCAAACGCAGGTCGTGGTGTCCCTCTACATTGTAAACGTAGATGGGAGGTTCAAGAGTTTTGATATTTTAGTTGTTATGATTCTGATTTGGGATCAACCCAAAGTCAGAATGTTATTATTATTGGTTAACTTAAGAAAAGATAAAACATAAGAGTATGATCTTGAAGAGAGGAACTCTTGATCCCGAGTTACAACTAAGGACCATCCACGTAAGCCTGATGAAGGCTGAGACCTGCGAGTAACAGAGCGTGATTCCACATGGGGTGGCTGTTGGAGCCGGTATGGTTGTGGAATCAGCATGGTTGTAGATTGTTAAGAATGTATAGCAGCAGCTCGGAGGCTTGAAGGCTTCACCCTGCTGCTGCTGCTGAAAATATTATTAGAGAATAACTCTAGAGAGAGTTTTAGAGAGAGAGAGAGAGAGAGCGGTCTTGTGTTCAGACCAATCTGTCTTGTTTGTGTGGTTTGCCCCTCTATTTATAAAGTGGGGATGGGTTAAAACCCTAATGGGCTTCCTTGTTGGGCTTTGGGCTTGACCCAATATTATATTTAATGCTTTTGGCTTCTTGGGCTATTGGCCCAATGAGTACCCTACATCATCAATTACCAATGATTACTAATGATTGGTAATCATTTGGATGCTAGGGGACGGGTCGTGGGTGCCTCCACGGCCCGTCATTTTGGTCTGGTTGGCCCTCCACGGGACGTGGAGGTCTCAACGGCCCGTGAAGGGGTGTCTGGATAGAAACCCCTACTGTGTGAATATCCAAAGCATTTAGGAGACTGAGAATTGAATTGGGTAAGGTTAAGGTTTTGAGACTTCATATTTTACACACTTTCAAAAACAATATGTATCCATGAGCAATATCAATATGAACCATACTCACCTAATTTGCGGTTCGCTTCGATATTGGTGCGAGGTTCGGGTATGCGATTCGTTAGAGGTAATGTATTCGGTACGAAAGGAGGTAGGTTTATTTCAGTACGAACCAGTAAGGTGTACAATGGAGACTAGTACGGTGTAATTTTTTTAAATAGTTATTTATAAGTTATATTCTATATACAAAATGAATTTTATTATAAGTATAAGGACTAAATGTTAACTAGTGATGATAGTGGGGTTAAATGTTTAAATAAATAAACTAATTTAACACTTTTTTATCTAAAAAATGGCAAGTTTTAGGGTTTAAATGCAAACTATTGAAAGATTGAGGGGCTAAGTGTTTAAAACCCTAAAACATCATAACCACTTCTTCCTAGTTTCTTTCTTCTTCCTGTTTTCCAAGAACATCTCTCATAAACCCTCCAATTCGTGGTTATTTGACCGACTTGTGTGACTATGATCCGAATAACCCTTATAACCAAAACCGAAACTCATTGAACCCCCTAAACACAATGAATACACCGAATACAATGATCTCTCAACCCTACGCTTATCTGTATCGTCCTTTGTTCAATAATTGTTATCGTCTAGGTCCAGCGGCCGACATACCGCTTGAACCACAAGCACAAACGGCGGCTTTCATCCTATGTACTATCAAAACACGCAATTTTCATAAACCACCTTACCCAAACCCAACCCAACCCAACCCAACCCGACCATGTACAACCAACACAAACGGGACCCTCCCAACAACAACAAAAAAGAAAGCATTGAAAAAAAGATGATGATGATGATGATGATGTTAAGCCCGTTGAAAATGGTTGAGCTGTGGACGGCGGATGAGGAGTTAAATCCGGCTCGTGCTTGGGTTGACATCTTAGGGGACCCGTCCACCGGTATTATATGTGTAACATTTCATGTTAAATAATTATACGTTAACGTATGATTTGGATTAAAACGACAAGTTCTATTATTATAATTTACATTTAATTATTTTGTAGCATTTTATATATATATATATATATATATATATATATTAATAATAATAATAATAATAATAATAATAATAACAACAACATGTAATAACAATAATATTAAACAAACTAACTAACTTACCCAACCCATCTGCGGCCCACCCAGCCCAACAAATACCCAGCCCAAACCCCTCCTCCCCTCCTTCAAATCTGTTATAAAAAAAGGGGAATTTTGTTCCAGCCGTGATTCGAACCCGGACCTTTCAGACACAACCCACACACACAAACCATCTATGCTACACACATATATTGTTAGGATCCTGAACATTTTAATTATATACGCAATTACATCTGCTTCTGTTTGTTCTCCTGGTTCGCGAGACAGTAGCAGCAGCAAACATAATAATTTTTTTTTTTTTCTTTTCCTTTGATCTAGCAATCAACACCCAAGTATGGTAAGTTTTAGTGATTCCCGGCCTAGTATGACCTGTATTACACTATAATTATAACAAATCGTTGACCAAATTTTTAATTATACGCGTATGATAATTATCAAGGTCAACTTTCCAATTAACCTTAACCATCGATCCTCAGTATAAATAGATGATCTTCGAAGCTTAACAACTCGCTCACAACTCTCTCTCAACCTCCCATTCTCTCTGTAACACTCTAATTGTTATAATCAAGCTCGTTGTTTGACTTTAGCTTTGACCCGGCTAATATAATCAAATCACCACTGTGAGTCTTCATTCTTTTGTGGGTTTTAATTATCGGCAATCAAACAACAAAAGCCCTAATAACAATCGGGTTCATAATGTCTGAATCGTTTGATTGTAATATCTAGGGTTCGTAATTATAAATTGGGGATAAACTGAATCTGCTTTGTGTATTTATATATTGTTAACCGGGGATTATCACAACCACTGGCCTAGGCCAAGTGGTTGTGACCAGGGCTTCCAACCCTGATCACCCGGGTTCGAGTCCCACTACAGCCATATTTTTGCTTCTTTTTTTTTAAAACAACAAATCATATTATATATATATATTATATTATACATTTAAATCTTATAAATTCATTTTTAAATACTAAAACATTTTTATAAATTCTACAAAAATTATATTATGTTAATCTGATGAAAAAGTTCAACACCCAATTTTTAGTTTTCAAAAATTTATTTATTTAATATATTTAATAAATAAATCAGTTTTATTCTATTATATTTATAAAATTCCATTAAAATATCAAAACGATCTTATTAATTTCCACAAAAATTATTTTAAGTTTTTATAACATTAAACTTTTCAGAAATGATTTTTATTTCTGAAAAATCATTTATTTAATATTTTTAATCAATTTTTGTTAGTTTTAATCATAATTAAATCATAATAAATTCAATTTTCATTATTTTTGCACCAAAATTTTATACAATTTATTTTTAAATATTTAGAACAGAATTATGATTTTTAAAATTGAAATTCTTTAATTTTAGTATTTTTGAATATTAAAGTTAATTGTTGGCAATTTGTAATAAATAGATTTAAAAATCTATTTTGAATAAAATAATTTTATAAGAATTATTTTTATACTCCAAACACTTTAATGTGTACATTCAAAATTCAAATTTTATAAAAAGACTTTCTTTTATTAATTATCAAATTTCCCTTTTATTTAATTAACATTTTATTTTAAATTCAACAATTGGATATCCCCAAATCGAAACCCTAGAATATACTTGTAGACTAGATAGACTTAGACTTATTTTGTTGCCTTATACATAGGGTAATACTTGGCAAGCTATTAGGCTACACTCATACAAATTCTCAATACCTAATACTATACCAAGGTGAGTTTACATAGCCCCTTTACTCTATTTTCATTATTTTTGGGGTGAAACATGTTCAAATATTTTATACTATCATTTACTCATATTTACTTGTGATTCAATTACAACATCATCCTATCATTTGACTGTAACAAAAAGACACAGTACAATCATTAACAATGATCAAGCCGCCTGTTTAGATTATAGCGCTATAGGTCTGACAAACCCATCCCCCGCATAGACTCAGGGATGATCGATAACAGTAATAACATTTAACTAACTTGCGAGTTAGTCATCAGTCGACACAAGGTTTGGTTGTACAAAGACGCATTGTTGCATGTCGGTATCATACTCTATTATCATACAACTTTGAATGTTGTACAAACTATCGTTACCATTTATTTTCACAAACCTATGTATTCTCACCAACAATTGTTGACCCGAATATTTTCAACTTAACATGTTTCAGGTTCTACTTGCTTGAAGAATTGCTTGAAGATATGTGCATAGTTTATTCAATTTGATGTACGAATTCTTGTAGAACAATTGTATGTAATTTATTTAAATCAATTAATGAAACTTATTATACTCCATGAGCTACTGAACAATCATCAATACGTGACATCCCGATGTTTCCACCATCGGTTGGGGTGTTACAGATTGGTATCAGAGCCATGGTTATAGGGAATTAGGTTATTAGAAAAATAATCTAGTCTATAACCATAGGACTTAATCAGTACTTGCTTCTTTACTTGCTAATCTCTATCTCCCTCCTACTTCTTATCCCTACTTTCATTCTTACAAGAAGGTTACTCTCCATCACTGGATTCACTCTTAGACTAATAAGGCAAAATCCTCAGGTTTAACCTGAACCACCTTGAGATCTCGTCAGAGTTCTAGATTTTAATAACGAACACGTGCAATCTGGAAGGGTGAACGCCTGTATTCTGAGTCTTCTGTCTAGGCTGGCATTGCGCATATATCCCAATCAGACGAGGGACCCGGATGCCTACCTGGGAATTCTCGGGATGAGTGTTCACTTATAGGCTAAAGCATGTCTTCATATGTTATTAGAATTTAGAATCTTTGATAAGTCAACGTTTTCGTTTATTCGTTTTAATTAATGAATAAATGATTACATTCCTTATATAATCTCATTCATTTCATTGTGTCTATTACAGATCATGCCTCCACGTCGCAGCACTCGCAACAGCAATGGCGAGAACCACGAAGAAGGTGGTGACAACCATAACCATGACCAAGTTCCTAACCACAACAACAATGGTGTCGATGCTCAACTGGCTGCGATCATTTCTCAACAAATGGCGCAGCAAATCGCAACTCTGGTTCCCAATTTACTCGCTCAGGTCATCCAATTGAACGGCAACGGGAATGGTCACAACAACGGGAACGGGAACGGCAATGGCAATGGAAATGGACCCCAAGCCTGCACCCTTAAACATTTCAACTCTTGTAACCCTCCAAAGTTTAGTGGTGAAGAAGGAGCTACAGGACTCCTCCAATGGTTTGAGGGTATTGAAAATACCTTCATCAACAGTGAGTGCCCAAACAACTTCAAGGTTCGTTACGCCATGAGTGTTCTCCATAAACGAGCACTCACATGGTGGAATGAAGAAAAGCGTACTCGTGGGGCCGAAGTTGCTCTTGCTATGACATGGGACCAAGTCAAGGAGGTCATGAAGGAAGAGTTTTGTCCTCGCAATGAAGTTAAGAAACTTGAGGATGAGTTCCACACCCTTGCTCAGGATAGTGGGGAAAACCTTGCTTATAATACCCGCTTTCACGAGCTCAGCCTGTTATTGCCTCATAAAGTCACTCCGCTACCTGTAGCCATCGAAAAGTATATCGGTGGTTTGCCTATGCAGATTCAAGACACGGTATGGGGAAGGAACCCTGCTACCCTTGAAGAAGCCAAACGTTTAGCAGCTACCTTAACCGATAATCACGTAAAGAACGGGACCTTAGTTCGGAAAGGCAATAAAACAAGTATTGTAGCCGCGGTAACTACTGAGAATCAGAAGCGTAAGGCCAAGGATCCTGATGTCAACCTCACTACACAAGCTTCTAACAAGAAACCTTATACAGGAAACCATCCTTTATGTAATACATGCAACCGACATCATCCCACTGCTTCAGCATGTCGCTTGTGCACCAATTGTGGAAGGTATGGCCATCTGGTCCACACGTGTCGTGGGACCCCAAATCCAAATGCCAACCAACCCACCAACCCTGCTCAAGCTGCTAACCTTAATCAATACAACTATGGTCAATGCTATGAATGTGGAGACCCAAATCACTTCCGTAACCGATGCCCTAAACTAAACAGAGATCAAGACCCTCCAGCTACCTAACCGCAAGTCTCACCATTTGACTATTGGTTGCTTTTATTCTATGTATTGACGCTATTTGATTCACGTAATAAAATTCAAGTATTATCATAACATCTATGTGCATGTTTGTCTGAATGTGAACTAATTGCTATATCTATAATCATACTTGCTTATTTGTACAACAATTAGTTAACTACCAAACAACCAGCTTAACGATTGGTAGAGGTCATCATGTCTTTCCAACAGTCGGGAGAGGCCCTACCACCTGCTCAACGACTGCCGGAGACTATCAGACCTGCTTAACAATCGGTAAAGTCATAAAAGGACGCAAAACCCTAATGTAAGGTAAATTGGTAATTACGGTCCGGAACGTAATCATGAATTTACAGGTACATTAAGGTAGTGTGAAATTTTATCAAGGTTTTCAGTAGTTGGCCAATTGTAAACCTAGTGTTTCTCTTAACTTCGGGACGAAGTTCCTAAAAGTAGGGGAGACTGTAACATTTCATGTTAAATAATTATACGTTAACGTATGATTTGGATTAAAACGACAAGTTCTATTATTATAATTTACATTTAATTATTTTGTAGCATTTTATATATATATATATATATATATTAATAATAATAATAATAATAATAATAATAATAATAATAATAATAACAACATGTAATAACAATAATATTAAACAAACTAACTAACTTACCCAACCCATCTGCGGCCCACCCAGCCCAACAAATACCCAGCCCAAACCCCTCCTCCCCTCCTTCAAATCTGTTATAAAAAAAAAAGGGGAATTTTGTTCCAGCCGTGATTCGAACCCGGACCTTTCAGACACAACCCACACACACAAACCATCTATGCTACACACATATATTGTTAGGATCCTGAACATTTTAATTATATACGCAATTACATCTGCTTCTGTTTGTTCTCCTGGTTCGCGAGACAGTAGCAGCAGCAAACATAATAATTTTTTTTTTTTTCTTTTCCTTTGATCTAGCAATCAACACCCAAGTATGGTAAGTTTTAGTGATTCCCGGCCTAGTATGACCTGTATTACACTATAATTATAACAAATCGTTGACCAAATTTTTAATTATACGCGTATGATAATTATCAAGGTCAACTTTCCAATTAACCTTAACCATCGATCCTCAGTATAAATAGATGATCTTCGAAGCTTAACAACTCGCTCACAACTCTCTCTCAACCTCCCATTCTCTCTGTAACACTCTAATTGTTATAATCAAGCTCGTTGTTTGACTTTAGCTTTGACCCGGCTAATATAATCAAATCACCACTGTGAGTCTTCATTCTTTTGTGGGTTTTAATTATCGGCAATCAAACAACAAAAGCCCTAATAACAATCGGGTTCATAATGTCTGAATCGTTTGATTGTAATATCTAGGGTTCGTAATTATAAATTGGGGATAAACTGAATCTGCTTTGTGTATTTATATATTGTTAACCGGGGATTATCACAACCACTGGCCTAGGCCAAGTGGTTGTGACCAGGGCTTCCAACCCTGATCACCCGGGTTCGAGTCCCACTACAGCCATATTTTTGCTTCTTTTTTTTTAAAACAACAAATCATATTATATATATATTATATTATACATTTAAATCTTATAAATTCATTTTTAAATACTAAAACATTTTTATAAATTCTACAAAAATTATATTATGTTAATCTGATGAAAAAGTTCAACACCCAATTTTTAGTTTTCAAAAATTTATTTATTTAATATATTTAATAAATAAATCAGTTTTATTCTATTATATTTATAAAATTCCATTAAAATATCAAAACGATCTTATTAATTTCCACAAAAATTATTTTAAGTTTTTATAACATTAAACTTTTCAGAAATGATTTTTATTTCTGAAAAATCATTTATTTAATATTTTTAATCAATTTTTGTTAGTTTTAATCATAATTAAATCATAATAAATTCAATTTTCATTATTTTTGCACCAAAATTTTATACAATTTATTTTTAAATATTTAGAACAGAATTATGATTTTTAAAATTGAAATTCTTTAATTTTAGTATTTTTGAATATTAAAGTTAATTGTTGGCAATTTGTAATAAATAGATTTAAAAATCTATTTTGAATAAAATAATTTTATAAGAATTATTTTTATACTCCAAACACTTTAATGTGTACATTCAAAATTCAAATTTTATAAAAAGACTTTCTTTTATTAATTATCAAATTTCCCTTTTATTTAATTAACATTTTATTTTAAATTCAACAATTGGATATCCCCAAATCGAAACCCTAGAATATACTTGTAGACTAGATAGACTTAGACTTATTTTGTTGCCTTATACATAGGGTAATACTTGGCAAGCTATTAGGCTACACTCATACAAATTCTCAATACCTAATACTATACCAAGGTGAGTTTACATAGCCCCTTTACTCTATTTTCATTATTTTTGGGGTGAAACATGTTCAAATATTTTATACTATCATTTACTCATATTTACTTGTGATTCAATTACAACATCATCCTATCATTTGACTGTAACAAAAAGACACAGTACAATCATTAACAATGATCAAGCCGCCTGTTTAGATTATAGCGCTATAGGTCTGACAAACCCATCCCCCGCATAGACTCAGGGATGATCGATAACAGTAATAACATTTAACTAACTTGCGAGTTAGTCATCAGTCGACACAAGGTTTGGTTGTACAAAGACGCATTGTTGCATGTCGGTATCATACTCTATTATCATACAACTTTGAATGTTGTACAAACTATCGTTACCATTTATTTTCACAAACCTATGTATTCTCACCAACAATTGTTGACCCGAATATTTTCAACTTAACATGTTTCAGGTTCTACTTGCTTGAAGAATTGCTTGAAGATATGTGCATAGTTTATTCAATTTGATGTACGAATTCTTGTAGAACAATTGTATGTAATTTATTTAAATCAATTAATGAAACTTATTATACTCCATGAGCTACTGAACAATCATCAATACGTGACATCCCGATGTTTCCGCCATCGGTTGGGGTGTTACAATATGTATTTACAACTGACCATCAAAGAGGAACCGATTTCTGTAATCATGTTCGCAAACCTTTTATACGCTTATGGGACGTGATGCTTACCGTAACGTGGATTCCATTTCGGTAAATGGAGAGAAATGTGAAAACGATACACCTCCTTTAGCGCCATCTACAACAACCTCTCCAACCAACGTGGTGGCCAACCAAGTGGTGCTAATGATATAGATTTGTTTATCGAAGCCCATAAAATCTACAAACAAGATAAAGGTCATTTGTTTCCATTAGAGAAACAGTGAAAAATCTTAAGTAAAAGCACCAAGTGGCACCTCGTCCAGCTTATGGACATACAATCCAAAAGGTCGAAGAGCGTATTGTTCACCGAATTAGGATGCATAGTCTCAATTTAACTTAAATGATTCGAATGATGAATTGATATTCCAGATGAACCAGTTGAAATAACTGCCCCGATCGGGATAGATCGAGCAAAAGCAAAAAAACAAAGGTGCGGGTTCGTCTTCGGCTTCCTCAGATACGTAAGCCCAAATTAATATTCTCGACGAGCATATCATACAAGTGTTAGCACTCAAGCAACGGAAGTCAGATGTTGTTGATCTTGCGGTGTGTGGGATGAGAACTAACGATATGAATGAGTTGGAGAAACAAATATTCGAAATAAAAAAAGACAAGATTCGCCAACGATTTTTAGCAGAATTCGATTAGTATGTTTTTTTAGGTTTAATTATATGATGTGTTTAATTTAGTTGTGCTTTTAGTTTTTTTTTTCAATTTATTGTATTTTGTTTTTAGCCTTTTAAAACATTTATGTAGTTAAAAAAAACATTTAAGTAAAAAATGAAGGAAAAGGAGGCTCGCCGGAAACCTATTCCGGCGAGTATTCAGGCAATGCTAACTAAGTTCTTCATCTCAAATCTTCCGGATCGTTGTAGTGGTGCGGATGTGGCGGTAGCTATTAGAGGGATGGGGGATATCTTTGATATTTATATTATGCGTAAAAGAAATAAAGAAGGTAAGAGATTCGGCTTTGTGACTATGCTGGATGTTAAAGATTCTTCGGAGTTGGTCAGGAATGTGTCCAAGATTCGTATGGGAGACTATAGATTGAAGTGCAATGTTGCAAGGTTTGTCCTAGAAGAAGGGGAGATAAGGCAGCCGGCCCCTTCGGAAGATAAGCAGTTTTCGAAGAGTCATGGTGGTGTAGGGGAGGGTTCTTTTGCAAGAAAGGAAAATGGGTATAATTTTATGTCCTACAAAGAAGCTTTTTCTAGGGTTTCGAAGGGTAAGTTGGTGGAGGTTGATAGTGAAACAAACGCTTTTGAGGATTTGCATGGAAAGACGATAATTGTGAGGGTAACCTCATTGTATGTTTTACAACGTATTAAAGGAATTCTGAAGGAGATGAAGCTTCATGAAGGTGTAGTGAGGATCTTTGGTGGACTTCAGGTGTTGATCGAGTTTAATTCTAAGGTGCATGCGGAAATGGCTTTGAATGAAATCATCGGTAGACCTGATCTTTTCTCCAAAACGGAGATTTGGGAAGGTCAACCAACACATTTTGAAAGGATTGCGTGGCTGAAAGTTTTTGGAATACCGTTTTGTATTTCGGAAAACAAGGTGGTAAACGACGTGGGGAGTTTGTTCGGGGAAGTCATTAAATCGGCTACGGTGGAACGGGTAGGTTTGGACGCGTCCTTTCAGTTTATCGGTGTGTTGATCAAACATGGAAATCGGATACAGGATGAGGTGTTCTTACGGTGGAAAGGAAGAACCTTTAAGGTTTGGGTTATGGAAGATTATAATGATTGGTTGGAGGACTTTGTCTTGGATCCAAGGGAGGAGGAGGATGGTAGTTCGATGCAAAGGAACGAAGAAGGTGGTATGGCAGATAAGTCACCGGAATATCAGCCGGAATGTTCACCGGCGCCGGAGGCGATAGTTAAGGAGGTATTTATGGAAGATAATAATGGTGCTAATTTTGAGGAGGAAGTTTCAAAAAATAGGGAGGGTTTTCGAATGTTGAGTTGGAAAAGTCAAAATCGGTTTTAATTGGGGAGAATTTCAAGGAGTCTGTTACTTTGGACCATGGGAAAAAATTAAAAAGAAAAAAGATTAAGAGATTTAAGGAATTGGGCCAGACAAATGGTGGACAGTACAGTAGTAGCAATGAAAGGCCCATTAAGGAGCCCAAAACTAGTAACAATGAGCCTGGTCCATTTGGGCTTGATCCATTTATCTTGGGAAAGGATGATCATGTGGTTAAAACAAGGGGTGATGGGCCGATTCAAGTTAATAACTCTTTTCAAGTCCTGATGAATGATACCGATGAAGATAATCGGTCAGAGAAGGGGACGAACATCAGGTGAGTCCAGAAGCTGAAGTCGAACATGGGGGTGGTAGTGATGTTGAGATAGAGGTCAATTGTACTCGGACTATGGGTAATAACCTAGGTGCGCAAACTGATGGGTTCGAAGACTTGATTCGAAGCTCAATTCAAGGTCCAGGTTTACAATCAGGTTTGTCATGAACTGTTTATCTCTCAATATTAGAGGGATTGGTAAGGTAGGGAAACTTTCGATTGTGGGGTTGATGTTATGGCCGCAAACGGCAAATCTGGAGGGCTGGCGAACCTTTGGAACACAAAAAAATTCAGAAAGTTAATTCGGTTTTGGATACACACTTTATTATTACATCGGGTATTTTGGTGGAGGATGGGACTATTTTGAACCTTGTTAATATTTATGCTCCTCAAAAAGTTAATGAAAAAACGTCTGTTGTGGGAGCGGCTGTTGCAATTGATAGACGGGGATGGCGGGTTATGGGTGCTCCTTGGTGACTTTAACGTGGTTAGGTGGGTAGAGGAGAGGAAGAATTCTAAGTTTCATTCTGGGATGGCTTGTGATTTTAATCAGTTTATTGATAGTGCTAATTTACAAGAATATTTCATGAGGGGGAACAGTTTCACATATATGGTTGGGTCAGGGAATGATGTCAAGATGAGTAAGATTGATCGGGTGTTGGTTTGCCAGGAATTTTTCAATAAATGGCCTGAAGCGATTTTAAGGGCGCTTCCTCGTGAATTTTCGGATCATAGCCCTTTATTGCTTACTATTTCTGATTATAATTTTGGTGCTAAACCTTTTAAGTGGTTTGATTCGTGGTTAAACAGGACGATTGTAGTCAGGTTGTGATTCAGGCGCTGGAGAATTGCAATGTGGTTGGGCCTTCTGATGTCAAGTTGCACAAGAAGCTCTCGGCTGTGAAGAGTGAACTTAAAAAGTGGTGGGATGATACCGGAAAGAAAGAAGAGGGTGAAATGGCTTTAATAAAAGAAGATATAGCGAATTTAGAGACGCTTATGGAGGTCCGGGATTTAGAGGAGGAGGAAGTGTGGATTTGGGAACAAAGTAAAATTGAGGTGGAGAAATATATATGGAGGAAAAATAAGGATTTACACCAAAAGGCTAGAGTGAATTGGGCGAAGTATGGGGATGAAAATTCGGGATTTTTCCATCGTTGTATCAAAGGGAGGAGGGCGGCAAATGCTATTCCTGGGATTTTGGTGGATGGTTGTTGGGTAGATAAGCCTGCTCTTGTAAAGAGGGAGGTGCTTCGTTTTTATAGGAATCTTTTTAAAAAAGATTTCAGTAATCGGCCTTCTTTATTTTGTGATAATCTGAAACAGATTCCGGTGGAGTGTATCGATGGTTTGATTGCCCCTTTTTCTATAGAAGAAGTCAAGGCCGCGGCGTTTGACTGTGGTCCCGACAAGGCCCCGGGTCCCGACGGTTTTAATTTCAGGTTCATCACTCATTTTTGGAGCTATTTGGAAAATGATTTCATGCAGGTGTTCGAAGATTTTTTTCTAAACGGCTCCATTAGTAAGGTTTGCAGCACTTCTTTTATTACATTGATTGCTAAAACGAAGACTCCGGTTGGTTTAAAAGATTACAGGCCGATTAACTTGATTGGAGTGATTAGTAAAATTATTTATAAAGTAATGGCTACTAGATTGAAGGCGGTTATCGGGAAGGTGATATCAGATTCGCAGTCAGCTTTTATTAAGGATAGAAATATCCTAGACGGGCCTCTAGTGTTGAATGAGATCATTGGGTGGAATAAGAGAAATAGAAAACAGGTTTTTCTTTTGAAGATTGATTTCGAGAAGGCATATGATAATGTTAGTTGGGATTTTCTCTTGTCTATTTTATCTTAAATGGGCTTTCCTGAGAGATGGGTTATGTGGGTGAAAGGTATTTTATGTTCGGCGGTTCTTGTTAATTGACGTGTGCGTACCTATACATATTTCACAATGGATTTTAACACACGTTTTGCTTTAATATTTATAAAAATGGTTTAGACCTTAATATTAAAACACACACAATAGGGCAAGTGTACCCTGTCATATATGTAGTAACGAACAGATAAGAACCAGATATCGATCCATGGACGCGCGCGGAGCAATTGTACTAAAACTCTGTCCCCGATTTACCAGTAGGAAAAGATAAGTTTGAGTTTTTGTTTAAGACTAAATTAATTCTAAAACATGTAAATAACTTAACTATGACTCCAAATAGAAAATATAACTATATAAGCTATAATACGCCAATCCTAGCATGTCATCTATATAAGAAATAAAGGCGTGATCAACATTCCCATTTTCCGACAGTTAGTGTCCCTTTCGGGCATCCTAACATGACAACTATATGGAAAGCTAACACGAATACACACGTTAGCCACCTCAAGTCGTTCATTAGCGCGCAGCTGATATGATCTCATGTGAATCTTTAAAGAAGGGTTAGTATCACCTTTCGGGAGTCCTCAACCGCACTAGCAAAGGAAAGCAATATCGAATACACAATACGACCACCGAGACTAGCATAAAGTAGAGCATTTCACAACCTATTCCATTTTACTAACTTTGAACACAAATCTACTAAGATCGCTATTTCTACCAAAATAACTAGCAAAGATCATTAACCACGTCAAAGATTAGTAACAACACCATTAAGCTTTTTAAACTCTTTTACGTGCCGGTAAACATCTATAATCATTATCCGAGTGACTTTAACCAAACCAATACCCGGTTACAGTTTCATGGTGTAAACTTTATTAACAAGTTAACTAGTTTACTACCGGACGATTAAACGGACGGTTTTCTCAACAAGTAATCCGCCTAACACATTCGATAATCATCAAAGTCATCCGCACACAACTACAAATCTATCAACAATGAAACAAGGTTGCATTATGATCATCAAGATTCAAACATGAAAAACGCCAAATTTATACAAAAGTTGATTTCACGCAAACGATTGTTTTAACTACTAACTAATACTAATGTTCTTGCCCGTAGGCGTACGACTAACTAAAATAACATCAAAATAGCAAACAAAATCAGATTTAGATCTAAGAAAGCTTAAAGGATCAAACCATAAGATTGCTAAAGAGATGGATTGGATGATGAATGATGGATCGGATGGATTCCCGAGCTTGTTAAACGGCCTTCCAGCAACCCCTTTGGTCCAGAAATCGCCTAAAATCGCCTCCCCAAAACCCAATACTTCGAACAGAGGTTGAATGGGAGTTTTATAGCTGAACAGGCCCTGTGAGCGGCCGCTCGGAGGCTTGGAGCGGCCGCTCACTTTACAGACAAGTGGGCAAAGCTGACGTAGGGCTTCCAGAAGCTTCTAGAGGTGTTCAGGATGGCGAGCGGCCGCTCGGAGAGAGTGAGCGGCCGCTCACAGAGAACAGCACGACAACACGATCTTTAAAATTGCATATAAAATCGTAGAAAAATCGTTAGGAGGTGTTCTTTATATGCCTGGAAAGCTCTCGGAGCGTAGAAAAATTCTTATTTGAAAGTCGAAGTCGGATTTTGGGTTTTAGAAGGGGTAAAACGATCCGAACAACTGCTGCGCAAAAGTTCTCCTGATAAAGGGCCGAAATCCTTGTTTTTCTTCGGGTTTGCTTCCGGGACATCGTTTAAGACCTGTAATCATAAAGATACCAAATAAGTACCAATTCATCATGTATAAGGCCAAAAACATATGAAAATGGGAGTTAAACGGGGACTTTTATATGTGTATTTTAACGTATATCATTAATGGTGCTCCGACTTTTGAGTTCGATTGTCAAAATGGGATAAGACAAGGGGATCCTCTTTCTCCTTTCTTATTCCTCATTGTTATAGAGCCGTTGGATTGTCTTATTAGAAAAGCTACTAGTATGAGGTTTATGGAAGGAGTTAAAATCGCCAGTGGGGGCCCGGTGGTGTCGCATATGCTATACGCGGACGATGCTTTGATATTGGGGGTTTGGAATAAAGAAAATTTGAAGAATACGAATCGTTTACTCCGAATATTTTATTTATGTTCGGGGCTGAAGATTAACCTTCATAAATCGGTGATATTTGGTTTGGGTGTCGGAGATGAGGAGGTGGGTAATCTAGCCAGTGTATTGGGATGTAGAGTTGGCAAGCTTCTTTTTTCCTATGTCGGAGTCAAGGTGGGGGCGAATATGAATCGTATTTCTAATTGGGATCCGGTGATGGAGACTATTAGGAACAGATTGAGCACTTGGAAGTCGAAACTTCTTTCTATTGGGGTCGGCTGACTTTGTTAAAGTCGGTCCTTTCGGCGCTTCCGGTCTATTATTTCTCCTTATATAAAGCTCCTTTGGCGGTGGTGGAGAATATTGAAAAAATTATGCGTAAATTTTTATGGTCCGGGTGTAAGGATGGTAGAGGCATTTACTGGGTGGCCTGGGAGGTTGTGACTAGACCGAAGAAGGAAGGTGGGCTTGGCGTTTCTAGATTAAGTGATGTGAACACGGCTTTACTTGCTAAATGGGCTTTTCGCTTCAAGTCCGAGGAAGATGGTTTTTGGCGCAAGGTTATTATGAGTATCCATGGTGGTAAAAATCGGTGGCGTTTTCTCCCCTTGAAGAACGGCTACACGGGCTGCTGGAAAAATGTGGTGCGAATGCTGGAAGGTTTGGAGATTGATGGTTCGAGTTTTTCTTATTGCCTCAGGGGTAAAATTGGTAATGGCGATAGGATTATGTTCTGGAAGGATGCTTGGTATGGGAATGTTCCATTTATGGATAGATGGCCTTGTTTATTCGCTCAAGATCAAAACAAAAACGTTGTTGTTGCGGATCGGTTTCAGCAGTTTGGAGATAGAGTTAGTATAGGGAGTTCTTGGGTCTTTAATACGGATTCGGTTGTTGCGATTTCAGAGGCTCAAGATGTTCAGGCGGTTGTTTCTCAGGTTCGGATGAATGGGGGTAAAGATAAGTGGGTATGGAACCAGTGTAGCAGCGGTAGTTTCTCTGTGGCAGCAGTTAAAATTTTGTTGGGTCAGAATTATGGTGCGCCTCTTGTTCGCTTCATGAGATGGGAGTCATGGTTACCGAGTAAAATCAATATTTTCATTTGGAGGTTGGAATTAGACCGAATACCGACTCGGATGGCGCTTGTTAATAGGAGAGTTAACATTATCGATACTAGATGTCCATTCTGTGAGTTTGCGCATGAATCAGCTAACCATTTGATAGTGGATTGTGTTTTTGTTAAGGGTGTTTGGTCTAAAATAAGGGATTGGTGCCGCATACAAGGAGCCAGTTTTGATTCGATCTCCGACCTGCTGAAAATGAACTACATTGCTAAAAAGCCAAAGTGGGAGAAGAAGATTTTGAGAGGTATTATGATGCTTACTTGTTGGAGGATTTGGTTGGAGCGAAATAGTATTGTCTTCCACAAGTCTAGACATAAATCGGTAGATATAGTCGCGGGTATTAAGTCTTCTTCGTTTTGTTGGATTAAACATCGGGCTAGTTTTAAGGATTTAGTGTGGAAGGATTGGGGTATATACCCATTGTATATGATGTAATCCTTGTGGAGGTCCTCGTTTTGTGGTCCTCTTGTTTTTAATGAAATTCTTAGTTAAAAAAAAAATATTTATGTAGTTTTTTTTTTTAATTTATTGCATTTTGTATTGTAGTCATTCGTTTATAATTCTTTCATGGTTTAAAGCCCAAGTCATAAACGAACGACTAATTAAGGGCCGGCCCGGAGTCCTATTTAGTTTCAGTGTTGAACAAGTCGGTTAGGGTTACGACTTACGTGTTCAACAAGCTTAATTCACCTCTATATATAGTCCTAACTATGATATTATCAGGGTTAATAACCACTGCTCGTCGAATTTAAGCAACATAAAACACGTACAGGTCAGGTACCATTCAAAGCTATATTTTCGTTCGATCTAATTACTAGTTTTGTTTATCATTCTATAATCAAGAAAAATGTCTGAAAGAAAGGTGATAAATAAATATTATCCACCTGATTTCGATCCCGCTAAGATCCCTAGAAGATCTAAAACCCAACAGAAGCAGATTAAAGTTCGAAACATGCTCTCCATGACCATTAGATGTGACACATGTAGCACATATATCTACAGGGGTACCAAAGTCAATTCACGACAAGAAGAAGTGCATGGAGAGACATATCTTGGAATTCAGATTTTTAGATTCTATATTAAGTGCAAGAACTGTGCCGCTGAGATCCTTATGAACACGGATCCTCGAAACTCGGGTTATGTTGTTGAGGCTGGAGCGCGAAGAAATTACGAGCCTGAAGTAGATGAGGAGGAGGAGGAGGAGCAAGTGGGAGATGGTAGGGAGATTCGAAGACTTGCGTCGAAAAGAGAGATGGATACGCTTTCTGCGCTTGATGAACTCAAGCCAATGAAGGCAAGGCGTGCGCGTGTAAGTGTGGATTCGATTTTTGAAGGGTTGAACAAGGGATCAACTACATTACAGCTTGAAGAAGATAAAGATAAAGATAAAGACAAAGACGAAGATAAACAGCAGCTTGATATTTTTCAAAGATTGCGACGTATGCATGTGCGTGTAAGCGTGGATAATTCAATGCTTGAAGACTTGCAGCCGTTACAGAAGCAGCAGCTTGACAAATGCGAAAGATCAAGACATGATGATGAAGAGCTGTATAAGAAGAGGAAGCCCACATATCATTACTTGAGTGTCCCTAAGAAGCCATCAGTGCCTAAAACGCAAGAAACGAGTAATGGACTTGCGTTATTGTGCCAGCATTATGATAGCATTGACGTCGAAGAAGCCAGCTGACTCGATCGTTAGATTTGTCAGCATCGTTTATGTTTAGATTTGGACCCTGTTTTGTTATTTTACTATTCATTGATTTTTTTGATTTGTTTGCATACTCTTTAATATGATCTCTTTGTTGGAATGTATACAATATTCCACAATGCTAGTTATTTTTAGGATGATAGAAAACAAACGCTCGGCTCTCATGGAACATAGCCACCATATCAAGAGTGCACCATGTAGCGCGCCATAGGTATTTAGCCAGTACCTAGGCTACGTATGGCGCATTTTTTCCGTCACCCAAATCTTCAACCGTTAAAAAAACTAACACATCTCACAGCTTTGAATGGAAATTTGGTTTACTTTTGTATCTTGGTGTGCATCAATAGGATAAGATGATAACAATCTATTAAAGTTATCCAACTCAAACCTATAGTTTTATCCGAAAAGATATCCTTTTTTAATCACTAGTGAGGTGCCCGCACGATGAAGTGTACATGATTCATTTCGTTTCAGTTTAAGCCAATACAAGTTGATAACTTAATATAGGTCATGCATTACTTATCCACCTGTTATTGCTGAAGACTTCCCATCTTAAAATTTAATGTACTAGCATAACTTACTCAATAACAAACAAAAGGCCTTATCTGTTTTTGATACAAGCAGGTACGTTTCAGTTTACACAATGAATGCGCAGATTAGTTAACTACTTAGTTTGTTATTATGATTACAGTAACCCCAACCATTGTTATCAACAGTGAGCACACTTGAGGCACTTGGTTTTGGCATTCAACAATGTGTATAAGTTGTTTTAATGGTTGGTTAGTTCAAACTTCATATTCTGAGGTATGTCTCTACTCTCTATCAAATTATTATGACTTCTAAATCTACATGTTATTTTGGCACAAGATCGATCAGAAATGCAAGTTATGGAGGGAAATGTTTGTAAAAAAATGATGGATGCAAATGCAGATGGAGGTTTGAAACATATCAAAAGGTTTAGATGTAATGGATTGTTAATTCTTTTACACATTTAGTTGTTATGCATTTTGATTTATTATGTACAAGGCAGAATGATTCTTTTTAGACGTGAGTCTTTGACTTCTCATTGTAGACGTTTCCGCTGCGAAGCGCGGGGTGTATTACTAGTTTTACACATTTTATGTAAAAAATTACAAGTTTTAGGGTTTAAATGTAAACTATTGAAAGATTGAGGAGTTGAGTGTTTAAAACCCTAAAATCCCTAAAACATCATAACCGCTTCTTCTTCATGGTTTCCAAGAACAACTCTCATAAACCCTCCAATCGATCAGATTCGCAAATTTAGGTCTTATTGGAATGATTTTTTGTTTAACTGAATCGCGATTTCTTGTTCAATTGGATTGATGTACCAGTTCAATTGGATTGACGTACCAAAACTGAATGGTACGATTGTGATTGGGTACAGAACGTACCAATACAGAAAGCATGGTTATTTGAGTGACTTGTGTGACTATGATTCGAACAACCCATATAACCAAAACCGAAACTCATTGAACCCCCTAAACACCCTAAACACGCTGAATACACTAATTTCTCAACCCAACGCTTATCTGTACCGTCCTTTGTTCAAAAATTGTTATCGTCCGGGTTGGGCAGCCGACATACCGTTTGAACGGCAAGCACAAACGGCGGCTTTATGCTATGTGCTCTCAAAACACGCAATTTTCACAAACCACCTTACCCAAACCCAACCCAACCCGACCATGTACAACCAACACGAACGGGACCCTCTCAACAAAACAAAAAACAAAACATTGAAAAAAAAGTTGATGATGTCAAACTCGTTGAAAAATAGTTGAGTGGTGGACAGCGGATGAGGAGATAAATTCGGCTCGTGCTTGGGTTGACATCTTAGGGGACCCGCCAACCCATATTATATGTATTAAGTTCCAGCTGACCATCAAACAGGAACCGATTTTTGGAATCATGTTCACAAACCTTTTATATGCTTATGGGACGTGAGCTTGCCGTAATGCGAATTCCATTTCCGGTAAATGGAGAGAAATGTGAAAACAATACACCTCCTTTAGCGCCATCTACAACAACGTCTAGAGGGTTTTTGTCGAAAATATGTTATATTTTAAAATTTATTAATTTACTTATATAAACAAAGGAAGAAATAACAATTATTAAAAAAAAATATATGTTTTGGTCGAAAACGTCTTTAAACTTGCATCGAAATTGGGACAAATTATTATTTTGTAGCTTATTTGTCAAAAAGTTGAGGGAGGCTTCATGGTTTCTACTTTTTGTTGGAAATTAGTAGCAAACTTGTCGCAAATGAAATTTGTGGGAAATTTGTCGGAAGTTTTTGTAGAAAACTAACCCTTTTTCTAGTAGTGTCTATAACCAACGCGGTGGCCGACCAAGTGGTGCTAATGATATAGATTTGTTTATCGAAGCCCGTAAAATCTACAAACAAGATAAAGGTCATTTTTTCCATTAGAAACCGTGAAAAATCTTAAGTAAAAGCACCAAGTGGCACCTCGTCCAGCTTATGGACATGCGGGACATACGATCCAAAAGGTCAAAAGAGCGTATAATTCACTGACGAGGTAGGCCTAATCCAGATGGATTAGCCCAATACCACATAAAGGCCTCACTACCTTTGGGCCGGCCCATTAGCAGATACAAACTGGGTGGGCCCAGGCAGTCATGTCCCGGTCAATTGACGAGGTTCAACCTCCTCCCCGAGAATTGGGGAAGGAAGGTTCCATTAAGGAGATAATGCCTATCTCCACCAAAAACCGGAGAGTCAGCTCCGGGAGATAGGCTCAAAGAGGCGGTTACGAGAAGAACGAGAGAGGTTATAAATACAGGTAAAAGGTAGACGAGAAGGTATTCACATATTCACTAAAAAGCTTCTGCTTTACTTCCTCTCATACATCGATTCTTATTCTCATGCCGGAGGGTGGTCACAGGAAACCCCCCTTTCCTGTGGCGAGTCCTAACGGTGTTTTGTTTTGCAGGCACCTGGATCCAGTTTGGTAGATCATTCATAGCCGGGACATCGTTCTTGTCTATTCTGAGAGGTACATACTTCTTCATTGGCGCCATCCGTGGGACCTGAAGCAAGGAGTTAGTTACCGGCTTGATAACCCAAGGATCCAAGATGGCTTCGAACCAAAACGCCATAGTAAGCACCAATTTGACAGAGAACAACCAGAATCAATTCCCTACAACAGAACGGGTTGATGGAACAGTCGCTAATGATTCAGAAGGAGAAGGAGATGAGGTGGCTCCAGGTTTTACTATTGGAGCATCAACCTCTCGGCCAAGCAGCACCCAGATGCCGACGTCGGTTGGAAATCTTCAGGGGCCTTTCTCTTTTGTGAGAGGGCCGGCCCCGTCATACACTTATACTCGGCCGATTGCTAGTACCACTTTCTCGACCGCACGAGTACCGGCTCCTACACCAACTATGCCATGGTACACGACGTCCGTACACGTCTCACTTACGAGACTACCCCTGGTGGTCCGGGTGCGTCAGTAGGTCCTCCTCAGGGGCGGCAGCAGAACCCGGCTGTGTTACAGGAGAACGAAGAGCAAGGCGATGATGAAGACCTCACCCGGCCATATCGTCCTCCAACAATGGCAACTTATTCCAAGTTCTCGGAGAGGATAGCCAATGCTCTATTTAATTAGCTACATATATGACGGATTTTATTTAACAGCAAATCAATGTTATAAAGTTTATTTGCGTCACCGTTTTTCTTACATGGTTGGGTGAAAATCGTTCTACCTCAGTTAGTAGAGCACCTGTCTTTTAACCACGTGGTCGTGGGTTCGAGTCACATGAATGACGTTTTTTTTCCAGCCATATCTATTCTTACCGGGTTAAATACGTATCTGCGGGGCAACGCCCGCGGGTCAAATACTAGTTTATAGCATTTTGTAAAATTTGTAGTCATTCGTTTATAGTTCTTTCATGGTTTAAAGCCCAAGTCATAACAGAACAGACTAATTAAGGGCCGGCCCGGAGTCCTATTGTGTTGAACAAGTCGGTTAGGGTTACGTGTTCAACAAGCTTCACCTCTATATATAGTCCTAACTATGATATGATTAGGGTTATTGACCCCTGATCATCGAAGTTAAGCAACATAAAACAACGTACAGGTACCATTCAAAACTATATTTTCGTTCGATCTAATTACTAGTTTTGTTTATCAGTCTATAAGCTAGCAAGAAAAATGTCAGAGAGAAAGGTGATAAATAAATATTATCCACCTGATTTCGATCCCGCTAAGATCCCTAGAAGATCTAAAACCCAACAGAAGCAGATTAAAGTTCGAAACATGCTCTCCATGACCATTAGATGTGACACATGTAGCACCTATATCTACAGGGGTACCAAAGTCAATTCACGAAAAGAAGAAGTGCATGGAGAGACATATCTTGGAATTCAGATTTTTAGATTCTATATTAAGTGCAAGAACTGTGCCGCTGAGATCCTTATGAACACAGATCCTCGAAACTCGGGCTATGTTGTTGAGGCTGGAGCGCGAAGAAATTACGAGCCTGAAGTAGATGAGGAGGAGGAGGAGCAAGTGGGAGATGATATGGAGATTCGAAGACTTGCGTCGAAAAGAGAGATGGATACGCTTTCTGCGCTTGATGAACTGAAATCCATGAAGGCAAGGCGTGCGCGTGTAAGTGCGGACTCAATTCTTGAAGGGATGAACAAGGGATCAGCGCCTACGTTACAGCTTGAAGAAGATAAAGATAAAGATAAAGATAAAGACGAAGATAAACAGCAGCTTGATATTTTCCAAAGATCACGATGTATGCATGCGCGTGTAATCGTGGATTCAATGCTTGAAGACTTGCAGCCGTCACAGAAGCAGCGGGTTGACAAATTACAAAGATCAAGACATGATGATGAAGAGCTGTATAAGAAGAGGAAGCCCACATATCATTACTTGAGTGTCCCTAAGAAGCCATCAGTGCCTAAAACGCAAGCAACGAGTAATGGTCTTGCGTTATTGTGCCAGCATTATGATAGCATTGACGAAGAAGCTAGCTGATCAGTACTCGATCATCATAATTTTCAGCGTCGTTTATGTTTCGATTTGGACCCTGTTTTGTTATTTTACTATAATTCGTTGATTTTTTTGATGTGTTTTCTAACTCTTTAATATCATCTTTTTGTTGGAATGTATACAATATTACACAATGCTATTTATGTTTAGGATGATGAAAACAAACGCTACTCGGCTCTCATGGAGCATAGCCACCGTATCAAGAGTGCACCATGTAGCGCGCCATAGGTATTTAGCCAGTACCTAGGCTACGTATGGTGCATTTTTTTTTTCCGTCACACAAATCTTCAACCGTTAAAAATTAAACCAACACATCTCACAACTTTGAATGGAAATTTGGCTAATTACTTTTGTATCTTGATGCATCAATGGGATAAGATGATAACAATCTATTAAAGTTATCCAACTCAAACCTATAGTTTTATCCGAAAAGATATCCTTTTTTAATCACTAGTGAGGTGCCCGCATGATGAAGTGTACATCATTCGGTTCGTTTTCATTTTAAGCCAGTACAAGTTAATAACTTAATATAGGTCATGCATACACTTCCAATCTTAAAATTTAATGTACTAACATAACTTAATAAAAAACAAAAGGCCTTATCTGTTTTACTTACCTATTTGTGGTCATCTTTAGATAAGGTGATAGATTTTTTAACATGTGAAATAATCTTCCTACATAAAAACACATGCATATTGCATAGAACCACTCATTCCATACCTATTCCATGGATTCCACCACTCAGTCCACAACTCCATGGCCAGACCTCATCGGATGCAACAACTGGGAAGGCCTTCTCGACCCATTAGACATCAATCTCCGAACGCTCATCCTGCGCTGCGGCGACTTCTGCCAAGCCACCTACGACGCGTTCAACAACGACAGCAACTCCAAGTACGCTGGCAGCAGCCGCTATGGCAAGAGATCATTCTTCCACAAAGTCATGTTCCACCCGAACCCTTCCGATTACCAAGTCACCAATTTCATCTATGGGACCGCCAAAGTCACCATTCCTGCAGCACTCTTCCTTCATTCCCTCTCTCGTGAAGCATGGGACCGCGAGTCTAACTGGATTGGGTATATTGCAACTACAACAGATGAGGTTAGTAAAGCGTTAGGCAGACGAGAGATCTATCTCGTTTGGAGGGGAACCCAACGGGATTTAGAGTGGATTAATGTTTTTGCAGCTAGCTCCGCGTCTGCTGAACCACTGTTGCGACAGAAAACATTCACTCCTACGACAAATGAAACCAAAGATGTTGGTGGTAGCAGTAGCGATAGCGATGATGGTGATGATAACGATGAAGTTGGAGGTAAATCAAAGGTTATGCGGGGCTGGTTAACGATTTACACTTCATATAATCCGAATTCATCGTTCACAAAAGTAAGTGCAAGAACACAAGTGTTGGCAAGTATAAAACAGTTGGTGGAAAAATACAAAAATGAAGATGTCAGCATAATCGTCACTGGACACAGCCTCGGCGCAAGTTTAGCGACGTTATCCGCTTTTGATCTTGCAGAAAACGGCATCACAAACATACCAGTTTCAGCTTTTGTGTTTGGTTCACCACGAGTGGGTAACCGAGCATTCAACAATCGGCTCAATCAACTCCCCAACGTCAACCTCCTACACATAAGGAACAAGATCGACCTCATTACGCTTTACCCAAGCAGGTTAATGGGGTTCGTGGACGCTGGCATACAATTTGAAATCGACTCAAGAAAATCCGGGAACTTAAAGAGATCAACCAACACCGGCGACTGGCACAATCTGCAGGGGATGTTGCACGTGGTGGCGGGGTGGAATGGGGCGGACGGTGAGTTCGAGTTGAAGGTTCCGAGGAGCTTGGCGTTGGTGAATAAATCGTGTGAGTTCTTGAAAGATGAGTACTTGATACCAGGGTTATGGTGGGCTGAGAAAAACAAAGGTATGATTATGAAGGAAGATGGTGAGTGGGTTTTGGAACCACCTGATGAAGAAGACATTCCAGTTCCTGAATTTGCAGAGTGATTAAACATTAACAGTCATTGTTCAATTTCCTTCTTTCTTTGTATTTGTCATATGATTTGTAATTTGCTGTACTATAACCATTTGTTTTGTACCAAATATGGTTGATGTGTTGATGGCCGCCTAACCATTGGGGTGTAAACGGGTCAAGCCGCTTTTGACTCTAGATCAGCTCCGTATCGAGCTTAAATGAACTCGAGCCTATATTGGAGCTGTTTATCTACAAGCTTGAGTCCTATGGTTCTCGACTTATCGTAAGTTAAACAAACTGAACACTTAAACTTATGCGGGCTTGGCTTGTTTACACCTCTAAGCATAACCGGTCTCAGGTTAATCTTTGTAACAATGATGCAAACATATATGATAATCAAATCACAAAAATTCTAGAGGGAAACAAGGCTTCAGCACAGAGACCATTCACATTATATAAGTACCCAAAACCAACCAACATTCAGTTTAGCATTATATTGAAAATAAAAATAGATAAAAAAAAATACACACAAATACAACACACATCACATAGAATAGTTATCCTAGTTACTATTTCAATGAACATGTTCTACTACTAGTAGGGTAGTTTATCCTTCAGGTACATTAAGATAGCTTTGGTACCTCGATCAAGAATTGTTCTTCGTATGCTGCAAGAACAGTAAAAAGTTAACATTTTAATGGGTCGGGCGATATATAAAATATACAGCATACCTTCTCAAAGGATTCCCGTCAAGTTGTAGCACTTGAAGACTTGGTTCTAGTAAACCCTGCAAAAACCAACTTCCAACATTAGGATTCAGTCTGCTGAAAAGCCAACAAATTTTGTGCACAATTTAAGAACCTGTGAACTAGAATAGGGTGTCATAACTGACCCAACCAGATCTTATTTTGTACATAAATTAAGATTTAAGAACCCTGGAACCCAAAAGAGTTGTGTACAAACCAGTTCAGGAGGAAGTGTGCTGATGTTATTGTCTGAAAGACGAAGCTCCTGAAGAGATGTAGCATTTTTAAAACCCTGCAACAAACATTCAATTTATTAGGGTGAAGTTGTCTATATAAATAGAATGAATTAGTTAGCATATAGAATTAAAAAAATAAACCTAAATAAAAGTAAAAATAATTTTATAGGCATATAAATAAAATATAATAAATAATATAATAATAATAATAATAATAATAATAATAAACAAGACGAGCTGGAGCTTGAGCTCTCTGAAGTTAAACGAGACAGACTCGAGGTTAGTCGAGCTTGGGCTCGGCTCAGCTTGATTACGCTCTTAACTTTAACCAGGAAGAAAGTCACCTCGGGAACCAACTGAAGAGAATTTTGACTCATATCAAGAATTCTTAATTTAGGCAAACTTATTATATCTTCCCTGATCTCTGAAATCTGCATCCTCCTGTTCAGTACAAGTAGAAGTTAATGAGTTACAAAGTCAATCTAACCACGAAACATTTTATAAACTCACCTCAAATATAGTTCCTGCAACTGCATCAGAACAGAAAATGCAGGATTCTCGGGTAAACAACCTGCATTGCCACTTAGATCCAGAACCTGGAGCTTGGCAACAGCTTGAAATCCATCTGATGGAATCTACAAACGATGGAAAAAATGAGATAAGTATTTAATCACATGCTGATTGCTGAATAACCTTTAATGACAGCAATATTAAAATCTCATTTACCTGTCTAAGTGGATTATTGTCAAGCTTCAAACACACTAGATTATGAAGTGACTCAAGGATTGCACTTGGCCATTCTTTAATCTTGTTCCTTGATAAAATTAAAGTCTGCAGGAGCAGGCATTAGGAAAATAGGAACTAGATTTTAATAAAAAGAGGCCAAATATATGAACAAAAATAAATAAATAAATAAATAAAATTAAAAAAAAAAAAAACTAACCTCAAAGGAAGCACATGAAGAAAGTTGAACAGGTAGATCTTCAATAGAGTTCCTCGAGAGATCAACTTTTGTAATATCACTCGTCTCCCATACTTGTGGGGGAACATCACCCAAGCCATGCCCTGCTAAACAAAGTTCCTGACACGTAAACATATATAAATGATGATTAGGTGCCATTTTGATGGTCTACATTATCATAATTACAAACAAAGACATGGTTCATTTTCCTAAAAAGACAGTTATCAAGCCAATCAATATAGTAAAAAGATTAAACCTTTGAGCCAAGAGATAACCGAGAGGCTGTAGCAATAATGTTCTCTTTACTTTCTGATGGTCCACTTTCTGCATAAAAAAATATAAAAATAAATAAATAAATAATCATTTCAGCTCACTCAAGCAGTCAAGCATGTACAGGAGATATTCGTATCACAAAAATCAACATTAACCATAAACAGAGATTTTTATTTTAAACAAAAACCACTAAGAGCTGAGTACCTTCTTCAGCTGGAAGCCTACTTCGAAGAAACCTCAACAATGCAGGAGTGGGTCCGGTAACCAGAGAGCTAAGTAAAAAACCACAAAAATTGTTGAGTTTAGCTACCTTCACGAACATAAATCCAGACAAGATTAAACAAACCAGAGAGGCGGCTCAGATGTTCAAACCTTCTAAGAGTCCTAATAGGATTGCCAGTTAGCACAAGCTTCCTCAAAGTGGTCATCAAGCCTAGGTAATAAGATTTTATAAAACAGTACAACTGAATCTCAAATTTGCTAACGAGATATAATAAGTACGTATGTTGCATTATGTATGACCATAAAAGATGCTGATGAAAAAAAGTATACTGAACTAGGAACCGGTTATAATAATAATATATTTCTCTTTTGCTACTGAATGCTACTTTTATTTTAAAATGCTAACCTTACCAATCTCAGGAGGAAGCCCAGACAGTGAATTATTAGACAAATCCAAAACTGAAAGCTTCAACTTGCACGCCTCCACTGGATACTCCTTTAACTGTAACAAATGAGAAACCATAAGCACAGGGTAATTCATGAACAACAACGAATAGTGGATTGATTACAATAGATTTTGACTTTGGTGTTTCTACCTTGTTTGAATGAAGATCGAATGACCCTAAATTCATAAGTTCTCCTATTTCTGTTGGTAACGATGTCAGAAAGTTATTCCTACATATTAAAGAGGGTCAAATGCAAGTATAAACATCAGAAGGGATTGTTCCGATACGTAAGAATATAAACTAGCAATGTTGGATTTTAACTACAATTCTACATGAAAATACCCCATATAGAATTCTGCTAACAAAGAGCAGCCCTTTATTGATGATGGAATTGATGCAATTCCTGCACCAGAATGACATGGAGAATGTATCACCAAATATAGATAAAACTATATAAAACCAAAGTACATAAGATGAAGGCAGAAAGGAACTTGAAATACTCACTGTTTTGATGCAAGTCAAGGCGAATGAGACGTGAAAGACTTCCAATACTCTCCGGGATATCACTAAGTGTATTTTTTGCTGCATCACCAGTGATAGAATTACAGCGTAAAGAACTATTAACAGTCACAGACTAAATTAGCATGCCAAGTGAGCTAAAAAAATCAAAACAAAGCATGTGACTTGCCTGCATTAAGTTCAGTGAGAAAAGTCCATGATGCAACCAATTTATCAGATAGCGTTGTCAGCTTATTTCCCTAAAAAAAATTAATGCTTTATGCCCACTATCAAATATGCATAAACAGCAACACGGGGAAATTTAAAAAAAAAAAAAAAAAGTATGAAGAACCGATATTAGCAGATGAGATACCTCTACATCCAACTTTGACATTTTTGAACAATTGCCTAGATCTTCTGGCAAACTGGTGAGGCGATTGTTTGATGCCTATAAGGAACGCACAAATTGCAGCATAAGATAATACATTAATCATGATTCAACAAAACAAATCTTAAAACTTGTTGCATTATCCAACCAAACCTTGAGATCTGATAAATCAAGACAGTTTCCAAGAGAGCAAGGAAGATCCTTAATTTGGTTGCCGGAACAATCAAACCTATAAAACGACGTGTTCATGAAATTTTCATTTTATATGTGTCAATCATGCGTCATCGGTAGTTCGGTACTCATAATTTCATAAGAATTTACAGTTGAAACTGAAGAAAGAAACCTACTTTATAAGAGCAGTAGCGGATCCGACTTCGTCAGGTATCTCACACAACAAATTATTCGACACGTCTAATGACTTAAGCGATTTAAGCCTGTAAATGAATATAATAAGATACATTATACCAAGAAAACGCGAAACCGTTTAAATTAACAGGCTTTATAATATCTTACTCTCCTATAGCAGTTGGAAGGTGAGAAAGCTTATTGTGACTAACATTCAGCACTGTCAACAGAGGTAAGTTTCTAATGTCTTCCTTTAGCAATTGAATATCATTATGAGCCAATATCAGCTTCTGCAACTCAACTGCCTGCAACAATTGAAAAGCATTCCAATAACATCAATATTATGTTAATATTAAGAGGTAAATTTACATAATAATAATAATAATAATAATAATAATAATAATAATAATAATAATAATAAATATAGATGAATACCTCCCACCAGTTTTCACCTTCACCCACTGCATCCAAGCTTTTATATACCTCATCTGGCACTTCCCTGAAACACAAAAAAAAGGGATCAGATCCAAATGAATTGTGATATTATTATTATTAAAGTGAAGGAAATGTAGAGAGTGATTACTTGAGAGAGCGATTTGAGAGGTTGAGAGAGCCAGAAGCTCTGGCGGCTTTTAGCATCCGATCCATTGATGTATATTATATTATGTAGATCACTTTACTCTGATGAGAATATTATGAAGATGAGGCATTGATTGTGTTTCTTGATTTCGTTTGTTTCACAGAATGCTGTAGGATCTGTTTCGTTTGTTGGAGTCGATGATAATGAAAGAATGCCCGTTGGATCTTGATCGTGATTGGCGACCCATAAACTGGTCACTCGGGTAAAAACACCATGAACCAAAAGAAAAGTAATTTGGCCTCGCCTCGCCTGACTAGTTGGTACAAAGTATGGCGATATTGTGTTCGTGCTTGTTTGTTAAGAAAATTATGTGTTTACGAATAGTTCAAGAATCGAATGAGATTTTCATTCGTGTTTGTTTATTAAAAAAAAAAAAACACTCGTATTCGTGTTCGTTTATTAATTTCGTTCTATCAAACCTTGTTTCCCAAACCACAAGCTAAATGGAGTCTTGTGATTCTATCAAAGATAAAAAGGGGTGAATTTCATCACAAAATGTTCTTGTTGTTGTGATTCAACCTTTTTAGAGGCTTAAAGCAAAATTGAAAAGTGAGGCCTTTTTTTAATTTGATTGTCATTGACCCCATAAATTTATATGTTCTCGCCTAAGAGTTTTATTAGTTTTGACTCATTATTCAATCCGCCTAATACAGTTTCAGTTTATACATAAAAAAACGAAGTCTACAGTCTAAATTATTAAACATACAATTTGAACGCCACCCATTGTAGCCATAAGCAATTCCCGATCAAATTACAAAAACCATAAGCATCCACTTCACTTGAACATATTTCAAGGTCAATCATGTTCATCACCAAGCCATCCATTGTTAATACTTGTATCGTTTTACGAAACAATCGACAATTGTTAGCATATGATAGTAATCATCATCTATTCAAATTTAAAACCTTAAGTTACGCTAAAAAAAAGTTAACTAAAGAGAAAATTGCTCGAATAGTTCATGTGGTTTGCCTAAATTTCACCTTTAGTCCCTATCTTTTTAAAATTACAGGTATAGTCCCTACCTTTTGACATTTTTTCACTCGGATAGTCCCTGAAGTTAATGGAGGTTAGATTATCCAGTTAAATGAGTGTGAAATTACTAAACTACCCCTGTTATTAAAAAATTTTAAAAAAAATAATGTGAGACTCACCCACTCCATCTTCCCCAATCCATCACCTCCACAAACCACCACCACCACCATCCTCTGCCATCACTGCCGCCTAAACCCATAAATCATTTTGATCTAAAAATGGCTTCCTCCTCTTCCTGAGCTCCAACATTCTCAATATTCCCTCCCACATCTCACTTCAACGACGTCGTTCCATCATCTTCATCTCTGTCATCAGTCCTTCACAGGCTCCCCGATCGTCACCCTACATCATTTTCTCTCGTTCCAATATGATGAGAAACCCAAATCAGAATCAAATCCCTAATTAATTGATTTTAATTAATCTTCTAAAACTTGTTCTTTTGGGTTTTTTATTATTAATTAGGGATTAATTAATTAACCCTCCTGGTGTAACTCCAGGTACGAGTCACAAATTTGCATGATGCCACAGAACACATTGGTGAAGTGTTAAACCATGTCAAGAAATAGCACCTTGAAAGAGCATACAAGATAAAAGAGTGGTATGCCTTGTTTCCCGAAATATTTGTCCCATAAAAGAAAAATTAGTATGCGCAGAATCGCTAATTGATTTTAAACTTTGTTTGCCTTTGTATGACAGGGAAGATGAGAATGACTTTCTGGTTCAGTTATGCAAATTATCAGGCAAGCTTCTAAGGGTAATATTTTACTCTGAGTTCCATTAGTTCAGTCTTTTATTAGGGCGCTATAACTATTCACCAAGCATAAAAGTCAATCGAGTTAAATCATATGAACACCATCCTTTTTCACAGTTTTTGTTGCACAAGTTATTTCTTGTAAACCTTCATAGGGTTAGTGCAGTGGTAAGCACTTGAGTCTCCCAAGTAGAGGTCTTATGCGAACCTGTAACTCTCAAGGCCACCTGCCCAGCACATGATGTGTTTCGTTTGGCGCCATTGGCTAGTAGGGTATTGGTGGGGTCCATTGACTTTACAGGTAACTGGTAACGGGCTCTCACGGTTATAAAAGAAGTTGTTTCTTGCAAAACATAAAACAAGTCAGATAAGCAAATTAAGATGAAACATAAAACTACAATGTGGATTGATTCTGTTATGAAATAGTACTTCTCAGGTGTGTTTTTTTACAAAATAGTTAAGAAGACATGAAATTTGGGAATGAAACAGAGGTGGCTATTTTTATATGATCAGGTTGGATCGGTTATGTTTCTACCTCTTAACGGGTCAAACATGTGAAATTAAATGTTTAGCGCAAAAGGATACGTGCGAATGGTCAAAAGTTTCTACACATGAAATTTGCTAAATGCATACAACAGAAGAAGTTGCTTTATTTAACCCAAATGACTTTTATCCAGAATCGAGAATTTTACCGAAAAACTTGTGTGTTTTATACAGGGAGGTGAACCCGATCTGATGACTGCAGTTCTACATGATTGGCAGAGGGATAAAATACCCTTCTTTGTTCCACCCCCAAAGCAAGGCGGGCCCGAACACGAACACGAACACGAACGTGAACCTGAAGAGAGTAGCGTGGCAGAGAAAGATGTGGTTGTGGATGAGAACAAAGAACTGGCAGCAAAAAGAAGCATAAAAAATATTGTTTTGTCACAGCAGCTAAAAGATGTTCCGGTTCAAGAGGATCTCTTTACTGTAAATGAGTTAAAGGGAGATGCTGCAAACGAAGAGGAATCATAGATTTTAGTTTACCTGCATATTCTTTTGTAATTTTATCAAATTTTGAAGAATCTATGTGCTCTTAGGGCACTTATGCTCCCGCTGTTTTGACTAATTTATACATCAAAGTTTTGTTTTTATGTGCTAAAAATCTTGAAGTTTTGTTTTTACTATTCCAGCTTGTGGGAAAAAGATTGTTATTGTGAATCGACCACTAGATGGGAGTAAGCCGTCCAGCACATTCTTATCAGAACCTATCTGCTACTTTCTCAAGACGGAATTTGTTCTTACATGTGACTAGAAAGAAAAAGAAACCCCAAGCCGTTACTTCAGCCACATGATATACGGGTTTACATACCATATACCTTGACAAGGTGAAGACATTGCAATATTGCATACTTACCTCTAGCTGTCATGTCAGCCACATGATATACGGGTATACATACCACCATATACCTCTATACAGGCATATACTGTAACATAGAGTCTCCTATAATGTGTATGTAGTATACCATCACATGCATTGCCCTAGACGCTTGTATACTTTGACATCGTAAACACTTTACGCCCGTATAACATCAAATCACCTAGGGGATATTAGGTGGATTTAATAGGTGTATATTAGGAACCATTTCGGAACCAAAAGGGGGGGGTTGGCTTATATTATATATTACTTTTGGTAGTTTTTATCCCGGAAGCGTCCCGGGTTAAAATATCTAATATGACATAATAAAATATCTAATATGACAACATAATTAATGATTTGTTAATATATGATTAATGAATATTATAATTATTATTATTTATTTTAAACAAATCTCTGCCATAAGTTATCATATTCTAATATAAAAAAAACGAATCTCTGCGCCGGGGTATAAATCTAGTGTCATTACAAAATATTATATAATGTCAAATGAATTCGGAAGTTTGTAATCGATCATTCTAAAAAGAATTAACATGAAATAAGGAAAAAAAATTATCTACTGAAATATCGAACGCATTAGTCTAAGGGTTATGGGATGCGTTAAAAAATTCATGGGTATATGGTCGGGTATATAGTTCGGGTCTTTGGGTATGTGGTTTCGGGTAATTGGGTCGGGTATCACCTAACCCCAGGCCCGACCCAAACCCACAATTTTTTTTAAACTAATCCCAAACCTGACACAATACCTGTCGGGTTATAAAAAATAGTCGTTTTTTTCTCCGTATTTTATATAGCACTATGATACTCGTTGGAAAGATAATAAAACGCTCATTAATTTAGTGTAATTTTTTTTATATAAATCTAGTGTCATTACAAAATATTATATAATGTCAAATGAATTCGGAAGTTTGTAATCGATCATTCTAAAAAGAATTAACATGAAATAAGGAAAAAAAATATCTACTGAAATATCGAACGCATTAGTCTAAGGGTTATGGGATGCATTAAAAAATTCATGGGTATATGGTCGGGTATATAGTTCGGGTCTTTGGGTATGTGGTTTCGGGTAATTGGGTCGGGTATCACCTAATCCCAGGCCCGACCCAAACCCACAATTTTTTTTAAACTAATCCCAAACCTGACACAATACCTGTCGGGCTACACAAAATAGTCGTTTTTTTCTCCGTATTTTATATAGCACTATGGTACTCGTTGGAAAAATAATAAAACACTCGTTAATTTAGTGTAATTTTTTCTTTAAAAAATCTCGTATATAAAAGATATTAACGTTTAAAAGTTATGGTAGGAAACATGAGAGAGAAAATAATAAAGGTTTAATATTTACATTTAGTAGATTAGGTATGTAATAGATTATGTTAAACCATATTTATTCCTTTTTTTAATTGGTCTAGAGTTGCCACATCACATCCTATGTGGCATCTCTCAAAGGAGAGATTGCATAAGACTATAGGAAGTGGGGGGGAAGAGGGGGGAAGCGCCATGTGGCACTTGTGGGACCCATGTAGGGGAAAAATTGTGGGGGGGGGGGGGGAAGAGGGGGGAAGTGACATGTGGAAGTTATTTTCTTTTTCATTTTCTTCATTAAACTAATAAAAAACACAATTTTAATAAAAACATAATTAAAAAACATTAATAATTAATAATAAACTACAAACTAAAAAATAAAAAAATATGAAATAAAAAAATACATCAACTAAAAAAAATACATCAAACATGTTTTTAATCATCATTGTCGGATGGGTATTCTCTTGGTACACTCCAAATATGATCAATCAAATCCGCTCGAAGGTTGTGATGTGTTTGGGTATTTTTGATTTCCAAGTTGTTTAATTCTATTTCTGCATCAGTAATGTTTCCTTGACTTGATAGTGGTTCGTCACCAAAATACTCGCATATTGCACGCCCTTCGTCTTCCAAAATCATGTTATGTAAAATAAGGCATGCGTACATCACATTTCTTATTTGCGGTTTTTCCATCATTCGACATGGCATAGACAAAATGCGCCATCTTTTTTGTAACACACCAAAAACTCGCTCAATGTCTTTCCGTGCAGCCATTTGAGCTTTGTTAAACTTTGTTCTCTTATCATCTAACGTAGTCCTCCGTGTAAACGATTTTACGAACACGGCCCAATCAGGGTAAATTCCATCTGTTAGAAGATACCCGTACTTGTATTCTACCCCGTTTACAAAAAATGTTCCTTTCGGTGCAACGTCTTTTACAAGATCGTTGAAAATTGGGAATTGATTAAGAATTCTTATATCGTTCAATGAACCGGGCACACCAAAAAATGCATGCCAAATCCAAAAATCTTGTGATGCAACCGCTTCAAGCATCACACAAGGCTTTTTATGATATCCACTTGAGTGTTGACCTTGCCATGCAGTTGGACAAAGTTCCCACTCCCATTTCATACAATCTAAACTCCCGAGCATCCCATGAAAACCATGTTTTTCTTCGTGGAATTCCAAAAGTTGTTGTACGTCACTAAACGTAGGTTTTCTCAAATATTTTTTTTTTAAATATAGTTCAATGACGTACGAACAAAAATAGTGGAGACTTTCCCTAGCCGTTCGGGCCGACATCTTTAGATAGTCGTCCATTATGTCGGAACTTTGCCCGTAACCCAAGTGTCTAAGCGCGGCGGTGACCTTTTGAAACGTGGTAAATCCTATCTCACCATGCGCAACGGGCCTTTGTTGGAAATATTCGTAATTATTTTCTAAATCGTTTGATATTCTTATAAATAAATTACGACTCATACGAAAACGCCGCCTAAAAGTTTTTTCATCGTATCTTGGTTCGGGCGAGAAGTAATCACGTACCAATAAATCATTTGTGGCTTGTCGTTCACGAACTATATACTTTCTACGCTTGGGTTCCAAGGTCGCTTCATCATCATCCACTACAGCTTTAACGAGTGTCTGAACGGTAGCCATTATCAATTCCGCATCGTCGTCGGATGAGGAGGCCAAAGCGAATTCATCAAACGCATCAGACAAACTTGAACTATGGTCCGACATCTTGCAAGTATTTTAAAAAAAAATGAGAGTTTGGAGAGGATTTTATAAAAATAGGAGAGTGTGGGTGTGAGTAGAAGAGTATATGGTTTAATATATATATATATATATATATATATATATAAAGATTATAAAATTTTTTTTCCTTATTACCGTTTGATAACGGTTAGATTTTTAAAATTTTTGTTTGTTTTTTTTTAATATTCAAACGGTACAAAACAAACCCACCAACCAATGCATGCCACCTCACCATCACCTCACCCCCCCCCCCCCCCCCCCGCGCCCCACCTTCCCCTACCGCCCGGTTCTCCCGCCACCTCCTTCCCGCCCCAAGGGGGCGGTGTTCCCGCCTCCACCTCACCATTCCCGCCCACCTTCCAGCCCCACTCCCTCCTGTCTAAGCTTATGACATGTAGGATTAATTCCTTTTGCAATATATATATATATATATATATATATATAGATTTTTACAATACGCAACCGTAAATAATTGTTACCATTCTTTTAAAATGATTATTTCGTTAGGTTGATAAAATTAATAATATAACTATAAAAATACTAATATTAAAAGTTTTACCAAACAAAAATAACAACTTTTATGTATAGCATTGTAAAGCCAAATGTAACCATTTCTCCCATCAACTTATTATATATAAATAGAATCAATAACAAGGTATCTCAAGAACTCAAGATTCCTAGTGGATGGACTGCTACTCCTTTCTAGAAAGTAAAAAAAAAAAAATATGTCACTTTTGAATTATAGTTTATTCAAATATTGAGTAATGGGTATCTTGGGTTTTGGTCTGTCTAATCTTTTCTGGACTATAGCTAGTGTACTGGAGTCCAGTTATTTATTTTAAATAACTGACTGTTATGCTGATAGATTGATGAATGTTCTTGAATCTTAAAGAGCACATAACCTGTAAGACAAAATGTGTGTTAAAAGATTACTCCTAGAGGTTTAGATTTTGGAGCCAACTCTAAGCATTGTTTAAGTCTTGATCATGGGTTTCAATTAATTAACTTGTTTGTCATCTTAAAGTGGTATAAAAATGTCTTCAGAGGATGCCAATGATGAATCAAGATCTTTGGCTTTAACTCCAACATGGTCTGTTGCTATAGTTTTGACAGTTTTAGTTGTTGTCTCTTTGTTCGTGGAGCGATTAATTCACCGCTTGGTTAATGTAAGCTCATTCATTGATCATGCTGCATTTTGTTTTTCGTTAAATGAATCGTCTTCTTCATGACATAATATGTTCTGTGTGCCAGCGGTTAAAGAAAATGAATCGAAAGCCGTTGCTTGCTGCTGTGGAGAAAATGAAAGAAGGTAATAGGTATATGAAAGTCGCAACCTATTGAAGCTACTTGAGTGTGCCATTATCGTAATGCTGATTGTTTGCAGAGTTGATGCTTCTTGGCTTTATATCGCTCCTTCTTGCAGCCACCACTAGCGGTATATCCAATATATGCATCCCTTCAAAGTTCTATAATGGTGGTTTTCATCCGTGCAGCAAGCCTGATAACGATAAACAAGTTGAGGATAGCGAACGGAGACTTTTAAAAGAATTACATAAGAATATCTGTAAAAAGGTAAGCTGCTTACTTGTATGATCGCTATAATTTTTTAATTTATATCTTGTTAATTTATGTTCTTAAATTTGAATATGCAGAATTACGAACCATTTGTATCAGATGAAGGACTCGAGCAACTGCATCGTTTTATATTTGTCATAGCAATTACACATGTAACTTATAGCTGCTTAACCATGCTTCTGGCTGTAACGAAGGTTTTATTCTTTCGTTTTATATTCTTGTTTACCCTTTGGGACTACTGTTTTTATGTTCTTTATATTTTTACTGTGGTAATTTATCCAGATTCACAGTTGGAGGAAGTGGGAGGATGATGCTCAAATGGACCGATATGGTGTCCTAAGTGGTATGATACGGTCGTATTTAGTAAAGTTAGTCAAGAGCATAATGTAACTTTCTTTAAGCTTAATTTCATATGTAGAAATATCACAAAACGAGATAATGAGAAGGCAATCAGCCATTTTAAAATTCCACATATCAAGTCCCTTGGTTAGGAACGGCTGCTTCACATGGATGGTCGGTACACTTATCTGTATCAAAATGTTTAAAACCTAGCTTCTCTTTTCCTATTTAGATAACTATATTTGAATTGCAGGTATGTTTCTTTCGGCAATTTCGTAGTTCAGTTGTCCGTGCTGATTACCTAACGTTACGTGAAGCCTTCATCATGGTATGAACTATGAACCCTGAGCTAGATTAGTTTACTAATTTATGTTGGAATGCTGCAAGATCGTTATAAAAACATTCTTGTACAGTCTATATCTTTATACTGAAATGTACTTTTTTTATGTTATTATTCTGCAGAACCACAACCTTACCTCAAAATATGATTTTCACAGCTATATGATTCGCTCTATGGAAGAAGAATTTCAGAGGATAGTTGGCTTGAGGTATACATAAATTGTTTAGATATTAATATCATGAATTTATGGCAGTAATGTAGTATTCATATTTTGGCTACTATAAGAATAAAAAAGATCAAAAAGTTTGAATATTTCTTTTCTTGGTCCATTTGTTGGTCATATGATCATTATTACCATTTAAAAACTGCTGAAATTCTGTTATTTCATCAGTGGCCCGCTCTGGGGATTCGTGGTGGCTTTTATGCTGTTTAATGTGAAAGTTAAGCTTTCGTTTGTTGATGGTAACACATAGGAATCGCTAGAAAACGAAGAAGCTCAAATGGTTAGTATCCCAAAAACAAGATCATAGATTTTGAACAATTTTTGCAGGAACTAATCTCTATTTCTGGATTGCTTTACTTCCTGTCGCTGTAAGTGCTACATTCGTATCATATGGCCGAACCAAATTTACAATCTGTCAAATTAATTCTCATCGCCCTATCGAGTTCCCAAAACAAGTTTTCTAGGAAAAATTATAACCATGCACATATTTTGTTGTGGTTTGTGTTTATGTTCAGCTTATTCTCCTCTTGGGGGTAAAACTGCAGCATGTTATAGCTACTTTGGCACTAGAGAGTGCTGCAATTACAGGGTATTTTACTAAAGCTAGGTTAAAGCCTCGAGACGAGCTTTTTTGGTTTAAAAAGCCAGAACTATTGTTGTCACTAATTCATTTCATTCTTTTTCAGGTGAGCGGTGTTAACACAGTTAAAGAAATAAGATTTCCTATTTATTATGTTATCGATATGTGACCAAACATTTCATTACTTGTTTCAGAATGCATTCGAGCTGGCTTCGTTCTTTTGGTTGTGGGTAATTTCTTGTTTTTCATGTATTACTCAAATAATTTTACTTACAAATTTTAATGTGATTTGAGCATAAGGTAGTTATTATGTGATTATTTGTTTAAAACTGTTGTGTGTTTGATTCTTATCTTATGTTTGTGTTGCAGTGGCAATTTGGATATAATTCTTGCTTCCTAAAGCAACACATGATGGTGTATATCAGGCTGATTTTGGGGTTAGCATAAACTAGGATTTATAAACCTATTTTATTTAATGATCCACCCTTGATAAACCTATGTTCTTTTTCTCTTAACAAATTAGGCTTGCTGCGCAATTCCTCTGTAGCTATAGCACTTTACCGCTCTATGCCCTAGTTACGCAGGTATGATTCCTACCAAAATGAATGCTTCATTAACCTTGTCTTTGTAAAAGTGATGGTTAATATACCAAAACATATTACAACCACCATATAAAGCGAGTGTCGCACCAAGTTCTCTGTTGAAAATCTTTCAAATGCGCTTTTGTTGTTTTTCAAGTCGTCCCAAATGATTTTTTTTTCAAGTGTTGCACAAGTGAAATCCTTCTGACTAGAGATGGCAAAATGGGCGGATTGGGTAACGGGTCAAACAAGTTAAATCTTTAAACAAAAGCGATTATATGCACCGAACATATTGTTCATATTATTCTGCAGATGGGTACAAATCACAAGGCGGCATTGATTCCACAAAGAATAAGAGAAACTATCCAAGAATGGAGAAAGGAAGCTAAGAGGAGGAGAAAGTTGGGAATATACAGTGATTATTCAACTGTTCATACAGAAACCAGCACTGTGGTATCTTTAGAAGATTTTGACCACCAAGAGCTTGATAGTCCTCCAACAGAGACGACGCTTGACAATAATTTAGCAGTTGAACTACAACCGCCTACAGTCATGGCATCTGGCAGCCCACTTCTTCGACAATCTGTTTCTATACGTTCTTCAGTTTCACCAAGCTTTCTGATAGAAGAAGCCATTACTAGATCATTATCATTGCCTGCCGAAAACAATTAAGTTAAAGGTCTCTTGAATTTAGCTCCTCTGTTAGTATGATGTCATTGTCCAGCAGAATCTGGTTAAAGTAGTTCATTCATTACACATACATTATACATATATACAACTATATATACATGTGTGTGAGCGCAGCCGTGTCATGCGTTAAATCAGTGTCTACTTGGTATAAGTCGCAGTTAAGCAAGACCCTATATCTCAAGTCCTACAATGCTGGAAACAAAGCGACTGGTTCTTAGGGCTAAGAACAAAGTTTCGATATATCAAACCCATCCATATTGCATTGTAACACTGGAACCATACACAAGATATCAAAATATTAAATCAATCATAACAACAAAACTTGTGATCGTTAGGTGTCGAGTGTTAAAAGATACTCGTAAACAACCAGCCAACCATAAAAACTGGAAACTATTCTCATTTGCTAACGGCAGTCCACTGGCTGGGTCAAGCACAAGTAAATAAAATATGTTAAATCTAGAAACCATTAATGCTTGAGTACAACGCTTCAACGCCATAGCTTCAGATATAACCCGTTCACATAGGAAGATCAGGATCCAATCGTCTTTGAATAGCAGTAGCCGCCTGTAATTCAACAAGATGAACCAATAAGCAATTTATATAAATTTAAACTAGAATCATTTTGATACACACCTCGACGTTGCCAATTTTGAACAGATAATTCATCTCTTCCCTCAGTATAGCTTGTTCTTTCATTGCTTGTGCCTAAGAAATCAAAATGACAAATAAGTTGCAATTTTACAAATTTATATAAGTCATTCATAAGAACGTGTATTATTTACCATTCCACTTTGCATAGAGCGTTTCAACGCTTCTACCTCTACTTCCTTCTGTTTCTCACGTTCCCTCTGCAACTCTAGTCTGAAAACAGAGCATAGCCAATAATTTGCAATCAATTTGCAATCAAATGATTCAAATCCTATCTTTTAAAGCCTACTTTGTTAGTAAAACAGAATGAAACATACCTGCGTTGCTCTTCATCATTAAACACAACACGTTCCGATTTTGTAGCTTTCATGGAGCCTTTTTTCATGGCCTTCTCTATTTGCCTTTGGTGATAAGCATCAAGATTATAATATCTGCAGCCATAAGATGTAAACTTTACAACAGCCCAACACAACTTTGACTTATCGTAATAAAAAGGGATTAAAAGATGGGTCTTTTATGATTCTTCTACTTACTTCTTAGAAGGAAACGTAGCTGTGTTATGGTCCTCCATAAACCTGTAGAGATACTGAGATTAGAGAATAGAGAGTTTGTTGCATTTACTAATCTCAAATGAAAAAAATAAAAATAAAAAATGGATTTCCATTAGTTACTACACCTAGCATATTCAAGTTTTTAAAAAAGTTACTAATAGGTGTAAAACATACTGTTTGAACATCTGCTTCTCTTCCCAGTTTGGCAGACTTTCAAGGTTCACCTGGAAAATGAAAACGGAAACAGTCAAACACATTTTCAAATTAGCATGTGCTGATATGCAAAGACTTAAAACGCTTATTAAGAAAATGTGCAAAGTGAATACCTGTTTCACTTCTAATAGCCATGCAGTAAACTCTGGCCGTTTGTTCCTGCAAAAAGATATAAAATCAAACCAAAACAGTGTAAATATATATGACTATTTATACCTATATGTATTGTTTTATGCTATAAAACAATACGAAAGAAACACTGCAGATCATAAGTGAAATACTAAGATGTGCATGACAGCTTAAAATGCAAATCATATCCATGAAGCTGGTTATGTATCACTCTCTTTAGTCATTACAGAGCCTTGAAAGGTTTAAACTAAAAACACGTGAAATTTCAAGATCAAATTGATTATTTTCTTTTATTTTTGGTTAGGATAGGTAATTCTTCTACCACGTCTCCAAATTTATTTAAAAGACTGTTGCCTAAATTATCCTTGGTTTTCAAAACTACATGCCATTGACATTGAAGCGTTGGAAGCCCAAAATCACGCCTCATTTTATATGTGGTTATGTGAGTTAGAGATGGCGCTTATAAATGATTATTTGCATTTATGTGTGATTATGCAAGTTTGTATGGTTGCGATTATGTGTTCTATTTGGCGAGTGTGCCCATGTGTTTGATTGTGTATGTTTTCTATGTGGGTTCGAGATGGTGCTAATATGCCATATATGTCTCTGATTTAACAGAATTCTCAAAGATTTAAGTTGAAGTCATTGTGTTTAATGATAAAAGAATTGGGAATGACTTTGATTTTTCGAAGCGATGGTGATGGCTGTATTCCTGGTAATGTGACATTGCTAGAGGTTGGAAGGTGGTGCTTGCGGGATTGGGTGGCAGTGGTAGGAGGCGACAGTGTTTTTAAAATGAACACAAAAATAACAATACTTACAATAATGATTTACAAAACTTTTAAAAGTTACCCCTTTCTCTTGTTTGAAAAAATGTTACATGGTCAAGAGGAAAAGAATAAACCAACAGTAGAACATTTTTAACTCGGTTAAATTTTATCAAATAGTTTTATGCTAGATAAGAAGTGGTGACAGTTGCTAAAAGCGCACAAGGCGCATGCCTACGCACAGAAACTGTGCGCTGTGACTTGAAAGCTCACCTTTTAGGCACTCAGGAGCAAATTCAGATGATTTCCCGGCTAAAATCTGGCATAAAGTGGTAAAAAAAACCTAATTAAGGCTAGAATCAACCTAAACAAGCCTAGAAACAATCTAAAACAGCCTAGTGTAGCCCTAAAAAAGCCTAGAACATGTTTAAAACCCCTAAAAATGGTATTTATACCATGTGCCTAGCTTAAAGAAGCCCTTGTTTTCTTAGCGCGTAGCCGCCTACGAGGCTCGCCTTGGCGCCTTAGGCTTTTCACAACAGTGGAAGTTGTAGTAGTATTAAACTTGTGCTTTAGCCTTTAGGTGATACGTAAGACATTCTCTGATTAAAAAGGATTGTATTTCAAAATTCATACTTCATGTATATAGAAGAAAAGCAAACCGCCTACAGCTAACCGCATATTTACACAAATAGCAAAGGAAAAACAATATAAATTGGTGTTAATCACAACCATAAGGGCTATATTACTCATTTTCCTTTAAGAGAAAACAAAAGCTAGAGTTTTGACTGTATAACAATTAACAACAAAAGAAGCTTACATACGAAACCAAAACCAGGAGTAACCAACTAACCATCTAAAAGGTAAGGGCTTAACTAATAATCTACCTTCGCTTCTCTAGCGCGTATACCTAAAACTGAAACCACATCAAATTTCTATCAGACCACTTCATCTCACAAGAAGCACAGCCCAAATAACACTTAATTTCATATAGGCTACAATTTTGTTGTGTTACACAAGCTATGTATTATCCTAAACAACTAAGATTCACAGGTTGCTGATCCAATAAATCCTAATTAAAATTAGCAGCAGGACATATTAAAAAAAATAATAATAATAAAATAAAAAGAGATACCACATATCAGTCTCTCTAATAATCCCATACTTGCCCCAAGAATCAGTAACAGCACCCTTCTTCCCTTTATCCTTCTTCTTCTTGTCCTTCTTCTTCTTCTTTATCTTATCTTCTTCATCTCTTTCCTTCCTTCTCTTCTTCTTCTTCTTCTTCTTCTTTTCCTTCTCTCTCCTCCTTCTCTCTCTCTCCTCCTTCCTCTTCCTCTCCTTTCGCTTCCTTCTCCGCCTCTCCTCCTCACTCTCGCTCTCATAATCTGATGAATACTCCGAGCTCCCTGTCTCTGAATACTCTGATTCTGAATCGGAATCGGAATCTGATGGGGATTTGGAGCGGTGATGTGTTTTCTTCTTTTGGTGGCTTTGTGGTCGGATTCGGATGAGATGTTGGATTCGGGTTCGGGTAGGTCTTCGGATTTTCTCTTGGATTTGTGGTGGTGGTGGTGATGATGTCTGTCGTTGTCTGGAGAATTCTCTCGGTCTTTCGCCATTGATGAGTTGTGTGTGAATTTGTGAGTGAACAACAAGGGGGAAACCTAGCTAGCACGCAAATAATAATCGAGGGGTAAAATAATAAGTGAAAGTAAACCGTACAAAAGAAAACTTGGTCAAAAACTCTTTTAAGTTTTACCTAGGGAAGTAAACGAATTGAGCGGAGTATGAGTTTGAGCTTGTTTAGGTTTTGAAAGCTCGAGCTCGGCACATAGATATTTTTTTAAAATCGAGTTTGGCTTGTTTATTATTTATTTATTAATAAATATTATCTATACATATAATAAACCAAAGCCATTTTAATGACATGGCACTCAAAGAGGGTATTCTCTTCATTGAGTGTGCCATGTGTCATCCCATGTGGCAATGACTTTATTTTAGGAAAATAATAATTTAAAATTTAAAAAAAAAAATAGATTTTTATCTCTAATGTTTTCTCCCATAACTTTTAAACGTTAATATCTTTTATATACGAGATTTTTTAAAGAAAAAAATTACACCAAATTAACGAGCGTTTTATTATCTTTCCAACGGGTACCATAGTGCTATATAAAAAACGGAGAAAAAACGACTATTTTTTTGTGTGGTTTTGTTCATACAGGAAAAAAACACAAAGTGTTCAGGTTATTCATTAATCATGTATAGGCAAGTCATTAGTTATGTTCAAACCAGTAAATATGATTTTTATTTACAACATGTGTTAGCATTGGAGTTGTGCATTGTTTTAGGTTAGGTTTTAATATTAGAGTTATACGGTGTTTAAGGTTATGCACTAACATTGAAGATACATTGTTAATTGTTTTAGGTTAAGTGCTACCCGAAACTTTCCTGCATGTAACTGTAAAACGCATCAGTCTATTTTAGGTGTAGATTGATATTTCAAATTAGATTTCTCAACCCAGAATATATTAGTTTAAAAAAAATTGTGGGTTTGAGTCGGGCCTGGGATTAAGTGATACCCGACCCAATTACCCTTTTTTTATATTAGAATATGATAACTTATGGCAGAGATTTGTTTAAAATAATAATAATAATAATAATATTCATTAATCATATATTGGCAAGTCATTAATTATGTTGTCATATTAGATATTTTATTATGTCATATTAGATATTTCAACCCGGGACGCTCTTCAACAGGTAATTGCTATGTTTTCTTTTTCTACCATATTCTGAAATAGCTCAAATCTTATTGTATGCAGTTAAAGACCTTTGACTGAATGTATTGGTGCTAAACAATCTTTGTCCCCTTGAAGTGTTTGGGATCTTAATATTCTGTTTTAGGTGTTGATGTTGTAAGGTGAAATGGATCTTTTGGTATATTTTTTTTTAAAAGTATCTAATGTAAGTTGATACATAAATGTCATTTTTATAGTTTAGATACTTCTAATTTTATTCACTTTACTTAGATTTCTCAACCCGGGACGCTCCCGGGGTATAAGCTAGTTACGTATATAAAATTTAGCTATTTTTTATAATTTTATAAATAATAATCATTATTATTTACGTATATTGTTAATATATTAATTAAAAAGTTATATGTATATAGTAGGCTCGTGAGCCGGCTTGAGCTTGTAACCGAAGCTCGAGCTCGTTGCTAAGCGAACTTGTTTTTAGGCTCGAGCTCGGTTAGACTCGGCTCGTTTCGAGCTTTTTTTAGCCGAGTTCGAGTAGCTTGCTAATAGTTCGGCTCGTTTACATCCCTAATTTTAACTCTAATACAACAACAACCACCACCACCACCACCAAGCCCAGTAAATCCAACAAATAGCAAAGCTATTAGACTCTAATGGTTTTACTAATTGAACTCAACCCCACCTTAATCAAAACTCTTCACTTATAGTTTAGGGCAGTGGGGGTGGGATCGGCAAATCGCGGCAAGGAGGTTCAAACCTTTGTCGTTGATGGCAAGAGTAGGTTGTTCACGAGTCGAGCCGATTCGAGCGGAGCGGCTCATTTACAATCGAGCCAAAAGCCGAATGAGCATTCTTCGAGCGCAAATTTTCCGAGCAATCGTTGAGCGAGAATCGAGCGGAGAATAATATGGACGATCATAAAATTGGGATGTTTCCTTCGATGTTTTCATTGTCGGGTGACTACTAAGGTCAATGTTTGATGATAACACTAATATTGAGATCTCATTGTCCAAGGATGAGGCTTAGATTGAGGTTGGTGAGGTGATGAGCATACGCCAGAGAACAGTTATTGCATTGTGACATAGGTGTGGTATCAAGGGACAATTAGCGATGGACGACTAATAACATAAAGAAGTCAAGATTGTCACCTCATGACTTATTGTTTTACTATTAAATCTAGTGGTAATTTTTTTATTGTGTTAAGTGGGCTGGTTATATTTTGTTTGCATATCCTGAGTCAAATCCAATAGAATCTTATATATAAAGCCATAAATTTATCTGTAAATTGTGTGTATATGTATTATTAAATAAATAAAAATTTATTCGAGCCGAACTGAGCCGAGTGTACCTTTGCTCGTGCTTGGCTCATTTACAAACCGAATCGATTCGATCGGCTCATATACAACCGAGCGGAAGATCAAACGAGCATTTTTCAAGCATTTTCTGAACAAGCGACGAGCGATCTACGAGCTGCGAGCGATTTGAACAGCCCTAGCCAAGAGAAAGGGTGGGTCCCTCCTCAAATTCAACCAAACACAATTTTACTAAATTTTTTTATTTTATAGTTAATTTAAAAGTCAGTTATGACTTGTGACACGAGACACGTATGAACAATGTAGTATTTGGCAAGTAAAAAACAAGGAGCTCCCCTACGATGGAGTGGTATAGAGGCTTAATGATAGAAGACACATGGTTGAAAGATCATAGGTTCAATTCTTGAGAGCGTCGGGTTTTATCGATTATTCCATTGTCGTGCTTTCGGTGGGTGGATAGTTGGGTTTTTCTCAGAACTGGTGAACTTGGTGAAACCAGGAGCTCCCTTACATTCCTGGCTATGTCGGGTGAAAGGGGTCCTGATTTTACTAAGTAGGGACACCGAATGGAGTTATTGATGAATTTTGTTGGCCGTTCAAAAAAAATAGAAAAAGCTAATATGATGCTTATGTGAAGGAGAGATGATTTAGGGCAGGGTGTCAAGCACTCCCACTGGGCCACCACCCTTTTAGCAAGAGGCGGACATAGAGAGGGAGCAAAGGTAACACCCGTTACTCCTCAACTTTTGTGGCGTAGTACAAAATTTATTTACTTTTTTTCACGTTTTACATATTATGTTACCCTTGGATGTTTTTATGCTACCCCTCAATTTTTTTATGCTACATCTTAAACTATTTTAAAAGCTCGACACAATAAACAATAGTTCATCAACCATTTATTATATGTTAAAAACCCAAATTTTGTAAGAAAAAATAAACAACCCACACCACAACCCGCTCCTTACGCCCATATCTCTTACCCTTAATTTTGAACGGAAAAAAAAAAAACACTTGCCTAGGGTTGTTCAAAAAGTTCGCTGATCAGAGTTCGCTCAGATTTAGCTTACAGAAAGCTCGCTCAATATGGCTTGGTTTGGCTCGCTCGTTAGCTAAGCTCGGTTTATAATATATTTTTTATACATATAATATATTATTAAAAATTTTATTATTTTCATGTATTGACGAGTGTGGATTGATATTTAGGGCATATTTGTATGTTGATTAAGAAGCTAATGAACATATGTTGTATTCACTGAAAGTTGAAGCTTATTTTTTTACTTGGTTGAATTTGATTTTGATCTCTAATGTATGGGTGTTCTTTTTAACCGATAACCAATAACCGAACCGAACCGGTGACCTGACCCAAGAAACTACCTTACCCGATTAACCCGAACCCGATTAAGTGCATACCCGAACCCGACTAGAGTCTTTAGGGTCGGTCTTCGGATTAGTTTTGTATAATTCGGGTTGACCCGAATAACCCGAATAATTCAAAAACAAATAAATGATCAAGTTTTCATATTTTTATGTATATTGGAGTAGTGTTTTGTAGCCAAATTTGCAACTAAATATTGTAGCCCATGTTGTGGTTTTATTTTATACATATTGTTACCCAAATGGATAGAAATACGCAACCCAAATGGTTGGAAATATGTAACTCAAACACCCGAACCATTAAACCGATAACCATTTAACCCGACTCGAAAAACCCGAACCCGATTAACCCCTAACCGATAACCATTTAACTAGATTGGGTCGGTTATCGGGTAATATTTTCACAACTGAAAACCCGAATAACCCGACCCGAATAACCCGATAACCGAAAACCAAACCCGATGAACACCCCTACTCTAATGTATTAAGTCGAACTCATTTTTAATGCGTTCTTTTGAACTACTTAATGATATTTTATATTATTAAAATTTGAAAGCCATGTTGTAACAACCGGCAAAAATAAGGTAATTCCGTACAAATTAATTAATATATGATTAACGTAATTAAATGCAATTATGTGTGATTTAATTATCAAGGCCTTAGGAGATAGCAATTTCCAAATAGTGCATAGGAATGCATACGTTTAATGGTAAAACATGATTGGATCATGTGCGAATAAACTATCCGGTATGGACGTTGGCAATTACCCGGTAATAATTAAATAAACGAAAAGGATCCCGGACACCCAGGATATAAAATAAAGGGTATTTTCACAAAATATAATGAGTTTTGGAACTCCAAAACCATAAGTGGAAACGTCTTATACAAATCTTCCGGTAACGAATAAAGTGCGCGTACCGCACCCGATACGCGCATAACTCATAATTTCACCCGATAAAAGCCTAGATAACCAATCAACACTTAAATTAGACTATATTTAAGGGTTATTAAAGGTATTTTTAATGTCCGAATAACGCGCGGTTAAAACCCGAAAAATACCCGAACGACACCCGAACGACAGGGGATTTAACTAAACAAATATTGGGTAAATATTTGGAGTTGTGGACCCCACCTAAACCCACAAAGGGGCCGGCCTAATGGCCATACAAATCCTCTTGCAAGTTGTCTTAATAATAATAACCTACTAGCCTAGTATAATGCATGCATGGGACAAAAGATAAAGCATAAGATTAAGCAAGTACAAGCATGCTTAAACCTTGTCCCCCTTGGTGAAAATTTTCGGCCACATGGCCATAAAATCCAAGACACACTCAAACCAACTACACACTAGTATACACATGCATACATGCTTCCAAAAGATCTCATATCCTACTAAAGATTTTAAGTATGATTACATGATATCTTGGAAGGATTATAAACTTCTTTTCCTTCTTAAAAACCCACGGCCAAACACCCCACCATATCCATCCAAGATCACTTCCTTGTACTTCTTAAATCTCCTAAATCTTTATAAAGATCATGTGTAATCTATGGAAGATATGGTAATGATATATAACATGTGTTAGATGCATGAGTTAACAAGCCAAAAACAATCTTCTTCTTTCTTCCTTATTGTGGCCGTGGGGTATTATGCACACACACACACATTTCTTCAAGTTCAACACTTCCAAATTACTCTTAAACATCCATCACCCAAACCCCTATTGTGTGTTTCAAGCTTGGAGCTTAACCATTAAGGAAGAACACACTAAACCCCTCTCAAAATCCAAGGTTTTGTCTTCCCTAGCCTTGTGCTAGTAGTAAGCTTCTTAACCTTGTTTTTGATTATTATTATTCATGTATGTGTTCTTAGAAGCAAGTTGTACATGAAGGGTTTAAAAGGGTGGTTTGAACATAATCTTTAATAGGTTTTACATGTGTAAAATGAATGATTAAAGATATGTAATTAAATCATGGATTTGATGATGATAATGTAGTGTTCATGAGAATGTATAAAATCTACACATACATTAAGCAGGATGATGATTTGAGTATGATTTGTAGAATAAACTTGAATGTGTTAGAAAGTAACTTTAATCATCTTAACATGATCATTTAAGACATAATAAATGATGGAACATGTTAGAAGTTCAAGAATAAAGAAGATGAAAAATTAAAGTTTACTTACTTAGAAGATTGATATTTTGATATAATGGGCAAATACATAAAACGCACATACAAGTAGTCTTATATATGAAATATAAGACTAATAGAAGTGTTTTGATACAAAAATAACTTACCAGTAAAAAGATGGATCTTCAAGTCTACTATTTTGAGTGAAAAATGTTAACTTTGGAAGTTAGAGTGGAAAAATGCAACATTTGGAAGTTAAGGGACTAATATTGTAACTTTGAAAGTTGGAGGACTAAAATGGATATTTTAGAAACTATTAGTCCAAAGATGCAATAATGGAAAGTTTGGTGTCAAAAGGATAAGTAATAATTTTCCAAGGATGATTTGGGTAAATACTAGTAGGCACACTTGGGTATTTTGGTATAAAAAGTATATTTTTATAAAAGTGAAAGTTATAAAAATATGGATTGCATTAACATAAAGATTTTTATAAAATAGAGATTTTATAAAAATGTTAAGCAAACTTGAGAAACTTATACAAAAATGAATACTTTTATATAAATGGGAATATAAAAGTATTGGAAGCATTTTTGTATCTAAGTTAACAAGTTGGGCTAAAATACAAACCTTCCAAGTAACATGGGTTAGAAATGTGGATAATATTTCTATAAAACACATGTTGGGAAAGACTTGGAAAATTGACTAATCAAACTAAGATATCGAACTAAGACGCGTTAACGAACCGTACACGGACAAAACATGAGAAAAATGCCATTGCGGCAAGGTAAGAAAATATATATTTTTAAGAAGTAAAATATATATGCATCATGGGTGAAAACTAATAAACACTTTCCTAAGTGTTGAAGGAATTATTCGTGGGAGAAAAATATAACATAAACAAATAAGACGATAAACAAACGTATATACTTAACAAGAAAAATTACACATTTATATGTATGTACGCTCGTCTCGGCAAAACTCTAGTATATCTACTTAATGGGAAAGTAGATATGTGGGAAGGAAAGCCGCGACGAGTAGACAAAGATATATATGTGTATGCCGTACCAACAAGATCCTAGTATATTTATTTGAATGGGAAAATAAATATACGGTATGGTGAGTTGAATCGGTGTTAAGAATATACAATCGAACGACAAGATCTTAGCATATTTGTTTAAATGGGAAAACAAATGTGTGGCAAAGTGAGTCGGGTCGAATGTTGAAATATACATTATATCGAGCGATGCGATCTTAAGTATAATTATTTAAATGGGAAAATAATTATATGTTAAGTGAAGTCGAGTCGATGATAATAAGGTACAAGTTAAGGAAATATTAACAAGAGTAATATATAACTTGTAACACAAAGGGTAATCTAACGCCAACGAAACCGAGGATACGCGCTTAATTAAACGGGATTTGGAATAACTTGTGGTCGGGAGTTGGGTGTACAACTTGCCAAGGCACATGCACTATAGGAATAGTGACTTATACGTCTAGGACGTTTGTAGGTGCGAGACCCTCTATGCTATCTACTTAGTGAGCCAGACAGTGTTTCAGGTGAGTTTCACGGCCCCATTTTACTGTTTTAACTGGGGGAAAGATATGTTTGTCAAACGTTGTCACATGTTGAAATGTTTTCAAGGTTAAAATGTGATAAGTGGTATGATGAGTACTTGAGCAGTGATCGCCACTCGGGGTTGAGTCCTCTCTTCCGTAATCATTAATTCAGGAAATGAAACCGAAAGAATATTTGGATAGTACTATTGGTGCCTGACAAGGCCCACCCCTAATCGATAGCGTCGATTATGCATCGGCGTATGCCTGGGGTGCACGTATTCTGAAATTAAGTCGTTGGGTTCCGAGGAACGACTTGGAGCGGGGCATTATTATTAGTCTTGGTTTGGTTATGGGGCTCAAGGGATTGCTCATCATTATAGTTTGTAGGAGCTAGCTACTCCTTACAAAGGCCACAAGTTGTGCAGGTTTCGCACATGTTGTAAAAACGGAATATCGATCGACAAGATCCTAGTATAATTATTTAATGGGAAAATAATTATACGGTAAAGTGAGTCGAGTCGATGGTTGTGAAAATGTTGCTGTTATGAAACTAAAACCTGTGAACTCACCAATATTTTATATATTGACGTCTTTTTAAACATATCTTTCAGGTAACTAAGTGCTGAATAGATATGGGGCTAGTGCGGTGGAATTCGGGATGTCGGATACTGGTCGGGATTTCGTTCACTGTTACCTTCGGGTTGGAACATAAACGGAAATACCCACATTGAAACTTAATGTTCATCGTTTTAAGTAATGCCTTGTGCAATATTGTAACGAGATACTCATTTCCGACATTCTAATAAATTGATCTTTTCTAATTAAATATAGTTTGTGTTAATCTTGACTTTGATATACTTTCGAGCGTTGCGCCACGTGTTTCCGCCATTGGCGTGGTGTGACAGAAGTGGTATCAGAGCCAAGGTTATAGCGAACTAGCATTTTTGAAAAATCTAGGCTATAACCGGTTTTGGCTCGAAAACGAAGTTTTCAAAAATAAAACACAACAAAATATTTTTAGAAAAGAAAGAAATGTGTACATGGGATGTACAAGGGGAAATTCCGACCGACTAGCCATGTGTGTCAATATATGAAGTATTAGAAAATACGGATAAGATGCTTATAGTAGGAATCCGATTTTCTAAGATTAAGTTAATACATATACGTAGTACGGATATTTTGCCAGTAAGGTTGTTGCGTCACGCTTCACAATAGTCCGCGCTCCTGCATCGATCACCGGTACCAGCAAGCGGGAAGGATGCTGTGGTCTACGATGAGCTCACTCGCTTACCTGTAGACGGGATGATCGGAAGGACTAGTCTCTATCACGTAATAATAGTTTGGGGTGCACTGTAACCTTGGTGGGCGCAAGGGCCAAGGGTTAGTGATCACTCCTTATCTTGGTTGTTCTTGTTCTTTAGATTCAGTCTTAGTTTTGATTGACCAATGGGTTAAATGGGAGGTTTCGCCGATGTTCCTTGAATTCGATCCTAGCAAACCTAATGAGCTTTCTTCGACATTACCTTTATGGTACGAGCACGGAAGAGCTCGAACGTCTATTCATATAAGTAATCTGACGCAAACCCTCGCTCTAGATAGGAACGGGAGATGAAAGCTTCCTTGTGTAGGAGTTGAAGGTCTCCACCACAAAGTTCTTCCAAAGGAGCGGGCGTACGAGGATGCGCTGCCTACCGAAGAGATGAATGCCTGCGAGGAATGCTAAACTTGGAACCCAGTGAAGACTTAGGGTGCGTCCCTGCTAGACTAGTGCGTTTAGAGAACGGGACCCTGCGTGGATTAGATATGAGACTCGTGGCCGTGTGCTGCTGTGTCATCATGGTGAATAAGTCATGTTCGATCTAACGCATGCCCAGGTTGTCTTCAAGGGTCGAGTATTTTTCTGCTCCTGTAGGAAGACAGAACCGAAGTTGCGGGATTAGGAAGCTTGATCATTGTTATCCTGAAAGCTCGATAGCCCTTGTCTGAATCAACAGTATTGGTTGTTACCATGCAGTCATGGACTGATGGTGAAATCAGCATGCCGTATTGCACATCCGCGAGACATAGTGCTTTGTTAAACTTCGATGGTGTCGAAAGTTTCGGCCACTAATCACGACCGCGGCATTGGTTGCTAGTGTTATGATGACGGTGTGTAGTGGAACAGCAAGCCCCAGTCGGCATTTGGCGATGGACTCACTCGGACGTGCATACGATTAACTCATGGGAAGCCACTATTCGATGTATTGAGTATTCAAGTATGGATTAACAACCTATGTAATAGCGCTGGATCGTATTCGGAAGATGAATTGTGATGGGCTCAGCATGTTGGCACTTATGTCATACTATTTCCCTGAGGTGCAAAGGTTATCATAAGACTCCTCTATCTACCTCCTGTTTGTTTTCCAAGGATTATTGGAAGCCTCGCTTCAGTCGATAAACGCCAGAGTGGGTTCGATACGGGTACCGTGCCTGAATCCGTCATAAATCCTAGAAAGTGGAACCACACTTTGGGAATCATAATTGTAAGGGTGTGTTCCGTAATTATCAAATGTCGCAAGACGCTTTTTCCCCCCCTCGAAAATCGAATGACGGACTACTGTAAGTGGTCACGTTTATCTGGTAAATCAAACTTACCCATGGGACGGAAATCCCATTGCTCTTGTGGCAATAACGTTCGTCACCCTCGTCATGACGACGAGACTAGTAATCTATTAGGGGCGGCAAATGACGCGAAGTGTTTTCCATCAATCCCCATAGATATTGAGACGTTGCGGTGACTTATAAACTAAGGTTGCAAGATCCATTCGTTGTGGACACGGTGACCTGTCTAATCTCTTGCCGTATTTCGATACTCTCACGGCGTGGCCTATCAGGAAGAAAGTTCACCTGCCTCGCTTGAGTGACAGAGAGGCATTCCAGCTAATTACTATCGGTGCTAGATAGCATGTAAGGAGACCCTAATGAGAAGAATGACTCGGCTGGTTTGCCAGAGTCGGTATCGTTTTCATTTTATCGTGGTGTATCGATAAATCGTGATCCTTCTACCTCTACTTGCTATGCTCGTTGTGACCACTATCCTTGTTATCGGGAAAGATGTAGGTTGGTTTCCAGGTCCTATGGATACCAGTCACCACACATATAATAGCTACGACGAGTCTAAGGCTCCGGTCGAGCCTGACGTTGTTGTTCCTGTTATTATCCTATGGCTCAAGCGAGTCCTGTTGACGCTATTCAGTGTGCAGCTCTCGTTGAGTTTGTTGTTGTCAGTGGTTCGATAGCACTTATCGAGCTTGATGTCATCGTTTCTATATTTGTTGCTGAGTTCATTGTTGTCGTTGTCTGTACAGTCCATGTTGGGCTTGATGATGTTGTTCTATGGCTCTGCTCGGGTTGACATTGTTGATATATTTGAGGCTCCTGCAGAAGTGAATGATATTAACGAAGACGTCTCTATGACCCTTTCCAGGCCGCTATGACCATCTATGTGTCTTTGTGGAGTTTGTTGTTATTAATTCCATTCTCTTTGAGGCTCTCATTGAACTACTAGTTATCATTCCTTGGGCTCTTAGGAAGCCTAAAATTGTCAATGGTTCTCAGGCCTCAGTGGAAACTGTCGATGTTTCTGTTGCCATTGTTTGAGTGACTCCTAACAAGCCTATGGTCGTTCTCTCCATGAACAATATCGGCTTGAGGAGTCAGCTAAATTATGTGGAACCCGTCATTCCCATTTATGTTATGACGACTGATGCGCCAGCCAATCTAACCAAGTCCTACCATTGAGCTTATGGAGGTTAGGCTCAAGGCCGAAGGTACGAATGAAATTCCCACCTCCACAAGTGATCTGAGACGCACGGGGATGCGTGCTCACCATAACGGAGCTTTATGGTGGTGTGGACTATGGGTTCTCCATATCGAGCGTCATATTGTCGCGTGCATTCGTGCTACTGTGTTACCCCCCAGCCATAGTACATGCTCGTTATTACATTATAATAGCTGATTGCGTATTCATGTGGTTGCGCTACATTGCTGATGATGCATTCCTGGTGTTTACTGCTCCTGCAGTGGTGTAGCCTTGCTGTCGTATTTCTCTGTGTCGTACGGTTCCTATTGCGGTGTTGCCTTGTCGTCATACTTCTCTGCTGTCGTGTTGCTCCTGTATGGTGTTCCCTAGTTGATGTGCTTCGTGGATATGTTGCTGACATTGCCATGTTGTTTCTACTATCGTGTTGCTCAGAGGGCGTATTGCTACAGCTGTTGGATTACCTCGATGACGTGAGGATTTGTCGTTTGCATCGCTCTTGTTTCTCTCGAAATGGAGACATCACCTAAACCCCTCGTGCCGTCATTGTTCTATTTGTTTGATTGTGTAGTGCCGACATTGATTATGTAGGATTTCAGGTGTCCAACGGACTTTCTAAAAGTCGTGCTTAGACACTCTAGCCTTAGTGATTACGTGTGTATTCCCCTAAAAGTCTGAATCTCGTGGTCGTCTGAGTAAGTGACCGAATCATGTGCCGACCCCTGTATATGCTCACGCATTTCGTGAGCGGTACATCTTCATAATCTGAGGCACCAGTGACGCTATGTCCAGCCCTAACCTTTTACGTGCAATTTGGTCGCCCAACGATCGGTTATGCAAATCAATGTCGGGAAGAAACCCTGTGATCTGCACGTGACAAGGCGAGACTTGCCTTTGTGATAAGGGATTTCGAATACGTCTCGAACCTGAAGGTATCGAGTATTTATGAGCGATATTATGATCTATACCTTTGGGACTAGCAAGAGTTGAAAGGTTCCAATCATTTATTGCTCACTCCAGTGGATTCATTTGAAGTCATACATACCGACGTGTCATACTGATGGTTATGGAAATACCATTGTGGACCCACCCATGGGCGTGCATTGGTGAAGTCCCTGGTACATGATTAAGAGGCTTTATGAACCCTAAATCCAGAAGGGCGTGTAGCATTATCTACTCTATAAAGGTGCTACACTACCGGGTTGAGATAGTTGATCGTCTCGACCCTTCGATTTATGTTGTTATTCCTCTGACGACTGGTTTATCTTGGTATCTTTGCGTGGGACTCTTGGAACAATGGAACCACTTCGACCGTGGGCCGATATTAGTGTTCCCAGTCATCTTTAAGTAGCATTGCTCACGCTAGAGCAAAACCCCTTATCCTTGATAGACGCTGTTGGAGACACCATAGTAATGTGAGCTGCCAGGTCAGGGCGTATGGCACCTGACTAATCAGGACGAGCTTGAAGGCTTACATATTCCGCCCATATGTGTGACTACTGAGTCATTGAATGGGATGCCTTATGGGAAAGCTCAGGACTATCGCTTGTGGTGCGATCTCAGTCGTCGTTTGTTTTTGTAAGTAACGACTTGGGCGCGTGAAGCCGTCAAGCCAAATGTGAAATCTATGTCTAATGCATGCATCTATGACTCGATTTCACCATTTGCTCAAAAAGATTCCGAAAGGATGGAATCTTCGATGAGTGAGGGTTCCGGTTTCAAGACTCCTTTCACTCAGATCTCCGCCAAGGATCGGAAAGTCAATTTAAGGGCGTGTGGTCTGTATCATTCAGAGTTGACTCACTAGGTTGCTAATGACGATAGGACACCAGTACACAGGAAGCACATATAACAGAACTAGTACTGGATACCCATGTTTTGGGTAGATACCGGTGTTCTGTATACTTGTCGCAATGGGGGCCAACGTATTGATATGTCTTAATAAACCTTATACGTCGTTCATTGCGACAACAATTTATGATGTTTTATGTATCTCTTTTCGGCATAGACCTACGTGCTGGAAGCATCTTGTCGTTGGTGTTTGAGTCGACTAGTAAGTTCTCGAGGATTGCGAAATCGTACGGCCCGGGCGCCATGTATACACTGCTTAATGTAAGGGAACTGAGGGGTGAAAGCGACGCAAAAAATTTCGACCTCCATCAGTCCCTACTAGGCACCCTAGTACCATTAACCACAATTGCTCAAGTGGAAGGTAGAAATTCAGTACCTAGAAGGTTCTACGGAAATAAAGTCCCATTTTAAATATAGTTGTTCGGTCGACAAGAACCTAGTATATTTATCTTAATGGGGAGGTAAATATATGGTAAAGTGAGTCGAGCCGAAGGGTAAACAAAACCCGACGGGGTTTCCAAGGGGACTTTTGTGTGGTACGGTAAGATCACCTGTTTGACATCACCATGACACCCGAGGTGTCCCGAGGTCGGATGTGACCCAAGTGATGAACGATTGTTGTTTGGAACCCTCTCATTCCGTACTCATCTGTGGCTTCGAGATGAGGCATACGGACAGTTACCTATACTCTCGGAGAGAGTTGTGGCTAGGCACTGAATTGCCAACTTCCATTATATCGGATTGTAGTACTTGTTCCGCCACAAGTTCGACAAACCTTGTACACAAGCATGTGATACTCTATTTGCAATGAGTATGGCTCGTCATTCTCGAACTAATTGAATGTACTTGATGGAACTGTTCCGCATTGACACGATTGGTGTCCGTGGCACATCGAATCCATGAGCTTCATCACCAAAATTTCCTATGTGATAGGAATTATCATCCCAGTGTTCGGGGTGTACTGCTCAAAGCCCTTGGAGGCCATACATGTACATCTCTAGTACATCGAATGACAGATGGAGATAGATACATAACCTGGCTTGAGTTGTTCGAGAGATGTCCATTAAATCTTGCAGTTTAGAGACTGCTTGGATGACATGCGAACCTATTAAGAAGTCATAAGGACAAGGCGTAGGCCTTAAGGACCTCGAACTAGTAATAGGCTTACACTGAGAGTCATGCTCTGGGAGAGTGTCGATAAGCATCGAAATTATAGTAGGCCAAATTCTTGATACTCCAGTGGCACGGAGATATCGATCCAAAATTTGTCTCGTGACAATTAAGCTCGAATTATCGCAAGAGCTTAGTGGGACTCTTAATGAATCCCGCAAGTCTGGCCTGAGGAAGTTTTGGTCAATTCCTCGACCGGCGGAAGTCCGGTTGACGATAAGCTCTACTATTTCGGGAAACCGATAGATGTGTCAAGGTGGGATGACCAAGAGCTTAGTCGTAGTTGAACTATGACATTGTGTTTGTTAGAGCATTAAGCGTGAGCCGAGCATGAATCTGGGCTCACTAGGAAAGAGGAGATCTCATGAAGCGCAAACACCCCGCCCTGTTCAAGGATACTATTGTGATGGGTAACTTGAATTGAATTCCGGGACGGAATTCTCTTAACGGGGGGAGAATGTAACAACCGGCAAAAATAAGGTAATTCCGTACAAATTAATTAATATATGATTAACGTAATTAAATGCAATTATGTGTGATTTAATTATCAAGGCCTTAGGAGATAGCAATTTCCAAATAGTGCATAGGAATGCATACGTTTAATGGTAAAACATGATTGGATCATGTGCGAATAAACTATCCGGTATGGACGTTGGCAATTACCCGGTAATAATTAAATAAACGAAAAGGATCCCGGACACCCAGGATATAAAATAAAGGGTATTTTCACAAAATATAATGAGTTTTGGAACTCCAAAACCATAAGTGGAAACGTCTTATACAAATCTTCCGGTAACGAATAAAGTGCGCGTACCGCACCCGATACGCGCATAACTCATAATTTCACCCGGTAAAAGCCTAGATAACCAATCAACACTTAAATTAGACTATATTTAAGGGTTATTAAAGGTATTTTTAATGTCCGAATAACGCGCGGTTAAAACCCGAAAAATACCCGAACGACACCCGAACGACAGGGGATTTAACTAAACAAATATTGGGTAAATATTTGGAGTTGTGGACCCCACCTAAACCCACAAAGGGGCCGGCCTAATGGCCATACAAATCCTCTTGCAAGTTGTCTTAATAATAATAACCTACTAGCCTAGTATAATGCATGCATGGGACAAAAGATAAAGCATAAGATTAAGCAAGTACAAGCATGCTTAAACCTTGTCCCCCTTGGTGAAAATTTTCGGCCACATGGCCATAAAATCCAAGACACACTCAAACCAACTACACACTAGTATACACATGCATACATGCTTCCAAAAGATCTCATATCCTACTAAAGATTTTAAGTATGATTACATGATATCTTGGAAGGATTATAAACTTCTTTTCCTTCTTAAAAACCCACGGCCAAACACCCCACCATATCCATCCAAGATCACTTCCTTGTACTTCTTAAATCTCCTAAATCTTTATAAAGATCATGTGTAATCTATGGAAGATATGGTAATGATATATAACATGTGTTAGATGCATGAGTTAACAAGCCAAAAACAATCTTCTTCTTTCTTCCTTATTGTGGCCGTGGGGTATTATGCACACACACACACATTTCTTCAAGTTCAACACTTCCAAATTACTCTTAAACATCCATCACCCAAACCCCTATTGTGTGTTTCAAGCTTGGAGCTTAACCATTAAGGAAGAACACACTAAACCCCTCTCAAAATCCAAGGTTTTGTCTTCCCTAGCCTTGTGCTAGTAGTAAGCTTCTTAACCTTGTTTTTGATTATTATTATTCATGTATGTGTTCTTAGAAGCAAGTTGTACATGAAGGGTTTAAAAGGGTGGTTTGAACATAATCTTTAATAGGTTTTACATGTGTAAAATGAATGATTAAAGATATGTAATTAAATCATGGATTTGATGATGATAATGTAGTGTTCATGAGAATGTATAAAATCTACACATACATTAAGCAGGATGATGATTTGAGTATGATTTGTAGAATAAACTTGAATGTGTTAGAAAGTAACTTTAATCATCTTAACATGATCATTTAAGACATAATAAATGATGGAACATGTTAGAAGTTCAAGAATAAAGAAGATGAAAAATTAAAGTTTACTTACTTAGAAGATTGATATTTTGATATAATGGGCAAATACATAAAACGCACATACAAGTAGTCTTATATATGAAATATAAGACTAATAGAAGTGTTTTGATACAAAAATAACTTACCAGTAAAAAGATGGATCTTCAAGTCTACTATTTTGAGTGAAAAATGTTAACTTTGGAAGTTAGAGTGGAAAAATGCAACATTTGGAAGTTAAGGGACTAATATTGTAACTTTGAAAGTTGGAGGACTAAAATGGATATTTTAGAAACTATTAGTCCAAAGATGCAATAATGGAAAGTTTGGTGTCAAAAGGATAAGTAATAATTTTCCAAGGATGATTTGGGTAAATACTAGTAGGCACACTTGGGTATTTTGGTATAAAAAGTATATTTTTATAAAAGTGAAAGTTATAAAAATATGGATTGCATTAACATAAAGATTTTTATAAAATAGAGATTTTATAAAAATGTTAAGCAAACTTGAGAAACTTATACAAAAATGAATACTTTTATATAAATGGGAATATAAAAGTATTGGAAGCATTTTTGTATCTAAGTTAACAAGTTGGGCTAAAATACAAACCTTCCAAGTAACATGGGTTAGAAATGTGGATAATATTTCTATAAAAACACATGTTGGGAAAGACTTGGAAAATTGACTAATCAAACTAAGATATCGAACTAAGACGCGTTAACGAACCGTACACGGACAAAACATGAGAAAAATGCCATTGCGGCAAGGTAAGAAAATATATATTTTTAAGAAGTAAAATATATATGCATCATGGGTGAAAACTAATAAACACTTTCCTAAGTGTTGAAGGAATTATTCGTGGGAGAAAAATATAACATAAACAAATAAGACGATAAACAAACGTATATACTTAACAAGAAAAATTACACATTTATATGTATGTACGCTCGTCTCGGCAAAACTCTAGTATATCTACTTAATGGGAAAGTAGATATGTGGGAAGGAAAGCCGCGACGAGTAGACAAAGATATATATGTGTATGCCGTACCAACAAGATCCTAGTATATTTATTTGAATGGGAAAATAAATATACGGTATGGTGAGTTGAATCGGTGTTAAGAATATACAATCGAACGACAAGATCTTAGCATATTTGTTTAAATGGGAAAACAAATGTGTGGCAAAGTGAGTCGGGTCGAATGTTGAAATATACATTATATCGAGCGATGCGATCTTAAGTATAATTATTTAAATGGGAAAATAATTATATGTTAAGTGAAGTCGAGTCGATGATAATAAGGTACAAGTTAAGGAAATATTAACAAGAGTAATATATAACTTGTAACACAAAGGGTAATCTAACGCCAACGAAACCGAGGATACGCGCTTAATTAAACGGGATTTGGAATAACTTGTGGTCGGGAGTTGGGTGTACAACTTGCCAAGGCACATGCACTATAGGAATAGTGACTTATACGTCTAGGACGTTTGTAGGTGCGAGACCCTCTATGCTATCTACTTAGTGAGCCAGACAGTGTTTCAGGTGAGTTTCACGGCCCCATTTTACTGTTTTAACTGGGGGAAAGATATGTTTGTCAAACGTTGTCACATGTTGAAATGTTTTCAAGGTTAAAATGTGATAAGTGGTATGATGAGTACTTGAGCAGTGATCGCCACTCGGGGTTGAGTCCTCTCTTCCGTAATCATTAATTCAGGGAAATGAAACCGAAAGAATATTTGGATAGTACTATTGGTGCCTGACAAGGCCCACCCCTAATCGATAGCGTCGATTATGCATCGGCGTATGCCTGGGGTGCACGTATTCTGAAATTAAGTCGTTGGGTTCCGAGGAACGACTTGGAGCGGGGCATTATTATTAGTCTTGGTTTGGTTATGGGGCTCAAGGGATTGCTCATCATTATAGTTTGTAGGAGCTAGCTACTCCTTACAAAGGCCACAAGTTGTGCAGGTTTCGCACATGTTGTAAAAACGGAATATCGATCGACAAGATCCTAGTATAATTATTTAATGGGAAAATAATTATACGGTAAAGTGAGTCGAGTCGATGGTTGTGAAAATGTTGCTGTTATGAAACTAAAACCTGTGAACTCACCAATATTTTATATATTGACGTCTTTTTAAACATATCTTTCAGGTAACTAAGTGCTGAATAGATATGGGGCTAGTGCGGTGGAATTCGGGATGTCGGATACTGGTCGGGATTTCGTTCACTGTTACCTTCGGGTTGGAACATAAACGGAAATACCCACATTGAAACTTAATGTTCATCGTTTTAAGTAATGCCTTGTGCAATATTGTAACGAGATACTCATTTCCGACATTCTAATAAATTGATCTTTTCTAATTAAATATAGTTTGTGTTAATCTTGACTTTGATATACTTTCGAGCGTTGCGCCACGTGTTTCCGCCATTGGCGTGGTGTGACACATGTATTAAGTTTTCTTTTTAAATCCAAGCCTAATCAAGTGGAGACGAGGCAACTCGGTTAGAAACCAAGTCAAGTTCGAGCTTAGATTCAGCTCGGTTTCAAATCCAAGCCGAGACGGCTCGGTTTAGAATCAATTTCAAGTTTTTATATGTTGAAGAGGAGAAATCTATTAAGTATATGTTTAACTTTTTATTATCATATTTTTCTTATTTTATTACGGTGCCACTCGGGGGGCAAAAGTAAAGTTGCACTAGTTTTAACGTTATTTTACTAATTTCATGAAAATAACGTTAAAAACGACGGTTAATCATGCATCATGTGGTGGCGTTGATAGCCAAAAGACAAAGGGGTACATGCACCGATCGGGTTTGTCCCGATTGCTAAGTGTTATGTGCCTTATGTCCAAGGCTTGATACCAAACCACATCGAGCCGGGGGTCTCACTGGAAGCAGCCTCTCTATTCTTAGGGGTAGAGGTAAGGTTGTCTACATCTTACCCTCCTCAGACCCTACCTTAACTTTGCTATAGGTGAGATTAACTTAGTATGATGATAATGTATTTTTCTTATTTTATTACATTGTATTAATGTACGGTAAAAAAAAATAAGTGTTACTTCTAAACTTTTATTCTAAATCCGCCATTGCTTATAGCATCTCCACCCTCCACTTTCAATCACATTCAAAGGTAGCACACTAAATTTCTACCCACTAATAGCAAACTAGATATGATGATACAAGATACAAACCGAGTTACAAAAACTAGCCCAAAAATCAAGAATAGACGTTATGCTATGTCCATTTCAAACATAAAATTTCAAAAGAAGTAAAAATAATATTGTGTGTGTGGGTGAGAGAGGACACACCTTCCTATGCCATCCGGATGCCACATCACTAATTTCATGTCATTAGACTACCCGGAGTGGAAGGGAAAGAGGGGCGTGATGCGTTATGTGGCACTTGTGAGACCCGTGTATGAAGGGTGAAAATTGTGGGGAGTGAAAGGGGAAAGGAAATAATATTATATTGTGGTAAAGTTAAAAAAAAATCTGACCAATCAAAACCCTCCACCTCTTTTCAAGCCCCCCCCCCCCACGCCGGTGAGATCTTCCCCGCCAAAGGGGCAACGCCCCCCCCCCCCCCCTTGGCGGCGGTGTTCCCGCCCAAAACCCACCTCCATGACACTATCCCCGCCCCCACTCCGTCTAGTCTTAGAGATGCTCTTAGCAAAAATATGTACACACCACAAACTTGTGGTCTCTAACCCGAACATAAAGAAATCTCCTCATGTAGACCGTGCCCTCACACCGGCAGTGTACCTTATTTTAGTCCCACCGCATCTCGTGTTAGAATTGGTATAACAATTCTTTTTTTAATTGTTTAAATTACACCAAATAATACGGGGTTGAACCCTTGACCTCAAGTTTAAAAAAAAAACAAAACAAAATGCTAGTGATTATCATGGTGATGGGGATTGGGTTGTGGTATGTATTGTCCATGCAATTTACATCAAAGTATGTTAATAGTTGGTCAAGTTCCTTTGTGTTGTAAAACACCAGAACAAACAATCGAAATCAAACAAAATAACCAAAGATTAAAGATCTATTTTGATAACTGAATGATTACACGAAAGGAATTAGAATGAAAACAATTACAAAGACTGGCCTAATTAAAACCCTAATCAGACTTATAAAGCCCCAATCTGACTGTTAACGATCTTAACAACCTATTTAAGAAAGTGACACAAACAGTCATCCAGGTTTCAGGACTTTATTATTACTAGAACAAACATAACAAAACATAAGCAAAATACTTTGGACGAATGACAGAACGACCTCTGAACTTTCATCAGCACTTTTGATCAAAGTTTAGGACATTTGACTTTATGTTTGACCTTGATTTTGACTCATATTCTAACACTTTGAGTTATTGGTTAAGCACTAGGCCGGTGGTTATTTAACTTATTTTCTATATGTAGCCAAGTATGTTAATGTTGAAGGCATGAATGAATGAATATATGAATTAATCTCTAAATCACCCAAATATCTTCTATCTACTCATGCTCAAATTGATACGCATCAAGTTAGAACTTATATGAAAAATGAACTCATACGAAAACTAGAACCAAGCAGCATTGTGGCCGACTTCTAGCGACTAGAAGTCCAAACAAACCAACCGATTTCAAACAAATTAAATTGGATGTTTACAATCATGTCATGGAATCAGTTGGAGGTAGAAGTTTGTTGTGCTCACATACCTTTCATCACTGAATGAATTATTTGGTGCGCGTTTAAGTTCATTGGTTGAATACAAGGGTGCCAGTCGTGACAGGTTGCGGGTTGAAATGTGTGAGACATATCTAAATGAAAAGCACCTAGAAGAAACACCAGCAAAAGATAACACAAACATTTATAAAATGCTTTATAAGTAATTATTCGATTAACAAAGATAAAGTTTCATCACAACATTAATGTGAATCTACAAGAGAAGCTCATAATGTGAATGCATATATTTCCTACATAAACCAATGGAATCCAAGCTATACAAACTCAAAACAAGAGAAGACACAATATTAAACAACAAAAGAAAAAAATAGTCAATCGGTTTAGCGATTTCTCGACCTGCATCACTTGTCTTCTAACCTTGGACTACTAGTGCCCGTAGCCGGATACAGATTTTGGTATGACCCGTAAGGATAAGCAGCAAATAAACCTGAACTAGAGCTCCGGAAAATCATACCACATACCATCTCACCAACCATCCCCACAATTGGGTCCGATAAGCTGGTTGGGGTCATGGCCCCAACTAGGTTAGATGGTCCAAACGCATAGCCTCCAAATGGGTTCGGGTGAGACCGAGCTTGTAAAGAGACCGGACGGATCTGCTGGTTCAGATGCAAAATTGAACCACCTGGTGCTGGTGGTCTGTTGGGTATGACTAGTTCTGATTGACGGGCGCTTTTCAGTTCTGATTCGGGTTCATTTGGTGTTGGGGAATTGCCACGCCCGTATAGTGGAATTAATGATGCATTCGAGATGTGGGCTTTACAAACAGGGCATTTGGGCTGTTTGTCGGTTTGAATATGAAGCCATTTGTAAATGCAGGGCCAACAGTACAGGTGGCCACATACAGTTACCACTGGGTCTCTTGCTGAGTCCAAACATATGTTGCACTCGCAAAATCCCATTGAAGTTTCAGAAACTGATTTCGAGTTCTTGTTCAGTGATGCATCGCCTGCAGAATCTAACAATGGTGTCTGTTGAAAAGCCATTAGCACTGCACAACAATAATTTGTTAAAATACACACATTTATTATTTGTATCAATGCATGTATATTATTAACAATTAACAAGATGCCTTACACAGATCAATCATAGCCTTGAACATATAATAAGATTATGTAGGCCACTTAAGAATCATTAGCCGGTGAATCACTTAAGTAATTTACTTGTTTTGATAGTGACTTCAGGGTGCTTAGATGTGCATCAAATAATCAGTAAATTACACTTTTCGTCCTTTTCATTTAAAACTTAATATATAATTTCTTTTTCAATCCTTTCTAACAAAAGCACGTTAAACGGGGTAAAAGGACCAAAATACCCTCAGGCATGGGATGTCGTCGTCCCCATCCTTCACGTATCACGTATGCTCTATGTCACCACTTTCCCCTCCATCCCCATTAAGAGGGACGGTGTTCCCCTTCCATTTTTATTATTAACTTAAGAGAGAGAGAAAGAGAGGGGGTCGTCCCCGGGAACCCATAGGGCGTGATAAAAATTTGGGCCTTGGAGTAGGGCTGGCATAACAGGTTACCTGAACCTGTTAAGACACGAACCTGTTAAGACACGAACACGAAACATGTAAACACGAACACGACACGAAATCTAATCGTGTCATTTTTTTCAAACACGAACACGAACCTGTGTATAACAGGTTAACACGATAAGACACGACAAGACACGATAAGAAACACCTAGTAAAATAAGTTAACATGACAAGACACGATAAGACACGACAAGACACGATAAGACACAATAAGACACGACAAGACATGATAAGAAACACGATAAGACATGTTAAGACACGTACACGATAAGACACGAACACGAAACATGTAAACAAGAACACGACACGAAAATAAACAGGTCTTAACGTGTCGACCTGTTATAGACACGAAACCTGTTAAGGCCAAACACGAAACCTGTTAAAATCGTGTAGGTTCGTGTCAGGTTATCGTGTTCGTGTCTAAATTGCCAGCCCTACCTTGGAGGAATGAATCAAAAATTCAGAAGCCAAGTCTTGAACTTGAGACCTTTACTTTATGTTGAGATGGTTTTTCCAACTCCACTGACACTTTTTATGTATAATAAACGGATGCATATACAAATACATATACAAATTTCAGGCACCCAAGACACCCCCCCCCCCCCCTCTGGCAGGCCCTGGGGAGAGAGAGAGAGTTACGGAGAAAGAAGAGAGAGATTGAGAATGGATAATGTTTCGAGGTGACGATGATATCCCCACGAAGCCAACGACCACAAAAGGGGGGGCAGTGTTCCCCTTCCGCAATCGTCACCAATGCCACATCACCCTTCCCGACCCCCTCCTAATCCCAAACCGTCCAGTCTCGTGTTCATCGCACATGATTAAAGTTAACAGGAAAAGTTAACACCGGCCGTCAATTTCACTAACATAATGTGTTACAACTTTTCAAATAAAGGACTATCTTAGTAACTAAGTCACTTAAAGGACATAACCTGCAATTTGGCATAAACCTATACAACAAAAGGTGCAATTACTCATAATGTATAGTGTTTGGATAGCACAATTTATATTATGTAATAGGACAAACAAATAACAGCTGTCCATAGTGTTTGTCAAAACTAATTCTAATTGATAAGAACACATAACTGAGCGCAAATAAATAAATTAACCTAATTACAGTATTATACCTAAAAGTTCACATCCAAACAGTCCCTAAATACAAACAGCACTAAATAAAGCAACAAAATTAAATCGGATCACACAAACATTGCATTAATAAATCAACAACATATCCATCTGAAATAACACACATGAAGCCATAATTTATGAAGAAAATAGAAGGAAATAGACAAACCTTGAATCGTATATAAGTTTAGAAAAGAAGATTTGGAGATACGAATTAAAGATGGAATTTGTTGAGTTGATTTAAAGGGGAAATTGGAAAAAAATAAATGAAGACTGAGTGAGGATATTATTTATTTGTGGGCAGTGTGCCAGCTGTTTTTAAATAGTTGCTTCCGGCAAACCGACCTAATCATACAAATTGGTTTTGGTTAGGTGTGGGGTGCAATGTTCATTGTTTTAAATTAATTATTATTAAATTTCACAAAATTGATTTTAGTTTCTTAAAAAAAAAAATCTAAATTTTAAAATATCTTTTCTTTTATTATATACTAGAGACGTGATTATCCATGCGTTGGCGTGAGACACGGTTTGAACTTTGTACGTATTGAAACAGCTGACATTTCAGAATAAATGTTTTGTCGTTAATATAACTTCATTTTTGATGGATTTTTTACTGTCAAATTGATAAAACTATAAAAATGTATATGTTGATATTAAGAAAGTACCTGTTCGGTACTAAAAATAATGGTTCGGTATGAGCACCTAATAGTTCGGTGCCATACGCTTTAATAAATTTAACACAAAATGATTTATTTTTGTTATGTAATTGTTTGGTTCGTTTGTCAATTTCCTTCCGCTGGCTTCGGAGATCAGGCGACATTTTAACACACCCATAGATTTCTTGCTTCGCTTTATGATCGATTTCAAACAATTTGAAAAGTTGTTTATAATTTGAAAAGTTGTTTATGATTTTCTACGTCAATAATGTAGTTTTCATGATTTTCCCAATATTTACTCCTAATAATATCAAACCTAACATCAATTTCCTTGGGGACGAGGCGCTACCAGATTTGGTCACGGGTACCCCTATCAGCACGGTAACACCGTCGCCACCCGTGCTGGTAGTGGATTCGTAAACCAAATCCTGGTTGTAGTTAACGGACGGGTTCATTGAATCTCTCTCTGTCTTTCTCTCTCTTATTGATTTCCCCAAATTTCATATCTTTTTCAACCGAATTAATTGCAAAAATGGCCCTTAAGGTTTGGCCCAAATTGCTTGTTTGGTCACAAAATTTAACTTTTTGCCAAAATCATCCCACAGATCGAAAATTGCCAAAATGATCCATATTTAACTGAGTTTTTTACGAGGAAGAAAAAATCAGTTAAGTCTTAGGGGCAATTTAGTCATTTCATATTTCAACGTTTTAAAACCCCAGCTTGTTAACCCCCAACAGTTTGCTTGCAGGTCCTTTTGTTATGTCCTGTTTGCTTGCAAATCTTGCATTTGATCGGATTACCCTTCTTTGGCATTTTGGTACCTTTTTCAATAGCTTTTGACAACTTTGCAACCTCGTCCTTTTCAAAAGCAGACTTTCGTCTCTTCTTTTTAGGCCTTCCAACAGGCTTATGGTATTTAGGGAGCTATCAGGGTGGTGGGACAGTTAAAATGTTCCCACATATCAGTTCCATTTAGTGGTTTAATGGTATGGTCATACACCTTCTTTCATGTATCAAGCCAGTAAGCTTTGTGAACATATTTCTCAGGAATTCCATCATCCAATCCATGCAGTGCCATATTCCATATACAAGCTACAACATGCCTACATGGCATGCCAATCAACTGCCACCTCCTACAAGCACAACTCCTTTGTGTGATGTTTACAGCCCTAACCTCATTCTCTGGACCACTCACCTAATAAACACATTGTATGATATTAACACATAGACATCCAACACATAAACATAACATTCTATACTTACTTGATACTTTCCAGGGCCACACCAAATGACAGAATACTGGCTAGCATCATTTTTTATCTTCTCAAACAGGTCTGTAGCTCTTGGTGTTAAAGGACCTGATGATTTTGAAATCATTGTACGAACAATCATCAACCTCTTTATACAATACTCCCTTACAAATTCTAGACAGGTGATAATGGGTTTATCCCTGCCTAGGGTCAACTGCCTGTTGAACACCTCACAGAGGTTGTTCAACAGGATATCACACTTTGGCCTCTCTGAAACATAAACAAGCATTGTTACCATTAAAAAAGTCAAATACATTCATTGAAAACAAACATAAACAACCATTGTTACCATTAAAAAAAGCTCTGGACCAGTGTTTTGATGGAACAGCCTTCAAGTAATCATACATTGCCTTGTCTTCTTTCAGGATTGCATCCATCATCCTTTCATGTTTAATAGGTGTTGTTGCACTAGCTGCATTCTACAACAAGTTTTTGTAGATATCACCCCTCCACCTAGGTTTCATATTTTCATATATATGTCGCAGACGATATCTATGCTCAGCACTAGGATACACCTTTTCAACTGCAGGAATGAGACCCTGAAATTACATACAGAAATGTTAGCATTTACATACAGAAATTACATACAGCTTATGAATGAATACATACCTTTTGTCGATCATTGATGAAAGTGAAGTTGTTGTTTGATGCCAAATCCAAATCATCTCCTAATAGCTCTAGAAACCATGTCCAACTTGTTGTTGTTTCTGCCTCAACCACAGCATATGCCACTGGGTACATCCCATTGTTGGCATCAACAGATACTGCAGTTAAAATTTGCCCTAGAAAAGGGCCTTTTAAGAAACAACCATCAAGCCCTAGTAGGTCTCTCAAACCAGCTTTAAACCCCTGTTTTAATGGCCCTAGGCAGACATAAATTCTCTTGAATTGCCTTGTGGGGCTGCTAGGGTTAGGTTCACTCTCAACATCAATCTTAACAATAGTACCTGGGTTAGCTCTCATCAACTCAGCACTATAATCCCTTAGCTGTTCATATTGGGCACTGTAATCACCATTAAGCTTAGCAGTTGCCATTGCCTTAGCCCTAAAGATCTGATTACCTGTTACTTGAACTTGGTATTTGTTCACCATGATTTGTTGGAGTGTTTTTATCCTAATTTCTGGATTTGTTCGAAGAATATGCTCAATCTTTTTTGCAAGCCAACTCACTGTGCATAAATTGTGTCACACCACGCCAATGGCGGAAACACGTGGCGCGACGCTCGAAAGCATATCAAAGTCAAGATTAACACAAACTATATTTAATTAGAAAAGATCATTATATTAAGATGTCGGGAAGGAGTACCTGGTTTCAAACATTACTTAAAACCACAAACATTAAGTTTTAAAGTGGGGTGTTTCCGTTTATGTCCCAACCCGAAGGTAACAATAGATGAAAACCCCAACCATTGTCCGACATCCCAAATTCCACAATACACGAGAATTTAAGCCGACTAAAACACAAATGTCTAGAGGCTAGCATCACCTCATCACATTGGTCACATAAGGATGATGTATATGAATCATTATAATATGGTTGCCTGTAACAAACAGAGGATAGGGTCTCGACAACATCTCAACACGTTGGCTTTCCTCGAGACGGTAAGCAGAGCATTGGTAACTACCCAAAACAAGGGTACCCAGTGCTTGTCCTGCTATATGTGCCTCACGAGCACTGGTGTCCTATCGTTATCAGCAACCTAGTAAGTCAATTCTGAACAACACAGGACACTTTCCCTCGAATTGACTATCCGATCCTATGCAGTGATCTGAGTGAAAGGAGTCCTAAAACTGGAATCCCTCACTCTCCAAAGGTTCCATCTTTCGGATCTTTCAAGTTAAGAGGTGAAATCGAGTCATAATGAATGCATCTGGCCTAGATCTCACGTTTGGGCTTGGCGGCTTCATGCGCCAAAATCGCTACTTAAAACAACAACGACCGAGATCGCCCTACAAGAAGTAGTCTTGAGCCTTCCAATAGGGCATCCCATTCAACGACTCAGGTAGTCACACGCATGGGTGCAACATGTAAGCTTTCGAGCTCATCTTGGTTAGTCAGGTACTAAACGCACTAACCTGGCAGCTCGTATTACTATGGTGTCTCTAACAGTGTCTGTCCAGGACAGGGGATTTTGCTCTGGCGCGAGCAATGCTACTGAAAATAACTGGGAACACCTGTATTGACCCAAGGTCGAAAGGGTTCCACTATCCCAAGAATCTACGTAACGACACCAAGACAAGATAAACCTACCCTTAGGGAATAATCAACAGTATTCGAAGGGCTGAGTTGATCGGAGACCTCATCACGGTAGGGTAGCACTCTCATAGAGTAGACAATGCTACATGTCCTTCTAGGTTCAGGGTTTCATAAGACCTCCGAATCATGTACCGGGGACTCCACCAATGCACACGCTGTGGGTGGGTCCACACTGTTATTCCTGTAGTCATCGGCATGACACGTTGGCAGGTATGATGTTAAACAATCCACTGGGATGAGCAATAATAAATTGAGTCTTTCAACTCTTACTAGCCCAAAGGTATGGGTCATAATATCGCTCACATTTACTCGATCCCTTCAGGTTCGAGATGTATTTGAAATCCCTTATCACGAACCTCGCCTCGTCATGTACGAAATCATGGGATTTCCTCCCGACATGATTCAAGAGTGGTTAGTCGACCAATATGCACGTAAAAGGTTAAGGCTGGACCTGGCGTCACTGATGCCTTAGATCTTGAAGGGGTAATGCTCACGAGGCATGCGAGCATATAGAGAGGTCGACACCCGATTCGGTCAATTACTCAAACCACGAGGTTCGAACTTTAGAGGGATACATGTGCTAACACTAGGACTAGAGTGTCTTAGTACGACTTTCCGAAAGTCCGTTGGACACCCGAAATCCTACATAATCAATGGCGACACTACACAACCATTCAGCAGTATGACAACGGTTACGTGGGTTTGGGGTAATGTCTTTATTCCAAGGGAACCAAGAGTGAATCAAACGACAAGTTATCACATCATCAAGTCAATCCAACAATTGTAGCAATACGCTCACGGTGCGATACGGCAGTAGAAATAACATGACATGACAACAACACATCCACGGACACATCAACAAGGGAACACCGCACAGGAACAACACGACGACAAAGAAGCATGACAACAAGGCAACACCGCAACATGGACCGCATGACACAGAGAAATACGATAACTAGGCTACACCACTGCAGGAGCAGCACAACAACAGGACTGCACCGCCGACAGTGAAACGCAACCGCACGGATATGCAGTCGGCAAAACTGTGCAACTACAAGAATGCACAATCGTTAGGGGTAACACCACAACATGAATTCACGACAGCAGGACGACACACAACCTAGCGAGTCCACTATACATAACTACAAGAAGCTCTATTACGGTGAGCACGCACCCCTGTGCGCTTCAGCTTACTTATGGTGATAGAATCCTTATTCATATCCTCAGCCACAAACCTATACTCCATAGGCTCATTAGTAGGAACGATTGGATCACCAAAGGCATCCGCCATCACAACAGAAATGGGAACAATGGGTTCCACATAATTTAGTAGACTTATTAGGCCGATATCGTTCTTAGGGAAAACGACTGCAGGCTCGATATAAGTCACTCGAATAATGGCGACTGTACCATTGACAGACTTAACCCAAGCTTGAGAACCATTCTTGGCAGGAGCCAGGGAATGATAACGAACGGTTCAACGAAACCTCAAAGAAAATGGAGTTAATGGCATCGAACTCCATCGTGACACAAACATGATCATAGCGGCTTGACAAGGGTCTTAGAGATATCTATGTCAATGGCAATGATCTTGGCAGGAGCCTTCGAAACAACAGCAACATCAAACTTGACAACAGCCATAGAAACATCCTCAACACGCTCAGTATGAGTTACACTCCCAGCAGCGACGACATAATTCGCTTGGGCCATAGAACAACGATGGCAGCAACAACAGCAGGCTCAGCAGAAACCTTAGACCCGTCGTAGCTATTAGATGTGTGGTAAATAGTATCCATAGGACCTAGAAACCAACCAACATCTTTTCCAGTATCAAAACATTGGTCACAACAAGAATAGTAGAGGTAGAAGGATCATGATTTATCGAGACACCACGATAAAATAAGACGATCCAGACCCTGGCAATTCAACCGAGTCATCCTTCTCATTAGGGTCCTCTTGCATGTTATTTGGCCCTAGTACCGATAGTCATCAACTGAAATGCCTCTCCGACACCTATGCGGGGCCAGCGAACTTTCTTCCTGATAGGCTACGCAGTGAGAGTTTCGAAATATGACAAGAGATCAGACAAGTCACATTGTCCATGACGAATGGATCTCGCAACCTTAGTTTATAAAACACCGTGACAAAGGGACGCAACGTCCCAATATCTATGGGGATTGATGGAAAACACTTCGCATCAATTGCCACCCCAAATAAACAACCAGTCTCGTCGTCCTGACGAGGGTAGCGGACGTTCAACATTGCAACATGAGCAATGGAATTGCCGTCCCATGGGTAAGTTTAGTTGACAGAATAACGTGACCACTTCCAGTAGTCCGTTATTTGATTTTCGAGGGGGAATTTCGATGTCTGCCAGAGCGTTCCGTGACACTTGACAATTACGAGTCACACGCTTTACGATTTCGGCTCCCGAAATGTGGTTTCACTCCCCGAGTATTATGACGGATTCAGACGCAAAACGCACGTCGTGATCCTATATTCAATATATATGTATGTCTCCATATATATTAACTGACTTGGGTAAAATTATCTCCGACTCGACTCACTTTACCATATAACTACTTTCCCATTAAGTAGTCATACTAGGATCTTGTCAGTCGAGATTTCATTTTTCCCGTAATCGACTCGACTCACCTTTCCATATATTTATTTTCCCATTAAATAAATATACTATGACCTTGTCGATTCGATATTACATTTCTCAACCATCAACTCGACTCACCTTACCGTATAATTATTTTCCCATTAAATAATTATACTAGGATCTTGTCGATTTGACATTTCGTTTTACCACCATCGACTCGACTCACTTTACCGTATAATTATTTTCCCATTAAATAATTATACTAGGATCTTGTCGACTCGACACTACATTTTACAATCATCGACTCGACTCACTTTACCGTATAATTATTTTCCCATTAAATAATTATACTAGGGTCTTGTCGATTCGACATGGAATTGTACGACCGTATGTTGAATATACACCGTCTACCGTCGGGGGAACCGAGGGGTGGAAGTGACGCAAAAACTTTCGACCTCCATCAGTCCATATTAGGCGTCCTAGTACCACTAACCACAATCGCTCATACGAAAAGGTTGTAAGTGGGTGCATAGTGGATGTCAGTCCAGGTGAGGACACAGGAATACCATCCGCTACTATAAACAACCTGGAGCGTCCGCGAGAATGTCGATTACTTTGTGATCTGGTAAGATCACCCGATTAGTGAAATTCAACGAGCGAACCTAATGGTCATGTCGCCTGAGGTGTCCGGTGGCTGTGATGAGGCACAGGAATGATCGATCGCTGTTTGGAACCTACTCATCCCCCTACTCGTTTGCAGTTATAATATGAGACAGGCGGATAGCCACCTATACTCTTGGAGAGTCGTGGCTAGACACTAGATGCCAACGTTCACAATGTCGGATTTTAGTAGTTATCCTGCCCCAGGGTGTGCCAAACCTTGAACGCAAGTCTGGAATATTCAATTTGAGATGGTTATGGATTACCATTCTCGAACGAATGAATTGTTGTCCTGGACGGAAGTGTCCTGTGTGATACGATTAGTGTCGGTGGCAAGTCAAATTCGTGTACTTCATCGCCAGAATTTCCTATGTGATAGGAATCATCACCCTAGTGTTCGGGGTGTACTGCTCGAAGTCCTCTGGAGTGCATACGTGTACGTCTCTAGTACATTGAATGTCAGATAGAGATATACACATGATCTGGTGTGAGTTCAAGAGGTGACCAACGAATCTGGTAGATTCAAATCTTCTTGAATAAGTGGCCAAACCGATCGGGAAGTTGTGCTAACAAGGAGTTAGCCTTAGGAACTTCAAATCGGTAAAGGACTTAGCTGAGTGCTATACTCTGAAAGGGTGTTGTTAAGCACGAGAACGGTAATGGAGTGACTTCGCTTAGTACTCCAGTGACTCGGATATGTCAGTTAAAATTGGCCTTGCAACGAACAAGCTCGAACTATCGCGAGAGCTTAGTGGGACTCTTGATGAATCCCGCAGGTCTGGCTTGAGGAAGCATTGTCAATTCCTCAACCGACAGGATTCAGGTTGACGCAAAGCTCTACTACTTCGGGAAAACCGATATTGGTGCCGGATCGCGATACCCAAGAGCTCGGCCGTAGCCGACTCATGACATTGTGTTCGTTAGGACGCTAAGCGTGAACTGGAGTTCACGAAGAAAAGGGGTAATCGTGTGAGTTGCAAACATCCCGCCCTGTTCAAGGATACTAACGTATCGGATGACTTGAACTGAATTCCGGGACGGAATTCTCTTAACGGGGGGAGAATGTGACAACCGGCAAATTTCGTACAACGATTAACGGGAAGCTAATCATGTTTTAGAAATAGTTAACATGGTTTAAGGTTAATTATGGTTAATTGAGCTAATATGAGTCCTACGATGTCCTTTTGAAAGTTCGTTGAAGTCTTGATGCCTTTAAAGAGAGACTTCGCGTGTTTAACGTAACGAACTGACATCAGCAAAAATTTGTCAAACTGGAACAACATAAGCTTATTCTATGAAAATACGACACGTATTTACTATCGATGCGAACGGATGTGAAATCGGCATGGTAAACGGCCAAAAACGCAGCGTTTCGGAGAACGCGGAGAGGAACTGACGTGGATTCGAACGTCGAAACGCGTGGCTTTAACCGTTACCGAACTTCCGGAATAATTATTTATTATAAATAATGTTATCGGTTGAATTTCGAAAGTTATCGGATCATTTAAATGAAGGATAACACAACCGAACCGATTAACGCGATTTTTAACGCGTGTGCCGTCTTCACGCGTCGGGCGACGAAAATAATTATTGACTTGCTCGGTCTGGTATTATTTATGGCAACGAACAAAAACTGAGTCCAGAAACGATAACGGGCTAAAACGGAGCAGTTGGTACGCGACGTTGGGCTTAAAGCCCAATCCAAAAGCCCACCTATATAAGCCCATAACCTCCAAAATCTTCCTCATTCTCCACATTCTCCACATTTTTCCGGCGATCTTCCGACGTTTCCGGCGAGTTTCCGGCGACCTTCCGGCGACTTTTTCCGGCGCGTGACACCTCCACCCCCACTAATTTCGACGCCCCGAACGCGATGGTGAAGGCCGTTTTCCCTAAAACGAAGCGGTTTGAACGTTGGTACCATTCCGGCGACTTTTCCGGTAAGCTCGTTTTCGAGTTTTCTTTGTACAAACGTTTAGATCGGGTCTTTGGGAGACTCCTCACAAGTTTTCACGGGATTTCGTTCTCCGGCCATATTCCGGCGAGCTATTTCCGGCTAGTTGCGAGTTCGGGAGGGGCCGGAGTGGGTTTGGATGGGTTCCGGTGGCGCGCGGGGGGTCGGAAAGAGGAGGCTGGGTAGCGTGGATGGTGGTGGTGACCGGCGGCCGCAATTCCGGCCACGGCGGTGGCGTCCGGCGGCCGCGGGTCCGGTCCGTTTTGGGTTCGGGACTCGGGGCTCGGGTCAAGAGTGTGTTTTCGGGTCAGATCGGGTGCGGGTTCGCGTTAATGGTCCGGGTTTTGTTCGGGTCTCGTCAGATCTAGTCAACCCCCGGTCAAACGGGTCAGATCCGGGAAATTCGCTTACGGATCAGATTTCGAGCTCGGTCGAACACGAGTCAACTCCGGTCAAACTTTGACTCGGTCAACGCGTCGTTCGAGACGTGTCAAGTCATGCACGCGCATATCGGTATAATTTAATCGTATTTATTTTCGTTACATTTATAAAGCATATTATAAATATAAAACGACTAACTCGCGAACGAACCGATAGAAGTATTAACGAAAAGTATTATGAGATAATATTGGTATATTAGTCGTGACTTGCGTTGTTATTGGACTAAATTGATGGACTATACGTATATATATATATTTATATAAATAGTATGATTTATATAATAGTCACAACGTATAAGTCTCGTGGATTAGAAATGCGGATAAATATAATGTCGTCTTTGTTTAGGTGTTGATTTTGGGAATTTGTAGACAACTTGTGTTGTCTGGTTTATACCAAAAACAGAGGAAACTCTGCCGAAATTTTTATAAATCCGAAGCGCGACAAGTGTGACATTATTGTTCGTTCTTATAAATAACTTTCCAAACGTTTGACAAGTGTAGTCATATACAAAATCACGACGTTATGACAAATATTATTTGTAATAATAATAGTCAATTCCGAGAAATATTTCAAACAAATATATAGTCTTTTGTTACCAAGCGTCAAGTATGACGAGTTTTTAAAGGTTACTTGGTAACTAAAATATGTTTGTTGTTCGGATTAAAAGATGTATAAACGTTCGGTTTTATTTGGAAAATCTCTTTATAAAAAGCAAAGTCTTAAGATTTGTAAGATACTCGGATTCGGGAAAAGAAATAACAAACGTTATTGAGAGGATTTTAATAACTATATTATATTTCGGCAAGGTATATTTCCCGAAAATAACTATACAAGACGATTACATTTATCCGATTTACGAGACAAGCTATTACTCGGGATGAGTTATACGTTTCGTGGTGTTAGTCCAACATGGTTTACACACGAATAGTAACAGGTGCGCGACTTGGGTACTATGTCGTATGTGAACTCATGAAATATGATAAGTCACGATCGGTTCGTCGAGTTAAAACACTTAAGGACTCGGGTTAGTACACACGAGTCAAGATAGTTGAATAAACTATCTTTTAAACGGAAATTAAGCTAGGTTTATATACGATAGACTTTAAGGTGTCCTTCATTGGTAATTAGGGCACGAGGAAGTCGGTCAAAGCTTTGGATTTTATTTGCTAGCTAAGCATGGAAATTAAGGTGAGTTTCACGGCCCCATTTTACTGTTTTAACTGGGGGAAAGATATGTTTGTCAAAAGTTATCACATATTGAAATGTTTTCAAAGGTTAAAATGTGTTAAGTGGCATGATGAGTACTTGAGTTTTTGGTCGCCACTCGGGGTTGGGTCCTCGCTACTGTAACCATTAATTCAGGTAAATGGAACTGAAGGAATATTTGGATAGTACTATTGGTGCCTGACAAGGCCCACCCCTAATCGATAGCGTCGATTATGCATCGGCGTATGCCTGGGGTGCACGTATTCTGAACTTAAGTCGTTGGGTTCCGAGAAACGACTTGGAGCGGGGCATATTTATTAGTCTTGGTTTGGTTATGGGACTCAGGGGATTGCTCATCATCATAATTTGTAGGAGCTAGCTACTCCATACAAAGGCCACGAAATGTGCTGGATTTGCACAGGATATAAAAATGTGCTGGATTTGCACAGGATATAAAAATGTGCTGGATTTGCACAGGATATAAAAATGTGCTGGATTTGCACAGGATGTAAAAATGTGCTGGATTTGCACAGGATGTAAAAATGTCGTATTTACGAAACTAAAACCTGTGAACTCACCAATATTTTATATATTGACGTCTTTTTAAACATATCTTTCAGGTAACTAAGTGCTGAACAGGTATGCGGCTAGTACGGTGGAATTTGGGAGGTCGGACAATGGTTGGGGGTTTTCATCTATTGTTACCTTCGGGTTGGGACATAAACGGAAACACCCCACTTTAAAACTTAATGTTTGTGGTTTTAAGTAATGTTTGAAACCAGGTACTCCTTCCTGACATCTTAATATAATGATCTTTTCTAATTAAATATAGTTTGTGTTAATCTTGACTTTGATATGCTTTCGAGCGTCGCGCCACGTGTTTCCGCCATTGGCGTGGTGTGACAAATTGACATCCCGTGTTTGGATACATTCATGTTTCTTGTGAAGTGTGACTATAATCCATGTGCCCTTTTGTTTTAGATTTGAGGCATGCAATATCCAAGGACATGTGGGTTCTACCTTATTTTTAGAAGTTTGTCCCCTTTATCTTCAACTAGCACCATTTCTTTAGAAGTCTGAGCCCCTCCATCTTTACCCTTCTTTGTTGGGCAAAAAATCTGGGCCGCCGCCATCGTCGTCGTTATGTGAAAATAATTCATTGTTGGGTAAAAAATTTAGCGTTGCCTTCAAAAAAAGTGTTTCAATGAAGTGAATCCGTGAAGTGATGTGGCAGTGCAAGATTAGTAGAAATCAGTGAAGTGAAAAAACTTTTAGTGGAGCGCCCCTCCCCCCCCCCCCCCTCTTACAGTTATTATTCATCAAACTAAGATTTAACTATTGAAAGTAATGCAAATATTTATTATCCTAATTTATAAATTCTAATTTATTTATTTATTATTTATTTATTATTTTGCCGTAGTTTCATATAATATAAACGAAACAAAGATAACAACACGATAATAAATAAAGTTAAATAAATACCTAATAGATTTCTCCTCTTCGGTTTTTGAACGCTTGAAATCGAGCCATTACATCCTTTCTTTCACCTTATCAAAAGTATCACTTTCGACCGCACAAATTAGAGTATTGTTCAAATACCCCTCACCCATTCGATTGCGTAGATCCGTCTTGATTAACTTCATTTTAGAAAAGCATCTTTCAACGGTTGCGGTGGCAACCGATAAACCAACACTACTACTAAACAAGTAACAATATAAGCAACATGTCTTTTCTTTTTTAGTGTTGTACTCCAACCAATCATACTTATCAAACCATTTTACATTAAAACGTCTATGACCCTTATGATAGTTTGTCCATTCAAAATTATGAGCTCGTGGTTGAAAAGCCTTTTTCACAAGATATGCTCTTCTTATATCATCTATTTGATTAGGGTGATAGCTAGCAATAGGTGGTCGGTCTATCAAAGGGATCTTTGGACTTGAAGAAACAAGAACCTGATAGGGGTCAAGTCTTCCGGATGGTACAGAGAGGTTCCTCCGGCCTGCCCCAAATGAACAAAGCTGTTTGGCTACATAAAAGAACATCGTTAGGACTCGCCATAGGATTGGGGGTTTTCCTGTGACCACCCTCCGGCGTGAAAATGAGTATGGCTTTTAAGTAATTTGAATAGTGAGAAGACAATAAGAATTAGTGAATGTTTTTACGTTTTACCTCGAGCCTCCTTTTATAGTTGAGGATATCTTCATAGGGTCGTTTGTTAGTCAACCTTCCTTCGAAACGGAAGGAGATAATCATTACCGATTTATTAGCACAAAGATCTTGTCGATGGTTATTGTTTGATTGACTGTTGTGTTGACTGCCTTAACTCGTTCAAATTGGTTGGGCCTTGTATATTGGGCCATTTTGCTAGATGGGCTAAGTTGTTTTGGTGTGGGCCAATTCGGTTTGACTAGGCCCCACCTCATCAAGACGACTGTTAGTTGTAGCAACATCATCACCCTTTTGCATATAATTATCCTTATTACCAACATCATCATCATTCTCTTGCATACCATCATAAATTTACGTGTCATTGTTATCGGTATTTGGAGTTGTATTTAAACCAATATCATTATTTTCTGGGGCTTTTCTTTTGAACAATATCATCATGGAGGACTTAATCATTCATTTAGAAAAAAAAAATTTATAAGATTGATATGCCTGATACACAAACATACATTACATACTCACGTTGTTATGTCGATCCCACCTACTAATCATTGGTCCTCATACTATTCCTTCGTTTGTATGCACGTGCATATACTACTGATAATGTATCATCTATTAGAAAAATTGTTAACATGTCAAATAATATTATGAGTTATCAACAATCAAGAGTCAACCAAATGACTTGTGTTCACTAGTCCTGGCAAATGCAACCCAAATAATTAATTTTGGGTTAATTTGAGTAATTTTTACATGGCGTTGGGTTATTATGAGCTAAAACAAAACTAGTAGTGAGTTTGGATGGATTAAACTGGAGCAGTGGGGGCAACATCCATGGGTCAGGATGGGTCAAGCAAGTTAAAAGGGCGGGTCAGGATGGGCGGTGGTATCCCGCCAGTTACCGTTCCAAATCTTTATCCCTTTTTCGACCGTCGTCTCCACCTATACTTCCGACCGTCGTCTACGCCACCACCGATTACCATCCATCGCTGGTATAAACTAAAAAATGTCGTCGTCCACCATCTGTTTGTTTTTTTTGTCGTGTGCACCATTTGTGTTTAAGGGGGACGGGGCGCTTACCGATTTGGTCACGGATACCCCATTACAAGCACGGTAACACCGTCGCCACCGGTGCTGGTAGGGGTCCCGTGGACCAAATTCTGGTTCTATTTAAGGCACGATAAGCAAACACGGGTAGTGGTTTTGTGTGTGAGGTTTTTCGTTTTTTATGGGTTTGTTCATGGTAGTGCCGCCTTCAAAAAAATGTTTCAGTTAAGTGATGTGGCAGTGCAACATTGGTGTTAATCAGTGAAGTTGAAAATGTTTCAGTGGAGCACCCCGTACCCCATAAGACTATATGGTGTGGTACCATATTCCCCAACTCCCCCAAGTGCCACATCATTTCCCTCTTTTTCTCCCCAAAGTTTGGAAATGGTTTCCCCCAATTCCCCCATTCCCACGGACGGTTAATCATGCATCATGTGATGGCGTTGATAGCCAAAAGACAAAGGGGTACATATACTGATCGGGTTTGTCTCGATTGCTAAGTGTTTTGTCCCTTATGTCCAAGGCTTGATACCAAACCACATTGAGTTGGGGGTCTCACTGGAAGCAACCTCTCTATTCTTAGGGGTAGAGGTAAGGTTGTCTACATCTTACCCTCCTCAGACCCTACCTTAGCTTTGCTATATGTGGGATTAACTGAGTATGATGATGATGATGATGATTCTTTTTCTCTTTTATGTATTTATATATTTTAATTAAATAAAATTAAAAAAAAAAACCAATAAAAACCCAATTCACCCCTACCATATCCATCTTCTTCACCAAAATTTCTCTGCAACTTCATATATATAAATCATCTTCATCTTCAACAACCAACTCCACCTCCCACCTTCATTCATTCAGATCTGCATCACCTCCACCGTCACAACCACCATCCTCGGCATCCATCTCCAACAAACAACACCACCTCCACTGTCACAGCCACCATCGTCGGTTTCTTTCATCTTCACCTTCATCTTCTTTATATACAAGGATTGAATTTAAAAAAAAAAAAAAAAAAAAAAAAACGGTCCAAAATCATCCACCAATCACATTCCTTCTTTTCTACTTGGTGAGAACGGGGAGATTTCACTGAAACCACCGAAAAAATCTCGGGGGGGGGGGGGGCGGTGTTCCCGATCGGGACAACGTCCACGTCACCTCCCCGACTCTCCTTACCGAGACCATACCAAACAGTCTAAGAGATAAAAGCATCTTCTAATTTGGGAGAGATTGAAAATAAAGCTATGGTAAAGCATCTTTTGTCTTCTTGTATTTGTTTTTAATTGTCTTATTTCAAAATAATCAGTTTTTTTTTTAATCTGTTTGGACTAGGCTTACACAAAGCCCACACAGTTCTTTTCTTAAATAACCATTTATGGATAGGTCTATTCTTACCTTAACCCATCATGACCTAAACCTATTCTAACCCGACCCATCCTAACCTTTTTTTCTAATTTACCCATCCTGACCCAAACTCATCATAACCCATCAACCAACCCAATCATTTTGCCACCTCTAGTGTTCACCATCGGCACCATTGCGCCAATCATCATCGCCATCATCATACTCAGTTAATCATGTCAATCTTGGTTTAAAAAAGCGCGCCTCAGGCGCGCTTTAAGCGTTTGAGGCGCGAGGCTCCAAGAAAAACGCTTTTTTTGCCAAAAAGCGCTGAACTACATGAAGCGCCGCCTCGGGCGCTTGAGGCGCGCGCTACAGTAGCGCTACAGTAGCGCCTCAGCCAAAAAAAACCTTTTAAAGTGCTTTATTTGACCCGCTACAGTAGTGCCTCGTCGTTTTTATGTTTTGAATATGCTTTTTAAGTGTTCAAGTGTGTTTTATAATCATGTTTTTGTGCTCATGATTGATTAACATGTAGAAAATGTCATATTGACATATATAAATATTTTTTTATAATTTTTTTAATGCTATACGTGAAGCTCTCGCCTCGCGCTTTAAGCCCCGCGCTTCGGATTTTGGACCCAAAACGCCTCGGAGCGCCTCGTGCGTTTTTAAACCAAGATGTCAATGGCAAGATAAGGTAGGGTCTGAGAAGGGTATAATGTAGATAGCCTTACCGCTATCTCGTTGGAATAGAGAGGCTGCCTTGGTTTAAAAAAGCGCGCCTCAGGCGCGCTTTAAGCGTTTGAGGCGCGAGGCTCTAAGAAAAACGCTTTTTTTGCCAAAAAGCGCTAAACTACATGAAGCGCCGCCTCGGGCGCTTGAGGCGCGCGCTACAGTAGCGCCTCAGCCAAAAAAACCTTTTAAAGTGCTTTATTTGGCCCGCTACAGTAGTGCCTCGTCGTTTTTATGTTTTGAATATGCTTTTTAAGTGTTCAAGTGTGTTTTATAATCATGTTTTTGTGCTCATGATTGATTAACATGTAGAAAATGTCATATTGACATATATAAATATTTTTTTATAATTTTTTTAATGCTATACGTGAAGCTCTCGCCTCACGCTTTAAGCCCCGCGCTTCGGATTTTGGACCCAAAACGCCTCGGAGCGCCTCGCGCGTTTTTAAACCAAGGAGGCTGCTTCCAGTGAGATCATCGGCTCGATAGTGGTTTTGAATCAAGCCTTGGACATAAGGTACATAACACTTAGCAATTGGGACAAGTTCGATTGGTGCATGTACCCCATTTCTTTTGGCTATCAACCCCACCACATGATGCATGATTAACAGTACGTCGTTTTTAATGTTATTTTCACGAAATTAGTAAAATAACGTTAAAATTAGTGCAATTTTACTTTTGCCCCCAAGGGCCCACACATATATAAATCATATGTGTACACAGCAAGCGGGCTAACACCATCGGCACCAATGAACAATAATATTATTTGCATAATAGAGTTAGTTATAAAAAAAAAAAATAAAAAAAAAAAAACCCCATTAATCACATATGTTTTGCAATAAATCATTAATCACAGTTGGAAGGTAAACAAATCCCCTCTACTTCCACCCATGGAGGTTCTAATTATGGTCCATGTACTATAGTCTATACCCGTAAACCTCATCAACATGATCCACACTAGCTTAGAAAATACTGATAAAAGTAAGTAGCCAGGAAACCAACAATTTGACAACATCGACGGGAAAATGTTGGCCAATCTTGGCTATACACTTTGAACATTTAAAATTTTAGATAGTAAGATACAATACATAAATTATTGGACGTTTAAGTAACTATACTTGTGGTGATATCAATAGGTCAACAGCACGCAAGATATCATATAACTATACATAACAATACCTCTAGAAGAACTTCTCTATGCAGGTAGATAGTGTTGATTTGGGAACTGCACCAATAACCGCGTCTTTCTTCTCTCCATCTTTGAATATAATGACAGTGGGAATGCTTCTAATCCCATACCGGCTTGCAATTTTAGGACTCTCATCCGTATTAACCTTGTAACAAGTGAGTTTCCCTGTGTATTCTTTCGCGAGTTCATCAATGACAGGGTGGATCATGCGACACGGCCCACACCATGGCGCCCAAAACTCAACCATCACAGGAAGATCAGAATCCAAAACAAGCGATTGCCATGTTGCATCAGTCACAGGTAACACTGCAATTTTCGAGATATCAAAGTTTATATTGTTATTTTTGAACAGCGAAAATTCTATATATAAATATAGAACGAGCCAACCAGAAGCTGTAAAACAAGGACAAAACGATTACATAACATCTCAACGTCTCAATCAAATTCTTATATTAAATATTCGAGTCAGAATGCACTTCAATTTCACTTTTAAAATTTAATATTAAACTACTGGATTTCCCTTGCATACCGGCATTTGGTATAGCAACCTAAAGAGATATGTCCAGTAAGACATCGACAAGTGTTTTATACTAATTGAAAACTATAAAATAAAAATACAAGTACCGATGTTGTTCGGTTGATATCGGTTCAGTTCATCGCGATATCCTATCCGTATAATATACCTAACCTAAAAAAGTAGTTGAAAAGAATATTCTAACCTTGGACAGCTTCTTGAGTCAGAATGCACTTCAATTTTACTTTTAAATTTTAATATTAAACTAGTGGAATTCCTCTACATCTGATATAGCAACTTAAAGAGATACATCTAATAGCATATCGACACGTGTTTTACATCAATCAAAAAACAGTAAAATAAGAATACCGGCACTGATGCTGTTCAAACACAATCGGTTCAGTTATCATATACCTGAACTGAAAAAGTAAGTAAAAATAATATACAAAACGATATATCACGATTCTAACCTTGGACAGCTTCTTGAGCCTGGCATACGATACGTGATCCACGAATACCTAATTTAGACCTGAAGCTAACCGATCCAGATGACGAAAACGATTGGATTTTGAAACCGTTTGATTTCGACAAATTTATAAAGTTTCGGTGACTAGAAGAGACGATCGGAGACGATGAAGCAGACGGAAAACAGGAAGGACGGGGAACTGTTAGGGTTTCAAGCACAGCAGCCATGAGAAGAAGCTCCAAAGAAGAAGAAGAAAATGGAGAATGTGTGTTGTGTGTGTGGCTGGTGGTGCTGTTACATGATTAGATATTTGGATGGATGAGTGTCACGTGAGTTGCACGTGTTTTAGGTTGGTGTTGGATTGGGTGATTGGGTTTGGGCCTTGTTATTTACTGATATTATTGGACTAATAGGTTGGAATTTGGATGTACTTTTTGTGTGTTATTTGACAACCACTTCCACCATAAACAACAAAAAGAGTTAGAGAATAGAGATCATAATATGTAGCATTGGTGGTTCAAGGGACTACGGGCAATAGTGTATAACAAACAATATGCGTAACATAAAGTGTAGAGCAATAAGAGTGAGTTTGGATAAACCTCACTTTGTGATTGATGAACATGATGAAAAAACAAAAGGTCATCGCAATCGATTATGATATTTCGATTTTTTTTTCATAAATAGGCAAAATTCAAGTGGGAAGAGTGTGTCTAGGTGGTATATGGAATTTTTTTTGTGAAAATAGGTAACAAGCGACCTACCTATTTTCACAAAAAATTTCATGCACCACCTAGAAACACTCTTCTAACTTGATTTTTGCCTATTTATGAAAAAAATCCGATATTTCCTAAGCAAAAATCATGATCGACTCCTTTAAAAGTTCGGTTAAACCAACCATTCGCCCCCTCTCATAAAATAAATTTCGGATCTGCCACTGCTGGTTATGATGATGATGATGATGACGACGATGATGATGATGATGATGATGATGATGATGATGATGATGATGATGATGATGAAAAATAAAATAGTTGAGGATGAATAATCAATAATTGTCGTTGTAATTTATAACCGAAGATTTGAATAAATCGAAGAGTAATCGTTATGATAAACGGTTAGAGATGATGAATTTTTAAATGTCTCCCTTGAGTTATTAATATATACAAGTTTGATATTTTGTGATTATTATTTGATAACTGATAATTAACGTTTGGTTAATGCATTAGGTTGGGTTTGTAAGCATCCTAAGTTCATGCGTAGTGGGCGTTTTAGCACCGGGAACACCTCCCCCGCTGGCGTTATGGGGGTGTTTTGGGGGATCTCGTTATGGAGATGGTGAGAGAGAGCTCTGTAGAATGGAAGGTTGGATGGTGGGGAACTGGCTTGATGGTGATGATGAAGGGCTGTGATGGGGCTGGTGATGATAAAGTGATATTATTATTATTAAAATAATAATATTTTAATCTCTATAAAGCCCCATAATGTCTCTCACCCACTACACACCTATTTTACATAAAGCCCTATAAAGCTCATCATCTCATTTATTAATAATTTAATCCCATAAAGCCTCATAAAGCTCTCTCACTACACATGCCATAATAAAATCTATATATATTAACTAGTTTATCACCAAGGAGCGTCGGGATAGACAAATCTAATATGAACTATGAAGTGATAAAATGTGTGTACTATAAAAGGAATAGGCAGCTTTTTAATTTATTTTTTTGGTAAATGATTAACACCCGTCTCTGTACAACTGTCACTTTCTCAATACACTTTTGTATAGCACTATGATACTCGTTGGAAAGTTAATAAAATGCTCGTTAATTTGGTGTATTTTTTTCAAAAAAAAATGTCGTATAAAAATTATTAATGTTTAAAAATCATAGGGGGGATATGTGTCATGCACATGAGATGGAAAAAATAATTTAATAGCTTTGGAAGGAAATTAAGGGGAGGGATGGTCTCATTGAGTGTCATATGTCCCACCCATTTTCTTTTATATATATACTAGGTTAGAGTCACGTGTGTACACACGACACATTCCCAAGTCAAATGGCAAAATTCTTTTATAAAGATCGTAGTACACAGGTTTTAATTAGGTATTACAAATTCCTATGAATTTGGGTTACTTGAAAAATATCATAAAAAAATAATGTTACCCAATAAGGTAGTTTATGATGATGTGGGTGAACACGCCGTAGCCTACGGCTATAAGGCCATAGGTTACGGGTTGCATAGGATGAGTGAAAAGCTCCATTTCAGAACTTGTTGGCCGTAATAGGAGGTGCTCGGCCATAGGGTACGGCTAGAATAATAAAGAAGGATCAGAGAACGTTGGTCGTAACCTACGCTGGTCCAGGCGTAGGCTACGGCGGTTGTGGGAACAAAAGAGAACCAACAGAAAACGTTGGCCGTAACTCACGACCAGATAGCCGTAGGCTACGGCGAGGTGGAGCACATTTTGGAAAGGTTGTTAGGGAGATTATAAAAGCACAATTTTTAACCTAGTTCGTGCTTGGCCGTCAATAGTCGAATCAAAGGAGTCTTTTGGGCGATTTTTAGCTACAAACATCATTCGATCAAGCTTTTCACCCGAATCATCATGATTTTGATCTTTCAACAATCCATTGATGCGTGTTTCATCACCATGAGTGTCTAAACCACCTGTGATCCTCTCCAGGTGAATGGTTAGTTACATAGTCAAGGGTTTGTGTTTTTCAAACAATGAATTGAATTTGTGATGCTTTATTTGCGAATTTCAAGTGTGGTTTGTATGAATATTTGGTCTGAACGTTTATTGAATGTTTTGCTTGTTTGGATTTTATCAACCAACACGGTTTCTTATCGATGGTCATTGATTAACATTCAAGTGTGTGTCTTTCAATATTATTTGTAATTAAGATATTGTTAAGTGATAATCAACCAAATCAACAACCACGGTCTAGTTATCGGTTGTCAATTAGGTCATTAATCAACTTACAATATTAATCATTTAAACTACAAATCATGTCTATGTGATTTCAATTGACAATTCGTATAACCCTTGGTGATATTGATTAACCGGGATCCTGGAGAGGTCATCATTTCTTATAATTGTTCACAAATCAATTTCTTTTAAGTTGTTTTATTTACTTTCAATTTTCTCAACAATCCAACAAATCGATTTTACTTTTTTTTGTCTAGTTTAATTAAGTAGTTAATCATAACACTTTCCACAATACTCCTCGAGGTTCGACACCCGACTTAATCTATCTAATAAGGTAGTTGGTCTTTTATAAAACTCTTATGTTTGATCGGTCCTTCTACGCCGATCAAACTTTGGTGCCGTTGCTGGGGAGTCTTGCGCAAAGTGTTTATTAGTTAATTAAAAAATTCAAAAACCCAAAAACATTTTCTTTTTGTTTGTTTAGTTTTTTATTCGGAATTACGCTCGTTTTGTTGTTTGTTTTGTGCAGGTAATTCTTCAGTTGCATGCATCATACAAGACATTAGGGGAAGTCATCTCCGCTAGTATTCGATCCAAAGGTTGAGAAAACAGCTTGGCAGAAACCGAGTGTTTCACAGAGAGTTATACAAGTCAACGAACCAATGATGCGCGAAAGAACATCAGGAATTTCTCTCAACAACCCGGTGAGTTATTTCATGAAACACTTACTCGCTTCAAGATGATGATCAACAATTGCCCAGATCATGACATCCAGATGTGGGAGTTGATCAACTCCTTTAATGAGGGACTACATTATGGGGACCAATGTAATGTACGTTAGATTCTATTTCAAATGGTAGGCTAAGCTACGACTAGGCTTTATGCCGAAGCCTAAAGAGGAACGAATAACGACCATAGCAGCCGAAGGTAAGTACAAATGGTCCGAAGTAAAGTACAACGTTGCTGACCACTATAAATACCCCCCTCAAAGTACAATTGACACACGAATGCACACACTCCAAACTACACTTTCTCTCTTTAAACAAATACTTATCCTCACGCCGGAGGGTGGTCACAGAGAGGCCCTCCATCCTCCCCTATGATGAGCCTAACGGTTTTCTACCATGTGCAGGTTTATTCAAGGCTTAAAGCTCACAAGATCTCATTGGACCATCCCTGTTCTTGGAAATTTACAGGTTCGGCCTACTTTTGGATCTTTTACCCAAGGTGATTATCATGCCTACGCTTTATGTTTTTATTGGGTGTAACAATAATTTAATTCCTTAAAAAGTCATTAGATTAAGGGAGAATTATACAGACTGTCCTTTAGTTATTAGCAAAATTGCACCTTCTGTCCTTTACGTTAATTTTTCATTCCTTTTGTCCTTTATTTTCTAAATTTGCTACACCATCTGTCCTTTAACCTAACTTTGTTAAAAAACTTGGTTAACTTTATCTTCTAAATTTACACTTTTAGCCCTTATAGTTTAAACATCTCAATTCAAGCCTTTCGAACCCTAACCCTTGAACCCATTTCGATTTACCCCGAATTCGACCGCATCAATTAATGAAATCATAGGGCTATTATAGAACATCAAATTCCGATAAAAAACATGTATAATAATCGTACTGACCTGGTCGTTTTGAGGCTAAATCGAACGATTAAAATTGCGACTGGTTGATCTTGTTCTTCAAATTGCGAACGATTTGGTGGGTGTTTATGGTATATTTTTGCACAGAAACGGTCGACTAAGGCGTAAGATGTTATAGTAGGTTTCAATTTATGGTATAGAGGCTCGGTTTGCAAGTGGGTTTTTAAACGTTTAATCGGTTTAAAGAATTGGTCATTTGGATGACGATCTGGAACCTTTAACATTTAATATTGGAATGTGTGGTACGATTTAGAATTCCAAACACGTGGCTTAGTCCAGATTCAAGTTTGGGTGTGATTTGGAGGTGTAAGATCCGTTTTTGTTAACGCGGGTAAAGTTTGGTTCATGTTTTTGACCCGTTTTGCGATCCGGTTTGAATTGGTTGGATTCGAAATAAGTTTTTAACATGTTTTAGTTAGGTTTGATGTTTGTCGGGTTATGTTTGACTTGAATTCGCTTAACTTCGGTTATATATATATGTGTATATTTATATATAAAATGAGTTTTTATAAAAACAAAATATGTTTTTCGTCAATCGTTTTACTTCAAAATTATGGTTTTGATCGGTATTTGATGTAGTTTAAAAGCCCTATGATTTCGTTTCATGCCGTGCCTTAGTTTCGTCGATTGATTTGAGGTTAAGGCTTAGGGAAACTATAAGGGCTAAAAGTGTAAATTTAGAAAATAAAGTTAACTAAGTTTTTTAACAAAGTTAGGCTAAATGACAGAGGGTGTAGCAAATTTAAAAGATAAAGGACAAAATGAGTGAAAAATTAATGTAAAGGACAGAAGATGCAATTTTCCTAATAACTAAAGGACATTATGTGTAATTCTCTCTTAGATTAATTTGCTTCTTTGAAACAATATAATATATGTGGTAAAATATAAAAAATAATAGTTTATAATGTTTGATCAAGTTTAATAAATGGTACGTTAATGGGGCAAGGTTTGTTATCAGTTGGGGTAGGAAGGGTCAAGAAAAGCGCCTGAACTAACGGGTGGTCGGTTGTTGATTACAACCATACGATTCTCGTGTAAACGAACGTAGACTGAATTGGTTGACTGGACCCGACCTATGTCAAACAATCAACTAATACCATTAATTTACAAAATTCTAATATTTTTTTATATTCTAGTTGTTTTTTTAAATATTTTTATAACCTGGGTCAATATATGTTGATGTACAAAGATTATCAAGTCTTTAGATTATTTATATAAAACATGTAAGAACCAATGGAAATTCATTGTAAATATGCGCATGTTCACAACAAGGATATGTAATCTTGTCATATCTATATTATACTATATTAGTGATTGTAATGTATGTATACTACACGGTATGTAAATATGTTATATATGCGATATAAGTTAAGATGCGGGTCGCTCTAGGAACTTTGGTTGAGGAACCATCTGAGGCTACACAAACAGTGGAAAAGTAGACGTGTGGACTCTACACATCTTCTACAGATTACATGCGTTCAGTGGCGAAGCTTGACACGAAGATTCGGGGGGTCGGAAGTCGCCGGAGGGTCAAAAGTCACTAGTTTCGAGGGGTCGAAAACCAGTTTCGGGGGGTCGAAACCCTATATTTCCAAAATTTTCTATACGAATACTATATAATCGGAACTTCTGCACGAAAATTCAGGGGGGGGGGGGGGGGGTTTCGGCCGGCCCCGCCCCAACAAAGCTACGCCATTGCATGCGTTAAATGCTAATTATCTACTACAAGTTTAAGCATATATATTAAACTAAAAAAAAAAAAAATACTTAATAAACACGGATGTTAGGATCAAAGACATTACCATTAGCTACTTTTAAAACCATCTTCAAAACGCCTTCCAAGCCATATAGACTGATTTTCATGTTGAAGTTGGGCCTCATAAATACCCTTGTTCTTATGACGAAGATAATGTGTGTTGCATGAACAAGAGTTAACGAATACAAAAGTGGTTATAAGCGCATATAATACGAACCCGAGATTCTCCGACTTCTACAAAAGCTTGTAATATAAGTAATTAGAGATTCAAAAATTAAGATTGTTAGTTTAATGGTATTTAAACAAGTTATATAACTAACTTCACATTTTACATAACTTTGATATTAACCAAATTTTGTTATTTTATATATTTTTAATAAAATATATTTAATTGCAAGATGTTTGTCCAAATATATCCATTCATTTTAAAAACTATTTAAAAAAATACTAAAACTATTTGCATTATTGATATTCTTTCCCTGAATCCCCCTTCATCATTAAATATATTTTTTGTCCGACTAAACATTGCATGTACATCGAATAAAATATAATCTTTAAACTTATTATGGACATGAGAATCCTTTCCTTATCGTACCCCCAGTCAAACCATCGTTCCAACAACTCCTCTGCCTTTGTCTCTCTCTCATACAATTTCAGAGTCCAATTTCTCTGCTAGTTTGACCAATTCCTATTTCAACTCTCTTTCTCTAACCGTTGTTCCGATGGAGAAACTAACCGGCGAAGAGTGGACTGAGAAGCAGGCAATCAAATACCACTCCCCGCCGGATAATAAATCTCCACCGGAACAACTGAAGCTGGCTGCAGTCGCAGCCAGCCTCAACGTACGGTTGAGATCAGCCGACATGCCGTTCACAATGCAAGAGCGTGCTATGCGTCTCACTAGATCATTCCTTGACTCGTCCACTTCCGCCGCCCTAATCTCACTCTTCTAGCTCGGTCCATCAAAAAGGTAATTATATATAGTGTTACGATCAAATACAAATAGATTTTAACATGCCAAACATACATATAACTAGATAACTAGATTAGTTATTATTGTTTTATGGTTTTTGACCTAGAGTAATTATTATTATTACTATTCTATTTATTTTGTGTAATGTAATTTTTCTAGTTCAAATCATAGATTAATAATTATTCTAGATTAAAAAACTTTACTTTTATTATAACAGTATCATGAAATAGCACTGAGTTATTTTGTTATCAGAACCAACCGAGTTACATATAAATGGTACTTTGGTTCTCATAGTTTTTACTGACAACACGATTTCTATCCGAACTAGTAACTACCCCACAACAAAATTTATCAAATTATTTGTACGTTTAGTAGGTTATTTTGTTTTACATGATAACATATCATATGTGTGTGTGTGTTTATGCATCTACGAACAAAAACATATTGTTTGTTAATGTGATAGATAAAATTGAAATTGTAATGTTATAGGAGTTTGATCGGTGTTACGGACTGGCATGGCACTGTGTAGCCGGAAAGAGTTTCGGGTCGTATGTTACACACTCACCTGGAGGATTTGTTTACTTCTCTGTGGATAAGTACTCTATTCTTCTATTTAAAACAGAGGTTCAATTGATTTCGACTACTTGATGTCTTTTTTTATTTATAAGTTGTGAAGTTATGATGATGAAATGTGGTTGTAATTATTTGTTGTTATACGGTTGTGATTTGTGTAAATGGAAAGTTGAGCGATACATTTTTTTTTTCAGTTGCTTGTAGTTATAAATTATATGTCTTTGTTTTTTTTAAGGTATACATCATTAACAACGCAAAACGCCCACAAAACAGGGCGAGCAACGACCCGACAACAAAACTAACTATACAAATTACATGAAAGAAAATTTACACCAGTTCTCTCAAGTCAACGAAGCAAGCTTCGCACGACTAGAAGCCCATAAGAAACCCCTCGACTTAACTTCCCCAGTAATTTCCCCTACCCGAATCGGCTTATGTTTGATGTTAATGTGTGTTTGGATTATGGTTTAAAAATATATTGGTGGTGATATTGTATGGTTGTATGTTACTTATTTATTGTCGGTAAATCATTGTCATTTGTCGGGGCCGTTGCTAGCGGTGTTGACGGTCCGTATTTTATGTGGAAGTTGCCTCTTTGTTCCTGGTTGGTGAAGCCTATGCGTCGATTTCTGAATCATTCATTTGGTATTTTTTTTTTTTTTTTGTTTTTATATGACTGGGTTAAGTGGCTTGGAGTCTCATGCCAAGTGAAACTCAAAGGGTGTTAAACACTGTTTCGGAAGCTAGCTGGAATTTGTCACGTTCATGGTCAATCGTATGAAAATATAAAAAGTGAAAAGTCAGTTATTGGTTGGATTGAGAACCAATTCTAAAACACAATACTCACCCATAATTAGGGTGTAAATGATGCACAGTTGCTCGAGAGCCACTCGGGATTGGACAAGTAAAAAGCTTGAACAAACTGAGTCTTAACGAGCCCGAGCTCAAGCTTGAAATATGACTCATATAGTTATTGAACCCTAGGCTCGAGCTTTACACACAAAGCTAGCGAGCCCAAACAAACTTTCTATAATTTTTATGTATGCAGTCTATTTGAACATAAGTAATTTAAACTAATAACAATTGTGAGCTGAGTTCGAGCTGAGCTTTTAGCTCGTTTTAAATTGTTCTCAAATTATCTCGAGCCTAGCCTAGCCTAGCCGAGCCGAGTTCGAGCTCTTGGGTATTACTTTCAAACCGGGCCTCGAGCTCGAGCCTCATATAAGCATGACGAGCCAAGCTCGAGAGTCAAGCCTAGTCGGCTCGGCTCGACTCTTTTACACCCCTACCTAGAATTTTGATACAAAATGGTCACGTAAATATTAGATTGCGGTGTTTGTGAGACACCAAAATTATAATTTGCAAGCCCATTAATTTAGTAGCTCTAAGATTTTCAATTTACCAGTTGCCTTTTTATTTGCAAAACGTCGTTTGTCCCTCGATTTGTGGGAAATATAATATCCTCCTCAATTTACGTTTTTTTTACTCGTGAAAGCCCCACATTTTTGGTGTTTCTGAGATCTCATTAACTTGTTGAACGTCATGTGGCAGTTTTATATGAAGTGGGGCTTAAAATTTGACAAAAGTTACTTAGGTATATTTAATATTTGACAATTCTTTCTACATCTTAGACCATCCGTTGTGAGACGCGAGCAACGAGACGCGAGCCACTGACTTCACACTCAAGCAACCTCATTGTCTGTGCTCACTTGACCCGTTGTGGCTAGAAGTGAGCATCGGCGCGACCCGTGCTCAATTTGTCCCGTTAACACACGCGAGCATCATCGTGTGTGCTCGCGCCAGGGATGTTGTGGCTGAAGGTGAGCACCGGACTAAAACCTTGCTTGCGCCGGTGGTCGCTCGCGTCTCACAACGGACAGCCTTATGAGTGTTTTGCAAAAAAAAAAATTTGTATTGAAGCTGATCGAGCCGTCAAACCAAAGCAAATCAACCCGTTCAACAATTTTTAGATTCATACGGTTAGCATTACGGTTTACATTTTGACAAACCAAACTTAACGGTTTGAAACTTGAAACCGACCATGTAAATCAAACAAGTGTTTAACCTTTTTTTAATATGGTTTATGTTAGGGTTGTTGATGAGGTGACGTGAAGTGAGCCTTAAGCTCAAAACCAAGGCGCACAAATCTGATGTTTTTTTTTTAATTTGTTTTTTTTTTTACAAATGCAGTTCCGGACACGGGCAAGAGGCTTAACAACTAGTGTTGTGTTCCCGAGTTCACTTAACAAAAGAAAAGAAAGAAAATGGAATGAAAGAAAATCTTGTTCGTGTTCGAGAGTTGTTTTTTGAAAAGAAATCGAAAGAAATTGAAGGATTTTTAATGTCAAATTTCATCCTTCCGATTTAAAAGGAAATGGAAGGAAAGAAAATAAAAGAAAAGACACATTTCTTTTCTTTCGCTAAGTGAACTCGGAAACACAATGTAGGTATCGCAACAATCATTTTAGGTATCGAACCTGGTTTAAAGTTAAAGTGATCGTGTATTTCCGGTTCCACAACAGTTATGTTTTGTGTTTTAATCGACTTAGAAAGGTTATAACCGAGTTTCATATTCACCTCTGCTAGAAATTTAAAACTAGGGATTGAGCTCGAGCTCGCTTCGATAGCTTAAACGAGGCAAAGCTCGGCTCGCCAAAGCTCGGCTCGCCAATTATAAATAGTTGGTATACTATATCTATATCTATTCGATACTGCATTATAAAGTAGGAAAGATGTCTACAAATGTCATTTTACATGAATTTTAAGATGACATAGGAAAAGTCTCATGCTTAAAATCCAAATGTTATGTAAGTTTTTTCATTTCTACCCTTCATACAAAACCTACCTGTACACATTCTTTTATCATAACCTTCAATTACCATTTATCTATATCTATAATCTATATTATATTATAAATCATTTGAGAAGGGCATCAAACAAAATTAAGTGATTACTACATTTGATTAGCAGTTGTATTGCATTGCTTTTATCATGTGGAAAAAGTTATGGGTATGCTTCTTTGGAGGTTGATTACATATGAGCCGTTCCAACCTCCTCTTAATGTGGATCTTATAAAGGTCCCTATGATTTCTTCTACTCAGCAATCTCTCCAGATTTGGCACTTTCAATATATTGAGTAGGACTATTAGTATAATAGAATCTGGATCATATACAAACTTACTTTTATCTAAAAACCATAAGAACCAATTATAGGATGACATGTGTCTTTCTTAATGATTCTTATTAAGGGTATTATAGTATTTTTATTACAATTTAAATCCTTAATCTGAAACAGTTTCAAGATAATATCTTTATTTCTATGCAAAATTGAATTTTAATAGTTGTAAATTATTCTATCGCTGATTTAGTCTTTCTTCTCCAACCCCTATTTTTTTTTGCGACCTGCAACAGCAGGCGATTTCTTCATCTCCAATTCATTGTTCCATCGTTTTGTCTTACGTTTTTTTATTTTAAACAAGAATGGTACAATCTGAAGGTAATAAGTCTTGTTTTATTCTTATTCATTAATCTAAGAGACTTATACCAAAGAAGGATGAGACATGTTTTCCCAAGGAAGATCGACTATTCCATGCATTAATGGCGAAGTTGATTCTAACAAGAACGTAACACCGCAATAAAATGGTTGAATTCCTTATTTTCTAATGAATCATTTCAAAACTTGACAACAATGATTTCCAACGCCTTTACATTCTAAGTTTTGGTAATCGAAAAAAAAACTTAAGTAGGATTTACAAATTTATTAGTTCATTAGGCCGGGGTTGTCAAAATGTTTCAATTTTCAACTTTTGATAAGTGCTGATAACTTACATTAATGTGTTGTGTTTCTTAAATATGTATGTGCTGGTAACCTATATTGATGTGCTAATTATGAAAAAACTTGTGTATGAATAAGTAGATATATATATATATATATATATATATATACACACACACAATCAGCACTTCCAAAAAGAAGTGTGCTATGTGTGCTAGTTTATTCACTTCTGGGATGGTGTATATTGAGATGCTATGTGTGCTAGTTTCATCTATATATTATTTACAATTAGGTTTATGTTAACAAAACAAATGTAAGCAAAGTTGAAGAACAGTAATACTATCCATATATGTGTTTGCTATCTTTTAGCAATCTTGAAGATACCATCTTATCAAACGGCATAAAAAAGACACGACATTTAACTAAAGAAATAACCTTTTTATTAAGGAATCATTAGGAAAAACAGTAAGACAATCAAACAAGGACATCTATGAAAAATTCTAGAATATTAAAATTACCATGTGCAACCAAGAAACATAATAGGTGCAAAATGAAATTATGTGCTGGTTAGAATAATGTAATGTCCAAAATAACACACCCACATGTTCATCGATCATAACTAGCACAGATGCATCAAAACAGCGCATTGAAATCTGACGGGCAAATCAACACAAAAGATTAGATTTAACTGTAAATTATACTATAAGAACACCATTTACAACGTTAATCTGCAACCGGTTTAAAGAAAAATCATTAACATACCGATGATCGCACCTACTTCGATTATGAATAAAGACGAATTCAAATGGAGGATTTGTTAAGGAGAGAGAGACAGTTTCACTTGTTTGAGTTAAAAGTGGGGCCTATGCGTATTTGTAGGGATTCTTTTTGACAATTGTCTAAAGTAACACAATTACTAATTTGCCCTTATTAATGTAAATATAAACTACTAATTGTAAGGGGTTATCATAGCCATTGATTTGAAATTTAGATGGTCTAGATTTGTTCTCATGGTTTTTAGACTTATTAGTGTTTGTACAGGATCTTAACTCTAGTATAATAATAGTTGCAAATGAGTCAAATTGCTACTTTCATTTATTTTTACCGGCATGTAGGTCAAATTGCATATAGTATACAGAACATAGCATGCTATCATGTCTCCTTGTGGCCTTTAAAAAATTACCCCAAAGCGAAGCACAAGTGCTTACACACACAAACATACACCCTACATATTTATTTTTTAAGAGTTAATTGCCAATTTAGTCCCTGAGGTTTGGCCAAAAATGTCTCTTTAGTCCAAATAGTTTTTTTTTCTCATCTATGTCCCCAAGGTTTCTCATTTTTTGCCATTTTCATCCACCCCCTAACTCCGTTAAGAAAAGTCAGTTAACTTAGGGTATTTTGGTCACTTTGCATATATATATATATATATATATATATATCCCTATTTTTGCCACTTTCATCAACATCTTACCTTATACGCACAAACCCATTTACAGAGAGTTAGAGAGAGAAAGCTAGAGAGAGATCGACAGAGAGAGAAAGAAGCAGGGAAGAGAGAGACCGACGGAGGGAAAAAAGAAAGGCACGAAGGAGACGGGGCGACAACCGGCGGAGACACGACGGAGCAACCTTATTCCGACGCGTGATCAACCTAAACCCACAATCAGAAGATGCGAAGGCCAAATGAGGTAACAGGACGGTTCCCTTGTTCGAACGACGACAGAGGTTTTACCCGTGATGTTTAGTGACGGCAACGACATCTTCGTCACCTGATTACTGTTAAACAAAGGTAACCCAACAACCCCGTTTCTTCTTTGACAATAATCCGAGATGGTTGTGGTGGGTTAATTGATGAGAACGGTTGGAATATGTAAGATCGATGCGGAGAAAAGGGACTCACCGGAGAGGATGGCACTGGAGAAAAGGGACTCACCAGAGAGAATGGCACTGGCGGCGGTCACCGGAGATGGTGACCGGTTAAGCTTTCAGAACACACAGCGTGTGTGTGTGTGTGTTTGTTCGTTGTTTGTGCAGAGAGAAGAGAGAAGGAAAGAGGGGTTTATATTGGTGGTTCAATTGGAGAGGTGTTTGGTAATGAGGATAAAAGCTGCACTTGGAGTGTTTGGGGACGCGTTTACCAGCAGATTATGGGGCGTTTGGATGAAAATGGCAAAAAAAAAAAAAAAAAAAAAAAGATATATATGCAAAGTGACCAAAATACCACTGAGTTAACTGACTTTTCTTAACAGAGTTAGAGGGTTGGATGAAAGTGACAAAAAATGAGAAACCTTGGGGACACAGATGAGAAAAAAAAAACTATTTGGACTAAAGAGGCATTTTTGGCCAAATCTCAGGGACTAAATTGGCAATTAACTCTTTCTTTTAATCGTTTTAAGGTTTGAATTACGTTTCCGTCCTGTATTATCGAATTCACCACAACGCGCAGGTTCTCTACTAGTATAAAATAATAATGTAAACTTTGTTTGGACTCCTTTAGACTCGCAAGAACGGTCTTTGTATGAAAGGCTTAAGCTCAGACTCAATAACTAAACAAGTCATGTCTCAGGCTCGGGCTCGTTCAAGCTTTTTACATCCGATCTTGAGTAGCTCCAAGCCGTTACGGATCACTTATACCCTGTTTAAGGCCCATGCGAGCATCTTTTGAAAAGTTCCTTATAAAACCCGTTGAGGGTTTTATTAAATCGTGGCAGTTGGTACCCGCCAATTCAAACAAATCTTAATAATATTAATATGATCAAGTTAAAAACTTTACTTCAAATATGTTCCAATCAATCCAAATTTCTGCAACCCATCTTCCATTACAGAACCCTTAATTCATCACCAACCCATCAAACCCTTGACTCCACAAAAGCCTACATTAATTTCATCTCATCGAACCCATTATATTCTCTCTTGGGTTCATGCAGAAGCCTACCCTCACTCAAAGAATTACACTCTTTACTCATAACAGATGGTCACTCAATTCAACCCAATCTGCAAACGAAACTGATAAGCTTATATGGTTCACTTGGGGACACGAAAAGTGCCCGCCACGTGTTCGATCAAATGCCTGACCCAAATATGTTTTCATGTAAAGTGATGATTAGATGGTATTACATAAGTGATATGCACTTTGAAACTATTGGGTTCTATAAGTGGTTGAGGAAAATCCGAAATGAACATGATAATGTTGTGTTTTCGATTGTTGTTAAGGCGTGTACTGAGGTGCGAGATGTTAATGAAGGGAGGAAGGTGCATTGTGATGTTGTGAAAGTAGGATGTTTTGATGGTTTTGTTTTGACGAGTCTTGTGGATATGTATGCGAAATGTGGTGACGTTGAATGTTCGCGGAGAGTTTTTGATGACATTGTTGATAGGGATGTTGTTTCTTGGACTTCTATGATTGTTGCTTATGTGCAAAATGGGTGTGCAGAGGAAGCCTTGGTTTTGTTTAATAGGATGAGAAGTGGGTTGATTGAAGGGAATCAGCATACGGTTGGGAGCGTTGTTTCTGCGTGTTCACAGTTAAGATCTTTACATCAAGGAAAATGGGTTCATGGATATGCTATAAAGAACGGGGTCGGTTTTAATAATCATTTGGTAAGTTCTCTTGTAGATATGTACATGAAGTGTGGGCTGTTCTTGATGCGCAATCTGTATTTGATGCGTTTTCTAATATTGATCTTGTTAGTTGGACGGCCATGATTATTGGGTACAGTCAAAATGGATGCCCAGATCAAGCAATAGGATTATTTACAAACAGGCAGTATTTAGACATATTGCCCAATTCGGTTGCCATTGCGAGTGTTATATCCGCATGTGCACAGTTGGGGCATTCACAGTTAGGTAGAGCGATACATTGTCATGAGGTTAAACTCGGGTTAGAAGATGGTAATGTGATAAATGCACTTGTTGATATGTATGCGAAATGTCAAATGATTAAGGATGCGCGTTACTTGTTTGACAGTTTAGCGAACAAAGATTTGATTACATGGAACTCAGTTATCAACGGGTATGCCCAAATTGGTTGTATTTATGAAGTTACAAGATTATTTCATCAAATGAGGTTAGAAGGTTTTCGGCCGGATGAGATTACATTAGTGACCCTCCTTTCATGTTTTGCTTCCTTTGGTGATCTTCAAACTGGTTCTTCTCTTCATGCTTATTGCATTAAAGAATCACTATCACGTGATAATGTATATATCAACACAGCACTTGTGCATTTTTACGCTAAATGTGGCGAACTAACGAATGCTCGTCGTGTATTTGATTCTATGGGTGAAAAGAACATAATTTCATGGAATGTACTGATTAACGCATACGGAATGCAAGGGGATTGTAATGGTTCAATTGATGTTTTTAATAATATGGTGAAGAAAAACATACATCCTACTGATGCTACATTTACAGCGATTCTATCTGCGTGTAGTCACACAGGAAATCTTGAAGCATGGAAGTTCTTTGACTTGATGTGTAAAGACTTCAACTTTATTCCAAAAATGAATCACTACGCGTGTTTGGTTGACTTGTTGGCTCGTTCTGGTAGGCTTGAGGAAGCATTCAGTCTCATTAAGAACATGCAGGTTCAGCCTGATGTGAGCTTGTTTGGATCATTTCTCCATGGGTGCAGTATGCATTCGAGGTTTGACCTTGGTCAAAAGGCGGTCAAATGGATGTTTGACCAACATCCCATCGATGTTTCTTATTACGTGCTTGTATCAAATCTGTATGCTTTAGATGGAAGATGGGGCCAGGTTTCTCAAATAAGGGAGTTGATGAAGCTGAAAGATTTAAGTAAGCTGCCAGGTTGTACTGTACAACGACTGAACGACATAATGCATCATCGGGTGTGAACCATGCTGCACCCCTGTAGTTTTTTCAGACCTGTAGTTTTCATCATTGATCTCACAGCCTGAAATTGTTTCCAGTCTTCTCCTTCGGCGGAAATATTTGACAACAAAGTGTAGAATCCTGTATCGTCAATTTTTTCAAGATTTTCTTGAACTAGCTTCATTATATCCAATCTCCTATGAATTCGACATCCGCTTAATAAGGAACTCCAGATCCCAGAAGTGGGTAAAAACGGCATTGATATGATGATTTTGTAAGCCTCATCAAGATGACCCGCTCGACTCAGAAGATCAATCAAACAAGAATAATGTTCCAACTGAGGTTCAATCCCAAAATCTTTCTTCATTGAGTTGAAATACAACTGACCCGTTTCAACGTATCCAGCATGACTACAAGCAGATAAGATGTTCATGAAGGTAATTTCATTCGGTTTCGTATTTGATTCTATCATGTTATTAAAAACTGAAATTGACATATCAGCCAAACCATGCATCCCATAAGCATCAATCATAGCACTCCATGACACCACACTCTTATATGGCATGATGTCAAAAACACGTTGCGCCATCCATAATTCACCACATTTGGCATACATGTCAAGTAGAGCTGTAGATACATATGCATCATTCATCACACCATTTGTAATGAGCTTATGATGAATCCATTTTCCCTTTTCAAGATCTCTTAAATCGGAACAAGCTCGAATCGCACTCAAGAATGTTACATCATCCATTTCTCGATCATCCAAACACATCTGGTCAAAAAGATTCATGACCTCAACAGATTTACCGGTATGAGCAAAACCCCACATCATAGAGTTCCATGTTACTACACCCTTATGACTCTGGTTCTTGAATATGTTATATGCTGAATCTACACAACCACATTTAGCATACATGTCAATTAACGAATTCACAACAAATTCATTCAAAACCCCTGTTTTAATAGCATAACCATGAATCTGAGTTCCAAGATTTAAGGAACCCATGTTTCCGCAAGCTGAGACAACACTTGCCATAGTAAACTCGTCTGGCGAAATCATGTGGGCCCTCATTTGTTTAAAGAGATCTAACGCTTCTTCTGACATTCCCTCTCGTGTATAACCTGATATGACCATATTCCATGTAAATGCATGTCTATCCCTAGCTGTATCGAAAATCTTGTGGCAAGTACTAAACTTTCCACAATTCGCATACATATCGATCAGTGTGGCCCCTAGAATATCGTTGTCAGGGTCAAGGTGTCGTCTTATAACAAAACCATGAGCTGACTTGCCTTCTTTTAAGAAACTCAGTCTAGCACATGAACAAAGAATGGCCATCATGGTGATTGCATTTGGTTCTACTTTAGATTCTTGCATTTTTCCGAAAAGGTATAACGCCTCTTCATAGTAACCATTGTGATTGTAGCATGTGATCATAGCAGTCCACGACGATGTTGAATGATTAGAAATCCGATCAAAAAGACACTGAGCACTATATATAACTCTCCACATTTTGCATACATCGCAATAAGTGAGTTACTTAACGTGTTGTGATCGCTACTTTCAATCTTCCTTATAACCGTATAACCATGAACCGACTTCGCTTGCATCCTCAACCCCAATTCACCACATGCCTCCGCAACACTAAGCAGAGTCACATAATCCGGTTCATATCCATCAAACATCATTCTATAAAACAACTTCAACCCTTCACTTGCCTGACCATGACGAACATGCATCGAAATAACCGAACTCCAAGACACAACATCTCGTTCAAGCATTTCATCAAACACTTGGCGCGCACAACTCAACTCCAACGCTTCACCATACATATTAACCAGCGACGTCTGAACAACAGGATCTAACTCAACCCCACATTTAATAATCCTCCCATGAACATTCTGACCAATACCCAGATCACCAAAACCCGAACAAGCCCGTAAAACCGAAGGAAACAGGAAGCTACTTATAATGGTCAGTTCTTGCAGCATGTTATTATATAAAGCAAGAGCTTTGTTAAATAGCCGGCACCAAACATAGCGTTTGATTAATACACCGTACATGTAAGAGTCTGGTGTATGGAAGGTTTGGAATACAAGCTGTGCTGAATCTAGAGAACCCATTTGAGCATATGATTCTATGAGCTTTGTTGAAGCAAGTGGGCTTTTATGTTGGCCTGTAACAACTAGATGAGCGTGTAGCTGAGTGAGGGATCTTATGGTTGAGCATGATCGGAACAAAGGCATGTACTGGATCATCTTTAGTGTTCATAAATTTTTATCTTTTCCCCTGGAGAAGACGTATGACAACCCAAATTAGTTTTATATCGGTATAACCCGAGTACCCAAAAATTGATATTTCAAATTAGAATTTTCAACCCGGGACGCTCCCGGAATATAATCTAGTTAGTATATATATTAATTAACTACCTTAGAGCCCCGCGTGTACACGCGGTACATATCCATGTCAAATGAAAAAAATTCTATAAAGATTGTAGTATGCAAATTTATTTATTGAAAATTACGTAATACAATTCGTGTGAATTTTGGTTGATTGTATATTATCATAAAAAAGTTTAATGTTACCCAATAACATATATATGAATTAACAAATGTTTGAGTTGACGTGATTTAAAAACAAATAATGAAATGAATAAACATATATTTATTGTACCGATATACAAATGAAGATTAAATTCAAAGTAAATAAATGTAGTTTAACAAATCATACAACCCAAAACGAGTAGATGAGCGTGTAGCTGAGTGAGGGATCTTATGGTTGAACATGATCGGAACAAAGGCATGTACTGGATCATCTTTGGTGTTCATAAATTTTTATCTTTTCCCCCGGAGAAGACGTATGACAACCCAAATTAGTTTTATATCGGTATAACCCGAGTACCCAAAAATTGATATTTCAAATTAGAATTTTCAACCCGGGACGCTCCCGGATATAATCTAGTTAGTATATATATTAATTAACTACCTTAGAGCCCCGCGTGTACACGCGGTACATATCCATGTCAAATGAAAAAAATTCTATAAAGATTGTAGTATGCAAATTTATTTATTGAAAATTACGTAATACAATTCGTGTGAATTTTGGTTGATTGTATATTATCATAAAAAAGTTTAATGTTACCCAATAACATATATATGAATTAACAAATGTTTGAGTTGACGTGATTTAAAAACAAATAATGAAATGAATAAACATATATTTATTGTACCGATATACAAATGAAGATTAAATTCAAAGTAAATAAATGTAGTTTAACAAATCATACAACCCAAAAATTATAAAAAAAAAAAAAAAAAAACAATTTATGCAAAATATGATCGCATACTTATTCACAAACTTCAAAATATTTTTTTATAGACAACATTTGCTATTTATTATTAACGCTGTCATCTTTGCCCAATATTAGTATCTTCAGGCCATCTCTACTTTTGTCACTTGGCAGCGACATAAAACTGCCCATGTGTAAAAACAGGATCTTTCAAATACAGACCTACCCTAAATAGGGTTTGTCCTTGACTCTTATTTATTGTCATTGCGAAACATAAAGTAAGAGGGAATTGTCTTATGTTAAATTTGAAAGGAATCTTCTTATCAGATGGGGACAGTCTAATTCTTTGGAAAAAAGTTCGCATTCCAATGTTACTCCCTGAATTATTTTAGCTTCTATAACACGATTTGACATGGCAAGACGATTTGAAACTTGTGGCTTTGAAAAGAATTTATGTGCACTTATTGGATCCCTGAACCATTTGAATAACAAAACAGTGAAATTTGTCAAAAACAACTCTGGTGAGGAAAAGAAAGACATTTGGCATTATAATTGTATTATCATCAAGAATTTAAGGTAAATATATCCAGAAGACCCGAAACTGTTTTGACGGTTTGACTCATAATCAAGCTAAAACCACGGTGAAAATCAATACTAAATGAGATTAAAAATGTTAATAAGTAACCTCAAAAAATGTAATCAATAATTCAAATCAATTAAATTGGGTCAATAATATTAAAAATAATAGAAAAATTAAATTGGGTCAGTAATATTAAAAATAAATTTGTAAAAATAGTAATATAAATAAATGAGATTAAAAATGTTAATAAGTAACCTCAAAATTGTAATCAATAATTCAAAACAATTACATTAAAAACATCCGCATTTGAAATTAACTTACCAATTATCGACAAATTATTATTGACATCTTAAAATTAGCATATTACTATTAAAATGATTTTGATGATTATGTTTTAATGAAAACTGATTACAGAAAGTCATAATATAAAAAATTAATTTCGGTCAATAATATTAAACATAAATTCATAAAATTAATAATATATAAATGAGATTAAATTTTTTAACTAAATAACATTAAATTCTTGCAATTATTATTAATGTCAGTAAATAACATTAAAACTCTTAATAAATAACATTAAAAATGAATAAATCTTTTTAATTGCAATCAAGACCAATCAGAATTCGTAAAAATAGTAATATAAATAAATGAGTTTAAAAATCTTAATAAATAACTTTAAAATCGTAATCAATAATTCAAATCAGTTACATAAAAACATTCGCGTTTCAAATTGACTTACCAATTATCGACAAATTATTATAGACATCTTAAAATTAGCATATTACTGTTGAAATGATTTTGATGATTATCTTTTAATAAGAATTGATTAAACGAAAGTCATAGTATAAAAAATTAAATTTGGTCAATAATTTTAAACATAAATTCGTAAAATTAGAAATATACATAAATGAGATTAATTTTTTTTACTAAATAACATTAAATTCGGTCAACTATTATTAATGTCAATAAATAACATTAAAACTCTTAATAAATAACATTAAAAATGAATAAATATTATTAATTGCAATGGAGACCAATAAGAATTCGTAAAAATAGTAATATAAATAAATGAGATTAAAAATCCTAATAAATAACCTTAAAATCGTAATCAGTAATTCAAATCAATTATATTAAAAACATTCGCATTTCAAATTGAATAAATCTTATTAATTGCAATGAACACCAATCAGAATTCGTAAAAATATGAGATTAAATAACTATTGAAGTTAATGGTTGCGAAAATTTGGGTAAAGATTGGTTTATCAATCAATCAGTCAATCAATCTTCGCTGCATTTAGAAATCTAATTTACTCTATAAATTGATGACCAATTATGCCATAATTGTGTAAAATGTAGTATTTACTTAACTTTGGTTGGTATCCTTCCTAGATACTTTATAATATAGTATAGACTAGTTTTAATCCCGGGAGCGTCCCGGGTTGAAATATTTAATATAACATAATAAAATATATTATTATTATTATTATGATTATTATTATTATTTTAAATAAATCTCTGCCATAAGTTATCATATTTAAATATAAAAAAAACGAATCTCTGGGTCGGGGTATAAATCTAGTGCCATTACAAATTAATTCGGAAGTTTGTAATCGATCATTCTAAAAAGAACTAACATGAAATAAGAAAAAAAAAGTTAATTATTGAAATATCGAACGCGTTAGTTTAAGGGTTATGTGATGCGTTAAAAAATTTATGGGTATATGATCGGGTATGTAGTTCGGGTATTTGGGTATGTTGTTTCAGGTAATCGGGTCGGGTATCACCTAATCCCAGACCCGGCCCAAACCCACAATTTTTTTTAAACTAATCCCAAACCCGACACAATACCTGTTGGGTTACAAAAAATAGTCATTTTTTTCTTCGATTTTTATATAGCACTATGGTACTCGTTGGAAAGATAATAAAACGCTCGTTAATTTGGTGTAATTTTTTTCTTTAAAAAATCTCGTATATAAAAGATATTAACGTTTAAAAGTTATAGGAGAAAACACGAGAGAGAAAATAATAAAGGTTTAATATTTAGATTTAGTAGATTAGGTATTTAATAGATTAGATTAAATCATATTTATTTCTTTTTTTTAATTGGTTTAGAGTTGTCACATCACATCCTATGTGGCATCTCTCAAAGGAGAGATTGCATAAGAGTATGACATGTAGGATTAATCCCTTTGCAATATATATATATAAATAGATTAATGATACATCACTGCTTAACATATTGTATCGCTGAAAAAAAAAATCCAACAAGACTCGAACTAGCTATAAAAAGGTTTCAAGGCAAAGCGCCTACTAGGGGGACCAGAGGCAACACTAATAGATGTAGTTGATAGATTATTTTAAAAATAACTTTCGGGCCCCACTGCTATTTGGGCCTCGGGCCATCGCCCAGGCTGCCTAGCCCAATATCCGGGTCTGTGTGTTAGGATAGTTTTCTTAGTTTTTAAGAAAGGAATAAGTACTTTTCGTCCCAAGATGAATTATAGTTTTCAAAGATACCATATTGTATCCTTGAATATCCAATTTCAAGCTTTACTCTCTAGTGATAGATTGGGTGAGCACAGGAAAATAGAGTACAAGGAAAAGTTTGTTTCTTTTATGAGAAAATGGAATTTAATAATTATAACTTAAAGGAATCACCAGCCAATGATCTCCAGCTCAGCTGGTTTGAGGTAGGGTGGGTTTTACCTTAGGGGTTCCCATCCTGGGGGGAGGTCACATGTTCGATCCATGCACACCTCAAAAAAATTCCCCGTGACGGTTTGAGCTTAGGCAAGGAGGACACCGGTGCGTGGGTAGGGATTCGAACTTGGGACCAATAGGTTAGGGTTGTATAAGGATTTCCATTGATCTAAACCTTTCAAAAAAAAAAATTTCCTTCACCAAGCATTTTCTAGCTCGGGTAACCTATTTAGGGTTTTTTTTTGCTAACGTGAACAAAAACTTAGTTATTTGTTGACGTAATTGCTTATGTGTAACCATGTCAAATAATTTCAAAGTTGGGACTATCATACAGAATATTTTAAATTAGGATTAATATCGATCAACGAGTCAAAATTATGATATTTTTTAATGACCGACAAATCAAGAATTAATATCCCTAAGGCCAAAAGACCAAACAAACCCAAAACAAGCAAAGTGCGTAAGGACCTAACAAATTGGGCTAACCAGACCAAGCCCAAAGTCATCCTACGGCCCAACCTAAAACTAATATTAGTCACAGTTTAGTGACGTTTTAATGGTTACAAAAATCTACAACTTATAATAAAAGACCTAAGAAAGTAATTTTAATAACATGACATTCAAGGAGGCATTCTCCTCCTTGAGTGTGTCATGTGTCATGCCATGTGGCAAATAAAAAAAAATAAATAATAATATAAAACCTAATCTACTAAATTTAAATTGAGTTATTTTACGAAAAAATAATTTAAAAACAAATTTAAAATTTTCTCTCTTATGTTTCCTCCCATAATTTTTAAACGTTAATATCTTTTATATACGAGATTTTTTAAAGAAAAAAATTACACCAAATTAACAAGCGTTTTATTATCTTTCCAACGAGTACCATAGTGCTATATAAAAAAACGGAGAAAAAAACGACTATTTTTGTGGGGTTTCATTCAATAAAAAAAAACACAAAGTGTTCAGGTTATTCATTAATAATGTTTTTTCTTTTAAACCAGGTTCTTATCTACGATGTTAAAATTCAGCCTAATCGTCATGCTTTCATTGGAATTTTACTATTTTAAAGATGCATAGGTATACTTCATCAAGAGAAGCTAGGAGAAAGAATTGCGCAACACTACAACACATGGTGTCACCTTATAGCTACAAGAGTAATAATTATTACTATTAGTATTAGTATTATTAGAATTGTTATATTTTTGAACCCCGGACGCTCTCGGGATAAAAGCTAGTACACTTATATGAAGAATAACAAACGGTACTTTATTTAATTGATATCGTATACGAAAGTATTTGATCATCATGTATACCTAGTTTGAGAACTTGAACAAATCAAATGGTGCGAGGCTTATTGATACGATCGAACAAACAATATTAAACAGTTCAAGAATTTAAGATACGATCGAACAAGAACAAACTAACAAACGCTTATTCATCTTAGATCAAATCCAACCATCATCTTCATAAATCATAAATCATAATCATCATCATCATCATCATCATCAGAAACCGAGTACTCAACCTCATCATCATCATCATCATCATCATCATCGTCGTCGTCATCGTCATCATCATCATCATCTAATTCATCATCAATGCTCTCTTCATCGACGTTCTTCTTCTTAGCCGCCACAAACATCCGTCGTCCACTAGCAGCTGTGTCCTCCAACAGCGACTCTCCAGCGACTTTAGCGCCAAAACTGTAGCTGATGTTAACTGGCTGTGGAACTGGAACAAAAGTGTTGGGGAGAAGATAGTGGGAGGTGTAAATGTTTGTTAGGGGCTCTGTTTGGATGTTTGTGGTGGTTATGGTGGGAAGGATGTGGCGGTTGATGAGGGTACGGACGGAGGGAGAGCATGATCGGAATATTATTTTGGATGACATTTTTGATGGGTGTAGAGACGGTGGAGGTGACGGCGAGAGGTAGATTTATGGAGGTGGGTTTTAGGGGTTTAGGGTTTTGGAGATTGATTAAAAGGTGTGGCCGGCGTAATGTTGGGTGATTTAACACGTGGCATGATCTTAGTAGACTATCAGAAGTTATATAAAAATCTTTTTTTTTTTTTTTTTTTTTTTTGAAAAGATAATTTCATTCAAAAAAGACTCGGAAGGACCTCAAAGCAAGGACCTACGAGCCAAGACAACAAAAAAACATCAATCCAAAGGGTACATACACCATTTTTTCCAATCGATAGATTTCCATCTAGATCTATTTCTAATCCAAAAATAAGCCGTAGACTTGATAAACTCAACCAACACGTTCGGTTGTCGCCGATTGTTCTTGAAAATGCGATTGTTCCGTTCCATCCATAAGACCCAAAACGTGGTATACACAATACCTCGATACACTATCTTCTTGTCTTTATCAAGGTGTTGAATTTCCGGCATGCGAATGAGATCGTTGACTTCCAAAGCAAAGCTATGAGGAAGACGACACCAATCTTCCACTCTGAACCAAACCTGTTGAGAATACGAACACCCGGTGAGAAGATGTAATGTCGTCTCTATGGCTTCATTACAAAAGGAGCAAGCTGAATGTTGAATGTTAACCCCCCTAATGAGCAATTCCGCCACAGTTGGAAGACGATTAAGAGCAGCCCTCCAAACCAAAATTTTGCATTTAAGCGGAACCCATCCCTTCCATTTGATAACCGAAGAGGCCTGAACACTGTTGTTTGCGATAACCTTCTTAGCCGAGGATACCGAAAAGCGACCAGCAGGATCCGGTTTCCACTTCCACATGTCTTCGCCATCCTTATAATTGAACTCATGAATATCGCTAAGTAGCTGAAACAGCTCCGCAAGTTCTGCAGAATTAGTCGGACTGGTTCGCCAATCCCACGCCATCGCCTTAGAGCCATTCGTGTACTTAATACGGTCCGAAACGAAAACCCACTTAGACTTTTCAAGTCTAAAGAGGTTTGGGAAAACTAACCGAAGAGGTGTATCATGTAACCAAGGATCTGTCCAAAAGAAAACATTAGTACCGTTACCCACCTCAGCCGAAAACATATGAGATAGGGGCTGATTTGAGTTTGTAAATCTAGTACTGATCTTTGCAATCCCTTTCCATGTACTGCTAGAAGAATTGTTACACGGGAGTAACGTCCACGGTCTACTAGACCCGTGACAACCCATAATGACCTTCTTCCATAAGCTATATTTTTCACTTTTAAATCTCCAAGACCATTTTATTAAAAGCGCATCGTTCACCTCTTCGAGTTTGGACACACCCAAACCACCGTTTTTTTCCGGCAACGTAACAATGTTCCAAGCCACCCACGGAATCTTTTTTTCATCACTAGATCCCGCCCAAAGGAATCGACGCATAATAGCTTCCATAGAATTAATCACGGCTTTCGGTGCTTTGTAAAGTGACAAGTAATACACCGGTAAGCTTTCAAGCACTGACTTTATAAGGACTAGGCGGCCGCCTATGGATAGATGTTTCGCCTTCCACGATACAAGTCGATTTCTGATCACTTCCATAACCGGCTCCCAATGAGAAATACGTGTCATCTTTGCTCCGACTTTAATACCAAGGTAAGTAAAAGGTATGGAACCCCTTCTACAACCCAAGATTTCCATCATATCATCAACCTCAATGTCATCGGTCCCAATACCAAAAATATTAGACTTATGGAGATTTATCCGAAGCCCGAGCAAATATAAAAAACACGAAGAATCCTCGCAATAGCCAATATATTATCTCGGGACCATTCTCCTAAAATAAGGGCATCGTCCGCATAAAAAAGATGTGTTAAAACGTCTCCACCATTAGAAAAACGAACCCCTTTGAAGACCCCAATCTCTTTGGCTTTGTTTAATAACCAAGAAAACGCTTCCATAACAATAAGAAATAAAAATGGCGAAAGGGGGTCTCCTTGACGAAGACCTTTCTCGCAACTAAAATCAAATGTAGGGGAGCCATTCACCAACACTGCCGCCCTAGAAGATACACAAACGCCTTTTATCCAATCGCACCATTTAGCCGGAAAACCCATTTGAGATAGAATAGACACTAAAAAATTCCAGTTGACGTTGTCATAAGCCTTTTCAAAATCTATTTTTAACATAAAGGCCTTTTGATTCGTCCTTTTCACCCGCTCCAAAATCTCATTCACCATAAGAGGCCCGTCAAGAATAAACCGAGCAGAAATAAAAGCCGATTGGGACTCAGAAATAATATGACCCATAACCCTTTTGAGACGGTTAGCAAGGACTTTAGAGACCACCTTACTAACAATCCCGATAAGAGTAATAGGCCTATAATCTTTAAGACCAATAGGCGTTTTGACTTTAGGAATTAAAGTTATAAAAGCAGTCCCGCACCCCGGACTAAACGACCCAAACTCATGAAAATCTTCTAGGATCTTATAAAAATCATGTTCCAACAGATTCCAATACAGTTTCACAAACCCAAAATTGAAACCATCCGGGCCCGGGGCTTTATTAGAACCACAATCGAAAACCGCGTCTTTAATCTCTTGTCTAGAAAATGGAGCTATCAAGAAGGATATATCTTCCGAATGAATTTGATTAATCCCATCGCATACAAGAGCCGACCGCTGTTTAAGTTTTTCTTGGAAATGGTTTCGAAAAAATTTTAGGACTTCACGTTTAACCAGGGACGGTGTTGCGACCCAATCATCATTTATTTTTATACCGGTATCGCATTCCTAGCCTTCCTGCCATTGACGACGATGTGAAAAAATTTTGAGTTTTCATCACCCAAAGCCGCCCATTTAACGCGAGATTTTTGGCGAATATCTCGCGCCTTATGAGCTTCTATCTCTTCAAGCGCTTGTTTGCACTCCGACCAAATCCACAAGTCAGTCTCATTAAGATCACTATGCTCCATTTTTGTTTCAAATTCTTGTTTTTCTTCTTGTAGCCGAGTCTGCTGATCACCTTCCAAGACACTAAAATCATTATACCACTTCCTCAATTTTTCACGTAGCATCTTCAATTTATTAATAAAGTTGATGTCTGCTACCCCGGTATTGTTCCACCCACTCAGCGTATTATGAATCACCTCATGGCATCCCGGGCGATCCAACCAGGAGTCAAAAAATCTGAACGGCTTCGGACCAAAATTCGAATCCACCACCGAAAAAATAATCGGAGAATGATCGGAATAATTTCTAGGTAAAACACGCACGCAAACATTCGGGCAATTATTGTAAACGTTTTCACATACTAAAAAACGATCAATTCGGCTCCAAGTACAAATACCTTTTCGGCTAGACATGTACGTAAAATGTGAGCCTTTCAAATTATATTCAAACAACCCGGCTTCGTCTATAAAACCATTAAAATCCCGAGAGCAAACCGGATCAAAAGAAGAATTTTTTCTCTCGTCCCGGTCCCTAACCGCATTAAAGTCTCCGAGCAAAATCCACCAACCGTCGTTTGATCTCATAAGGCAAAGAATTTTAGCCCACAATTCTCGCTTGGCCACGTTAGTATGAGGGGCATAAATATTAATAATATTCAATCGAGCCGCGGTAGTAACCACAACACCCGCGACATGAAGATAATTATCGTCTTTATTAACCACATCTTTAACAAACACCTTGGGGTCCCACACACTAAGCAACCCACCCGAGTTCCCATTCGCATTGACGAACTCGTAATCAAAACCCAAACCACCCCAAATATTCGACACCAAACCCTGTTTAATATTACTACACATGGTCTCTTGGAGCCCCAAAAAAGACAAACCAAAGTCCACTTTAATTTTTTTAATCTTACTCAATTTACCATCAACCCCTACCCCTCTAATGTTACTGGAGAGGCAATTCATTGATTCACATCTTGTACACCTTCGGTAACTAGGGAGTCCCTAATTAAATCTTGTGCTTCATTTAAGTCCGCACCCAATTGTGCCCCTAAGGATATAGTGGCAGTGATCTCATTAACCGGTTGAGCGATTCCCACAGCCTCATTGAGATTACTAGTGGGAATGCCCGCGCGTTGCAGCGGGTGTCCCAGCTCATACTGATATTAGATTCAATTATGACGTCTTTTATGAATCACAACCTAGTACTCCGGATTTCTAATATTTTACTCCATTCAACGAGAAATAGCCATAAACATGTAAAAAAAAGTCTAGAATTTCCATATGAAAGAAAGTCTAGAATTTCCATACGAACAGCCAATTTTATTAAACCAAAAGAAATTTTCATTAAAATTACCAAATGTAGGTTAATCTACAACCTTATTAACAATAATGATATCATAAGCTAAATGTATCGGTTTATATACGGGCATAATTTTGTACACGTCCATATACTCTAATTCAATCCCATTCCAAACACTATATGTTTTAGTGATACCAAATATAATACGATTCGAATTGACCCGTTCTCATATTAATAGGTTTAAATGGTATTTGGTGGTTGAAGATAGGGGTGTAAACGAGCTGAGCCGAGCCCGAGCCTGACTGGGCTCGAGCTCGGCTCGTTATGGTTTTATGAAGCTCGAGCTCGAGCTCGGCTCGGTTCGAGCCTACAATCTTGACCTCGAGCTCGGCTCGCTAGCAAAATCAAAAGCTCGAGCTCGGCTCGGCTCGAGGCGATTTGAGAACAATCTCAAACGAGCTCAAAGCTCGGCTCGAGATCGCAAAAGCTCGGGTCGCGAGTGTTATTAAATGTGCCTATGAAATAAGGACTCGGGCTTTGGAGATGTGGTCTATAAATTATAAGAGATATATAAATAACTTATAATTATGTTTGGGCTCGTTTAGGCTCGCGAGCCCAATCGAACTTTGTATCTAGGGCTCAATAACTAAACGAGCCATATTTCAGGCTCGGGCTCGAGCTCGTTAAAGCTCGGATAGTTCGGGCTTTTTACCGAGCCGATCCCGGGTAGCTCTCGAGCCGCTACGTGTCATTTACACCCCTAGTTGAAGATAGTAAAGTGTTAATATAATAGTCATGTCAAGAGAAAGTATACCACCTAGCCTCCCATATGTAATGAATGTGTTAGTAGCGCATTTATAGTTGATTTCATACATGTGCATTTTAAACAAGTTTTATATATTCAGTTTGAATTGAGAAACTTTTTTTTTTTTTTCAAAATTGAATATATGTTTGTTTATATAGTATTACCCCTAAGTTTAAATCCTTAACCTGACAAAGGAAAAATGATTTTTAATCGGAATTAAATATGAATGCATGTATAAATTTGAGTGTTGGCTTTAAACTATATTAATCCGGTAAACATCATATTAACTTGAACAATAAATGCATTATGCATTAATAATCAATATATGTAAAGCCGTTTATTTATCAAGCGCATGTGAACTTTGCCAGGCCACGAGTCTTATCGAGCTTTCTTGTAAAAATTGATTACTCTATCTATTAATATGTACACTACTATGAATAGTAACTTGATGTGAGGGGCATTTTATTAATATTTAATAATATTTAACCCACATTTACTAAATGAGTTGAGCCCCAACCTAAAAATAAGTTTGTTTAGTAAACGAGCTTTAGCGTCACTTATCGATCTCACAAACCTAACAGAGCCTATTATTTATATTATTTTTAGTTAATGTATTAACTAATAAATAATACACGAGCTGAGCCCGAACCTATCTTGAGCTTAAGAAACTACCAAATGTCACGTTTATCATGAACATTTGGTAACATGTTTGTTTATGTTCGTTCGTTTACATTCATTCATTTATTCCGTTCGTGTTCCTTTGTTTATGTTCATTATTTAAAGTAAAAGAATTTTGGTTTATGAATACGATAATTTTACATCCATCCTTGCAAGATATTCCAAGAACCAAAATATTGCAGATTACCAAATCTAAAAAAACAATGCCCCCATATTTTAAGGTGATAGGTTTCTAACACATGATCTCAACTAAAACCTTTGTAGGGGTTATGGGGAAAATAAAACAAATAGCAATTAAAAAAAATGAATATAGAATCAGTTGTGTATAAATATCACATAATCCAAACGGCCAAACATCTATTACTACTTCAAACAACACAAGCACAATGTACAAAAAAATTAAAGAAAAGAGGTGATAATCTAACCTGCGTTATGATGGCAGTACAAGCCCCGGCAAAAGCAGCAAGAATCAAATTTGCTTTTCTTCCTAGTGACTTTGTGCCATATTTTACATGGTACATCCTTTTAAAATAGCTATATCCATAAAAGTACACAAATTGTGCTATAAATTATTGTAGGGGTTACGAATTGAATGATTATAAGCCTTAAATAGCACTTATTTAGGTATAATGAAGAGCCAAAACATGTGAAGAGGATGAATAACTCAATGAAGTAAGGGTAGCATTGTAAATTTATTTTGATATTGTAAAGGAGGAGGTGGGTAAAATGTCTATACTAACCTTCTAAGTGTCTTAATTGTCACTAACATTCCCATAATACCCTTAAATTTCATGCTTAAATATGTTGTACATGTTGCTTCTTAAGTTGTACGGAAATGAAAATTACCATGTTGTACATCACTCCTCCTTTATAATGTACTAGTGGGAATGCCCGCGCGTTGCAGCGGGTGTAACCGTTGCTCTCTTCTATTGATGCTTTCCATGTCACGAATACATTCACAGTGCTACTTGATTAATAATGTAATGAATCTAATAATGTACCATATGAATTATGTTGTAAAGAAAATACATGATAAGAATACTATAAAACAATACCAATAACCAACATGTATAAAAAGGTAAGTTATTCGTTATTGTAAATTGGGAAATTAATAACAATCCCCAAGAAACCTTCTAACTGATGTTTAAATCGCTCTATCTTTTCATTCTCCAGCTGCAAAGATGATGCAGGCATCAACATAGTCTCTTAATCTCTTATAAATTAAAGATATAGTTAAACATGATTGGTTGTGAACTTAAATGCAACAGAAAGTTAATGAGGCAATAATGTAAGTAGTGTAAATATCAGAGGCTAATATATGTTTACAACATATGTGAAATGGAATAATCATGACTTTTTGCATTTTTGTGAGCAAAGAAATAATCGCATGAATATGTGTTTGAAGTGGAATATTAAGTTAATAGCCCATTTTTTATTATTTGACATAAGGTTCCTTATTTGACTACAAAAATTCATATACATAAATCAAACTAAAGTAGAAAAAGCAGTATTTTAAGTTGATGTATTTGCATATTTGGGTTTGTGGTTTGTAAGTGAATTGCAATAATAATTTTCTCATATATAGATAAGCAACTTGCTTTTGGTTAAGGAGGTGATATGGACACCACCATAATATTTATATTGAATGTTTTACCCTTACCCTAGTTATGCTTTACCCTCTTTTAGGGTGCAAACAAGTTGGGCCTCAAGACGACCCGAGCTGAGCCTAACCAAGCTCGAACCCGAGACTAAAAACAAGCTCGTTTAGTAAACGCGCCCGAGCTTTGGTTATGAAGCTCGAGCCGGCTCACGAGCCTAAACGAGCCCACTATATGTATAATTTCTAATTAATATATTAAATATATATTTAATTTAAATTCTTTATAAAATTATGAAAATAGCGTAAACAATATTTATAATAAATATAAATCAATCAATAAATAATAAATGAGCCAAGCTCAATCTTGTAAAACTATTTACGAGTAAAGCTCGAGCTTTAGAATTAAAGCCCCAATTGAGCCTTAGAAACAAAGCTCGAATCAAGCTGAGGTCGAGCTTTCATAATCTAAATGAGCTTAGTGAAGCTCGGGCTTGGCTCGGGCGCTCGGCTCATATAAATAATGTGATGGTGTGCAAATACAAAAACCCCGTCATGAGACATTAAGTATAATAGCAAGTTACTCATAAGAAAAAGAACACATACCAACACTCCAACACATTCACCCATGAAAAAACCGTTAATCTTTGTCCCATGGTCTAGAAGCCGTGTGTGGGTTATCATTTCTCCGAGAAAGGGCCCTGCACTCCATAAAACCATCCAAGCCAATAGGAATTATAACAGCTTCAGTGCTGCCAGCAATCATCATATCCTAAAAAAAAAAATAATAATAATAATAATAATAATAATAATAATCTCCTAAAAAAATCTACTTGGTGTTGTGGTAAAAAAGGGTTGAACTTTTAATGAAGCAAGATTACTCCATCTGCATTTTCAAGTCTTGTGTTATGTTTAACATAGAAAATAAGTGTTCTTAATCCTTGGCAACTATATTTGAAAAAGAAGAGAAAAAAGAATAAAAAAAATAGATATAAAACAAAAATAGATGATAGAATTCATGGTTTTAGTCTCAAAGGAACATATAAGAACGATAGAACTGAGTAATACATGCATGGTCATATGGTTAAGAATTACTACCTTTGGGGTTCAAGATAGGTATATGATGCATCATTATGAGAAAACTATAATACAACACACAAGAAGAATGTTGTCCATCTTTGCCTGCACGTCCACATTCCTATTCCATGAAAAATGCCACCAATTAATTGACTTAATCATTGTAAATCTAGAAGTGGCCATATTCCTGACAAAAATAATATATTCATCTACAAGTAGATTTAACATGCTAATCATCATTTAAGAGAACGACAAATGAATATAAGAATGACCCTACAAGATTTCAACAATTTTTTCACAATCCTTCTTTTCTTTTATAGACCCATGGGTTAGAAACAACTTGTTAGTCCCTTGAGTTCCTTCCCCTTAAATGAAAATTACACCAACAATAAAGGGCCAATAAAGTAACAACCAATAATATAAATGTGAGGGTAGGGATGTAATATGTTTTGAGGATGTGTGGTAGGAGAGCATAGTAAAATTACATTGATATCCTTGCAAGTGTCTTAATGTTCCACAAAGTTCCAATTATACCCTTGTGATATAAGCTTAATTTACTTGTACATGTTGCTATAATAGTTGGATGATGTACAAAATTACTATGTTGTACATCACTCTTCCTTTATAATGTATTATAGATTATGCACATCTACCAAATCAGCATTCTCTACATGGGCTTGATCCATCTCCACACCTCCATCATTCAGGCCCAATAAATTATCCAGACCAAACAAATCAGATACATTTTTGGGCCTCTTAAGTATTTTGGTTTTTTTCCAAGCTACTAGAGTATGCCGGGTTGGGCCGGCCCACAGAGCCCAAAAACGATTTCTTTTTTCTTTTATTAATAACACACCCACTAGGCCCACCCTCCTCATCCACATTTGGAATATTTTCAAAATCGAATAAGTTACCTGGAATAAACGAATCTTCTTCACAAATTTTGTTCTCCTCATTAATTGGCGCATTCAAATCGTTGACCATAATTTCCTCCTCATTCATAGGAGCAATAAAGGCCTCATTATAATTTCCGGAACATTCCAAAATTACGTTACTGATGTCGTCATCCGCCTGCACGTTTCCGGCAGTCATGTCCGGCACCGGAATTTCTGACGTCTCCTCACAATCCACGTTATCTTCTTTACTTGCGTCCTCATCATCCGATCCGACGTCATTCTCCGTCACCTTATAGAATTCCGGCACCCATACCCCGGGTTCTTCCGATGCCCATACGCGAAAGCTTTTATCTTTCCATTTGAGTGTAACTTCTTCAGCAATAGGCTTCCCCTCCCCAACCAAAACCCCGATGTAATCGTAAGATAGATCAGCATCGGAATCGGCTCTAGGAGCTCTATGGATAATCTTACCGAAAGTGTTACCAATACTATCAATAACATCTCTAGTAATAAGATGTAATGGGATACCTATCATCTTAATCCATGCGAGACGTTCAAAACAAAATGATTGGCCTTTCCACAAATCTACCGACGCAAAGTTAATAATATCCTTCCTTGCTTCTGAACACACCCTAGCTGCCACCATGTTGTTTGCAAAGGAAACCAACACCGACATCCCCCCAAGATACTGCACCTTCTCAACCTTCTCAAAATCTGGGCATATATTATTCAAAATAAGATAGATACTTTTCAAAGCCTCCAAATCTTTCATTGTAGCCACCATAGCTTTCTCATGCAAATCCTGGAATGCGTTAACTGTGCTATCAACCATGATAATTTTCCCATCAACTGCTTTGCTTGGACGACCCAATAAAGTATCCGTGAACGATCTAGAACCATCAAAGAATGCTTGATTATTAACCGGCCTTCGATCATTATCCTCAGTCTTCTTCTTGGTTGGTTTATGTGTCTCCGGTTTTATCTCGCCTTCCTCCATCGTGAATCTGGCAATGTTAGGCCGAAGCCAACAATCACCGATCCGAGTATTACCAATTTGTCGAAGCAATTCTTTACAATCCTTAACATCCAGAAACGAAATGAAACCAAATCGATTTCCGTTTTTGTCTCTTTTGCGAGCGATATATATATCATATATATCACCGTATGGTCGAGTAAAAAACGAAAGATCGTTTTCTTTAGCATAACCAAATCTGAGAAGAGGGTAAAGTTTTGTGACACCCCCATCAAAATTTTAATATATCAGTAAGTATTAAAATCTAATTTTCTTATTTTAACTTAAAAGTTTTTTTCTTTCTTTTTTTCTTAATACTCTTTCTTTCTTTTCTTTTTATTTTTAAATATTCACTGAAAATAAAGCTTAGATAAAGTAAATACGATCATTTAATATTGATGGGTTGTCTCTGATACCATGTGTAATGGGTATTACAAGGACATGAATAAGCATGATAATACCCCAAACGGCCTAACACCATTCCTTTGGGCATTATATGGACACTATGAGGGTGAGACATTTATAGTATAATGCCCAAATAGGATAAAAAATATGGAAAGTAATAACTAAAAAGGGCATTAGGTAGCTTTAACCATTACATATCCTTTTAAAAGGCATTATAATAATGATGTGGTGGAAAATGCCCCCTAAGGGGCATGAACCATTACTTATGGTCTGACCTTCATGGCCCCTTGGAGATTCAGAAACTGATGCACATGTTTCTAACGACCAACAAACACATGATACGATTATTTGGAGTATCCACTAATCTATCTATATATATATAAAAAAAAAACGTATATGCTGACGTGACGTGCAATGGAGGCCTCAACCTCCCCTTGAGAGTGTCACGTGACATCATAATTGAAAGATTTTATTGTTTTTGAACTATTTCCTTTTTTAATTAAAAAAAAAGATAAACATAAACCCTAAATTAAATTGAGTTATTTTAGAAAAAAAAAATTAAAAATAAATTTAAAATTTCCTCTCTCATGTTTCCTTCCATAATTTTTAAACGTTTATATCTTTTATATACGAGATTTTTTAAAGAAAAAAATTACACCAAATTAATGAGTGTTTTATTATCTTTCCAACGAGTACCATAGTCCTATATAAAAAACGTAGAAAAATCGACTATTTTTTGTGGGGTTTCGTTCATACAGGAAAAAAACACACAAAGTGTTCATGTTATTCATTAATCATGTTTTTTCTTTTAAACCAGGTTCTTATCTACGATGTTGAAAATCAGCCCAATCGCCATGTTATAATTGGAATTTTACTAGGTATACTTCATCAATAGAAGTTAGGAGAAATCGTGCAACACTGCAACACATGGTGTCACCTTATAACAAGGTTATTTTTTTTATTTATTTAATTACAAGAGTAATAATTATTACTATTAGTATTAGTATTAGTATTATTAGAATGGTTATATTTTTCAACCCCGGGATGCTCCCGGAAAGAATTAATAGTTGCTGACGTGGCGTTCAATGGTGGCCTCAACCATCTCTTAATTATGCCACGTGGTATAATGAGATGCAATGATTACGACTTCCAACTTAAGTGTTTGTTTAGTTGATTAGGTTGGGAATTATAAGAGCCATTAGAATGTGAGAAATTAGAGAGATGTGATGAGTTTTTTAATAGTTGCAGCTTACATAAGTGATTCTTTAGATTATTACTGATTAGGTTTTAGATTAGGGAATATGAGTTATTATTGATTAGAATGCTATGAACATGCAATGATTGAGAGATTTTGTGGTTAGTTAACTTGAGCTATTTGCAATAGGTTATCAGGTAAAATTAGATTTTTCAACCCCGGGACCCTCTCGAGGTAATCAGCTAGTTGGTTATAAAAAAACAATATGCTTTTAGGTGAAGACACGTCTTAAGTGCCCACCCACAAGTAGCGTTTGGTAGCTAAAACCCACCAAGCCACCAGTTCTTGGGAAACATGACCCCTCACCCGCCCAAAAGCACGATGGTAGATAATCAGTAAAACCCGGTAGGATCTAGGATCGAACCTGATACCTCAAGGAGGTTAGGCTTTACTCATCATTTCTCATACCACTCCACCACAAGGGTGGGGGCCAGACGCACATGTTCTCCTTCTACACACGATTCACATGAAGTGAGAAAAGAACCAGAGAAGTCTCTAAGTATAAGACATTTTTTTTAAAAGTGAACTTTATTAAAAAAACGTCAAACCTACAAACTGGAGCGGCCCAACAAGCTACAAGGAACAATATACACTCATTTTACATGAAATCTACACCAATCCGACCAAGACAAGGATTCAAGCTTAGATCTATTTTTCACCCAAATATACCCAACCGACTTGATTTCACCGATAATATCTTCCAACCAAAAGATATTTGACAGAAAACGCAAACAAACTAGGGACAATACACCACGAACTAATATGTTTCCATATGACTGACGCAAACACAGATGATGTGAACAAATGATCGGCCGTTTCATCACTGGACTCACACAAAGGGCACGACCGTGGGAAGTTTATCCATATCCGCTCTCCACGTCCATTTAAGTATAAGACACGATGAAGATGATTCACACTTGATGTGAACAAATTATCTTTAGGAGTTTACTTTAGGTATCATATATATCCAATTGTTTGCTAATATATACATACAATGCTGACCCTGTCTAGGGTTTATCAAAATGTTTGTTTGGGGAACAGGCCAAAATTAGCCAACATGTTTAATGTTTCGTTTCAGGGAAGGTGTTTGGAATGTGATTATGAATAATTAGCTATTTTACAGTCATTAGATCCGTTTGCTTGGTTTAATATACTTAATGTTTGCAAAATTCTGTTTTTTACGCATGTAATTGATAATAGATTGTTGCCACTTTAATTAAATTGGCTATTCAAAGTTAATTATTTGACCTCTTAGTACTAAGATAACTGTTTTTTTTTATAATGCATTTAAGTAATTAAGCTCACACATTATTAAGGATCATCAAGTAAGCTGACAAAACAAGAACAGACAAATTTAGCCTTTCATATCATTGTTGCTGAATCTGTGGCTGCCTTTTGTTTATTTTAAGTGAACCGCAAATACGTCATGAAGAGTGTTAAAAACCATACAAATATTAAGTTTCATTGCTTGTTACAGGTACCATTTCATACTTAACACGCTTCTGGAATCGCTTTGGAAGCATAAACTGGCTGCCAAAACGTTGCTGCAAGAAAATGAACACTGCAAACACTAGGCATCCACAAACAATGACAACATCCCACAAAGGTGAGTGAAAATCTGCTTTCGGATTTGCATAGATATATAACCTATAAAACTGATGGCTGATATACTTTTGACCCCAATAAAGATCATATGCATGAGGCAGCAGTGTTGTAAAAGGCGCTAGGCGCTAGGCAGGCGGTGAGGTCCAGCCTCGGGACTAGTCGGGACTAGGCGAAAATTAGGCGGAATTAGGCGTTTTGGTATTTTATACGTATTATATATATATATACACAAATTTAGGGGTTTTTTTAAAATATGTTAAGATATATACACATAATACTTAGATATATACACATAATACTAAGAAATACCTAGAAATACTTAGAAATTTAATAAAAAAAATAAAAAAAAATAAAAAATAGGCCCGCCTAGGCTCCGACTAGTCCCCAAATCGCCGAGGAATCCGCCTAGGGCAAAATTCCAAGTTTTACCACCGCCTAGGCGGCCGCCTAGGCCGCCTTTTACAACACTGTGAGGCAGTAAGCCGACGAATGTGGTCCCTATATAAAACGAATGACTCAAAGCATTTCCTTTTGAAATCTGGAAAATATTGAGTATGAGTTGTGGGAATAAAAAGCCATCAACATTTAATCCAGCATAAGTCCTCAAATCACCCCAAATAGAATGTTGACTTGAAGTAGTGCCGTTATTGTTCTTCCAGTTCACTAGCAACATTGCTGACCCACTGATAATATACACCGGTAAACAGATGAAAAGTGCTTGTATCTCATGAACCCAATGATTCATTTTTGCAATCCATGTTAATTGAAAAAGACGGGATTGCAAAATGAAAGCCACGAGTGTCAGTAGTCAGTACCCTCACGATCACCTCAGTCATTTCAAGCAATTCATTACTTCCGGTTGGTACATTTTGTTCATATCTAGTGTTTAGAACTAGAGGAACCATGTGCCCAAGAGTAAGAATTAGCATCATCAAAACCGAAATGAATTTAACCATTTCAGGCCTCTTTTTTAAATGAAATAGTTGTCTTCCTGTAAACACACACGTAAGTGTGGCCGAAACCAAGACCATGATGATTTCTAAATCCATTCTCCATATTGTTTCTATTTCTTCAGTTTGGTGAATAAGCGTGAAATGATGTTGAGATTCTCGAAGTACAAAACATCGTTTCTGTCACGTAGGCTCTCGATATTCACTTTATTAAACTTTCCTTGCCTTGCGGGAGTTGGAATTTAACCAGAATCTCACAGTCAAAAGAAGCATTTTTCAAGTTTCTACAACCAACCATACAAATTTGTCCCGTTTCGTCATCATAAATCCCTTCTGCTGATATCTCCACTCTATCATTATCACTTATCAGTAGTGGATAGATTAAGTGATGAAATCCCGCTTCGTGAAATGGACCTAATGTTCAGCTTAAAACTTATCTCAAAGCTGATGTTTACTGGACCGTTGTAGGTGGTCGTTGAAATGTCTGCCGCAGGGGGTACCGCCTCCTGCCATGAACTGAAGGTTGGATTCACAACTGTGTAATCGCTGGATCCCTGACTTCCCACAAAGATCGTGACTGCAGAACCAGTCGAAACCATGGTGTTATGTTTGACAACCATGTCAAAGTTATAATACCCTGGTTGATACCTGTCCCCTACACTCTTCTTTTTCCGGCAATTCCTTCTTACTTTCTCCAGGATATGATCAAAGCTTTGAAACTTAGCCATTCTAAATGACCCTAACTCATCTGTTAATTTGGTGGTCCAAATTTGACCCTCAGTGGTATGCGTTTTCGTGATTGACCGAACCATAGGGAACCACAAAGCCATCTTAATCGAGCAATCCCCAACACGGGCACTACCTAGAGGATCACGTTGGTTCAAGATATGACAAGCAACAACGCACAACTCGTCTTTTCTCCCACTCCAACTTCATTTATAGGGTGTAATTTATAACACAAAAGAAACCACACTTTGATTAACTTGTTTAACTCCTTACTTAAAACTGATTGTTTGACCCACCCTTAAACAGTAAGATATTATCTTTTTTACCACATACATATTGATTATTAGACAACTATTTACAGACTGCACATCCAAACACACATTGAACTTTATCTAATAGTGAACATACAAATTCAGGTTTTGACATCATCGTTGGTGAATCTGGCCGCCTTTTGTTCGGTTCATCTGGTTAACTAATATAAAACCATACAAACGTTTAAGTTTCGTTGCTTGTTACAGGTACCATTTCATACTCAACATGCTCCTGGAATCTCTTTGGAAACATAAACCGACCGCCAAAACGTTGCTGCAAGAAAACGATCACTGCAAACACTAGCCCTCCACAAACAATGACTATATCCCAAGAAGGTGAGTAAAAGTCTGCTCTCGGATTTGCATAAAGATAGAACTCATCAAACTGATGGCTCGTATACTTTTGACCCCTGTAAAGATCATACGCATGAGGCATTAACCGGACGAATGTGGTCCCTGTGTAAAACCAATGGCTCAAAGCATTTCCTTTCGAAAGTTGGAAAATATTGAGTATTAGTTGTGGGAATAGGAAGCCATCAATAGTTAATCCAGCATAAGACCTTAAGTCACCCCAGATGGACTCTTGACTTGAAATGGTGTCATTATTGTTCTTCCAGCTCACTAGCAACATTGTTGCCCCGCTGATAATGTACACCGGTAAACAGATGAAAAGCGCTCGTATCTCATGATTCCACTGTTTCTTTTTTGCGATCCATGTTAACTGAAGAAGACGGGATTGCAAAATGAAAGCCACCATTGTGACTATCCTCACGATCACCTCATTCACCTCAAGCAATCCGCTGCTCCTAATTGGTACATATCGTTGATTCCTAGTTTTTGAGAATATCGCCTCAAAGTTTAGTAGTAGAGGAACCATGTGCCCGAGAGTAAGAACCAGCATCATCAAAAGCGAAATGGAATTAACCATTTCAGCCGTCTTCTTCAAATGGAATAACTGATGTCCTATAAACACACACATAAGTGTGTTCGAGATCAAGGCCATGACGATTTCCAAATCCATTCTCCATATTGACTCTCTTGCTTCAGTTCTACTGAATGATCGTGCAACGATATCAAGCTTCTCAAAGTGCAATGCATCGGTTTTTTCACGTAGGCTCTCGATACTTCCCTTTATTAGAATTTCCCTTCCACGCGGGAATTGGAATTTCACTAGAATCTCACAGTCAGAAGAGTTTTTCAAGCTTTTACAACCAACCATACAAATTAGTCCTGTTTCATCATCATAAACCCCTTCTGCTGATATCCGCACCGTATCATTATCAATAGATGGCTGATATAGTGATGAAATCCCACTTCTGGAAAGAGAATTCATGTTCAACATATAACTGATCTCAAAGCTGATGTTCATTGGACCGCTGTAGGCGGTCGTTGAAGTATTTACCTCCTGCCATGGACTGAAGTTTGGCTTCCTGATTGCATAATCATTCAACGCCTGACTTCCCCCAAAGACCGGGGCTGCAAAACCACTCGAGACCATGTTCTTATGTTTGACATTCAAATCAAAGCCATAATACCATGGTTGATACTCGTTTGCAAGATACTTGCCCCCTACATGCTTGTTTTTCGGGCAAATCTGTCTTACTTTCTTCATTTGCGTATATTCATACTTCGACCCATAGCTCTCCTCGCTATGATCAAAGCTTTGAAACTTAGCCCCTTTAAACGACCCCAGGTCATCTCTTAATTTGGTAGTCCAAATTTGACCCTCAGTGGTATGCGTTTTCCTGATTGACCGAACTGCAGGGAACCACAAAGTCAACCCGATCGAGCAATCCCCAACACGGGCACTACCCAAAGGCTCACTCGGGTTCAAGATATGACAAGCTGTGATGCACAGCTCATCTTTTTTCCCATTCCAAGTTCCTTCTCCGATTAAAGATATGTTAGGCCGGAAAGACTGATCATATGGAGTAAACCTTCTATCTTGAAATTCGACTAGAAAACGAAGTGCATAGTCTTCCTGAGAACACTGAATCGTGTACAATGACATGAAAGCAGGCAAGTCACCATGGTCTTGACCAAATAATGAACAATTTTTGCAATCACTTGGATACTCCAACTTGTAAGTTGCAAATCTTCTTCGTCTGAAAATCGAACATATATCTATAGATTTCATACTAGTTACCGAGTCTTCTACAGTTTTGGTTTTACTTATAGTTACATTACACTTTGCATTAGATTCCAATGCATACTTGTATTTTGATGGATCAACTCGAGGGAATCCCAGCACTGAAATCGGGCCAAAGTAATCCACATCATTCGGAGAAGCTAAACTCTCCAAGATTCCACTTACTAAACTGTTGTTCAAGTTCATGATTCTAGCGAATTTAAGCTTGAGAACAGCGTTTAGCGTAACTGGATTACCTTCTTTTGTATACCAACTAGCTGACCCAACCATACAAAGCTTACTTGTAGAATCTGACCAGAACCCATCTAGATAAAACACCAACGTACGACGATATTCCCACCCAACCTGTGAATAGTTGGCTGGGCGATAATAAATATCGGATGGAAAGAAACTTAACATGGCTTGGATTTTGTATGTGTCAACCATATTTGTCTTGTAAAGGTTATGGGTCGCTTCAAAGAGGATGGACCGTTGTGGTTGGGGATCTTGATCAAGTATGTTTAGACCGCCCGTGTAATGGGTGGTTATAGGATCAAAAACAGGGAATCTGGTGAACATGTTATCAGTAGGAATGGCTTTAGGAACATAAGAGTTGCAGTGATCTGAGTAGGAGATTGGTTGTGTAGGTAAGGAAAAGGCTTTTGATGTAAAGACAGTGAAGAAGGTGAAGAAATGGAACAAGTTTTTGAGTGAAGGATTCATGGCTGCAATGAAAGATTTTTGATGGATGTCATGTGATGTTTTATAATGGATTTCATTGACACCTTCAAAGAAAATAAGATAGTTCCTGTGAAGTGGGGTTACTAAATTAATTAGTTCAATTAGAAAGTCTGCAAAGCCTTGATTTCAAGTAATGATTATCAATTCGGCAGAAACGTTTCGTTTGCCGTTAAAAAAAGTAAGCTTTTTTAACTTATAAGATTATTTTATGAAAATTATTCAATTAAGAGGTTTGGCAAAGCTATGATTCGTTAATATAAATCAATTTATATTTGATAAATCAATCTGAAAATGTGTAAGATGAGTTTTATTTTTTACAACTCATTTGTGTTCTTCAGTTTCTAACTCATTAAAAGCTTAATCATGTACTTAGTATGTGCAAATATTAAGTATGGAATTCTTAATGTGTTTATGATATTATCATCTATACATCTATCTATCTATATCTATACATATAATAAACCAAAGCCATTTTAATGACATGATATTTAAAGATGCATTCTTCCCCTTGAGTGTGACATGTGTCATCCCATGTGGCATTGAGATATTTTAGGAAAAAAAAATTAAAAAAAAAATTGGATTTTTCTCTCTATGTTTCCTCCCATAATTTTTAAACGTTAATATCTTTTATCTACGAGACATTTTAAAGAAAAAAATTACACCAAATTAACGAGCGTTTTATTATCTTTCCAACGAGTACCATAGTACTATATAAAAAAACGGAGAAAAAAACCGACTATTTTTTTTGTAGGGTTTTGTTCATACAGGAAAAAAACACGTGTTCATGTAATTCATTAATCATGTATAGGCAAGTCACTAATTATGTTTAAACCAGTAAATATGAATTCTATTTTCAACCAGAGCCGAATAGGTTAATAGAGTTATACATTGTTTTAGGTTAAACAAAATTGGATTTTTCTCTCTATGTTTCCTCCCATAATTTTTAAACGTTAATATCTTTTATCTACGAGACATTTTAAAGAAAAAATTACACCAAATTAACGAGCGTTTTATTATCTTTCCAACGACTACCATAGTACTATATAAAAAACGGAGAAAAAAACCGACTATTTTTTTTTGTAGGGTTTTGTTCATACAGGAAAAAAACACGTGTTCACGTAATTCATTAATCATGTATAGGCAAGTCACTAATTATGTTTAAACCAGTAAATATGAATTTTATTTTCAACCAGAGCCGAATAGGTTAATAGAGTTATACATTGTTTTAGGTTAGGTATCAATATTAGCATGTTAGAGTTGTACATTTGTTTAGTATTTAAGATAGGTGTTAATTTAGAGTTATATTGGAGTTCTACATTGTTTTAGGTTAGTTGTTAGCATTGGAGTTGTACATTGTTTTAATATTAAAGTTATACATCAGTCTATTTCATATGTAAAATTGATGACGAAGAAAAAAAAAACGACTATTTTTTGTAACCCGACAGGTATTGTGTCAGGTTTGAAATTTGTTTAAAACAATGTGGGTTTGGGTCGGGCCTGGGATTAGGTGATACCCGACCCAATTACCCTTTTTTTATATTAGAATATGATAACTTATGATGGCAGAGATATGTTTAAAATAATAATAATAATAATAATAATAATAATAATAATAATAATAATAATAATAATAATAATAATAATAATATTCATTTTACTTAGATTTCTCAACCCGGGACGCTCCCAGGGTATAAGCTAGTATATAATAAACCAAAACCATTTTAATGACATGGCAATCAAAGAGGCATTCTCTTCATTGAGTGTGCCATGTGTCATCCTATGTGGCATTGAGATATTTTAGGAAAAAATAATTTAAAAACAAAATTGGATTTTTCACCCTCATGTTTCCTCCCATAATTTTTAAACGTTAATATCTTTAATATACGAGGTTTTTTAAAGAAAAAATCTACACCAAATTAACGAGCATTTTATTATATTTCCAACGAGTACCATAGTGCTATATAAAAAACGGAGAATTTTTTTGTGGGGTTTTGTTCATACAGGAAAAAAACACAAAGTGTTCAGGTAAATCATTAATCATGTATAGACAAGTCACTAATTATGTTTAAATCAGTAAATATGAATTTTTTTTTCAACCAGAGCCGAATAGGTTAATAGAGTTATACGTTGTTTTAAGTTAGGTATCAATATTAGTATGTTAGAGTTGTACACTTGTTTAGTATTTAGGATAGGTGTTAATATTAGAGTTACATTAAAATTCTACATTCTTTTAGGTTAGGTGTTAGCATTGGAGTTATACATTGTTAATTTGTTTTAGGTTAGATATTAATATTAGAGTTATACATCAGTCTATTTCTTATATAAAATTGATGTATTATATTAAATTTTCAACGTAGAACGCTCCCGAGGTATAATCTAGTGTATATATATATATATCATAAACTAGTGTTAGGAAATTGTAAGGAAAGAGTAAAGATTTTTTTTTTTTATTTATGCTTTAAAGACTTCCAAAAGTCGCTTGTCATTATCCAAGTCAACTATGCCATTATTTTCAACAAACTCACTAAGGGGAGACTTGCTATTTTCAAAGTCTTTTTAACATTTCGGAAGGGACTCCATCCAGCATCTCCATCATTAAAGATTCCAAACATTAAATAACACGTTAGCGACTCACCCTTTGGTGTGGTGATAAAGGTGTTGGTGTTTCAAAAGAGAGATTGAGAGTTCAAGCTTCATAAGAGCCAAAAATGGATGTATTTAAAGGGGAGAAAGAGTTAGCCGTTCAAAAAAAATATAACACGTTAGACAATGTGTGTTATGGGGCATGGAAGGGGACATGTGGCCCGAAGGCCACATGTGAACACCGCCACACATTGGCCCTAATAGGGGCAGGGGTGGGGGCTTAGGCGGAACGAAGGGCATGAGAAAGGCAAAAGAGACGTTGGGATCCCCCATCCGTTGAAGTTGACCGTTAGGTTTAAAAATAATTTTTTAAAATCTATATCAACAACACCTCTTTTAAATACAACCCCCACATGTTTTTCATCTCCTCTATATTTTGTAAACCTATTTGTAATTTTTTTATATTTTTAAGAATTATGTTAAAGAGGTGATTATTAACCCGTAATGAAGTTTGACCCATATTAACAATATGGATCTGGCAGGTGGGAATTGTCCGCTCAATCTCAATTGGTACTGATTATGGATGTTGGACAATCATCAAATGGATGAAAGCATCATCATTCAATGAGAAAAAGGAATTATAAAGTGGAAAACATTTTCAAGCAAAACATCGACCACATTTAAGGAAAGTGTGAAAAAATAGCATTAAAACGGAGACAAAGAGATTTCGATATTAAATTGATTGTCAAGAAATACGACCATCTATCAGAAGAAGATCATGAGCTATTCGAGGCGACACGAGAAGAAATCTGTGAGGAGTACTGAAATTGTTTTTCAATAATGTGTTACGAGTAGTATGTACAAATACTTGAAACCAAATGTATATGTTATTAAACCAAGAATCAAACGGCTTAATGCGCCACAACGTGTGCGGGTATAAAACTAGTTTTAAACATTATCCAAGTTCACCATATATACTAGACATTTTGAGATATAATATGGTGGTGCGACACAGTTTTAAGTATCAAAACATACATAAAAAACATGTTTGTGGGCGACTTAAAAGAAGCACACTAAAACTAAAACAAGGGATGTAACCGAGTCGAGTCGAGCATGAGCTTGACTAGGCTCGAGCTCGGCTCGTCATACTTTTATGAGGCTCGAGCTTGAGCTTGGCTATGTTTGAGCCTGCTATTTTGAGCTCGAACTTGGTTCGAAAGTAAAACCTAAGAGCTTGAGCTCAGTTCGGCTTGAGGTAATTTGAAAACAATTTTAAACGAGCTAAAAGCTCGCTTCGATAACTTAAACGAGCAAAAGCTCGACTCAACAATGTTATTAATTAAAGTTGAACATATTCAATTGACAAAATCGCATACAAAAAAAAATAGTATAACATTTGTTAGGGCTCGTTAAGGCTCGCGACAGTGGCGGATCTAGACTAAAACTTCAGGGGTAACGTTTTCTTTTACCGTACTAAGTACTTTCATACGATGTAAATGAAAAAAAAAACACTATAATAAATAATGTTCAATTTTTTTTACCATACTTTCATAACCAATATTTTTTTTTCTTGATTAGCGCTATATTCTAACCAATTATTTGTCAAAACATTTTACATCACCAGGCTTGAGCTCGATCTTGGCTTGTTGGTAGTGTCTCATGTTCGAGCTCAACTCGTTTATTATTTATTACTTAATATATTAAATAAAATAATATAAATAATAGACTTGTTTTATGAATAATGACTTATGTTTAATGAAATTTCCTCATTATGATTTGTTTGTCTATTAGTATGTTAAGTCGGCATAATGACATAAAGACAATAATGTAACAAATCAACAACTAAGGGCATAACGTAAATTGATCCTAATGTTAAGTTTTAAATTTGGATTGTAGTATAATTAATGGGGGTCCTAAGTCGAATATAGACTTAACGATTGTATTTCTCTGCTACAGTTTGGGTTTAGAACTAAAATGAGTATTAATCTCTCGAGACTAACGTAATGCTCATAACAAATGATTACTCGGCTAAGTGGGAGAATGTTGGAATAAATATACTTGACGTTTGTATATTTATCAATAGCCTTTAGAATCATTTGAATAATGTTGATCAATTATTAATTATCCTAAGCCCAATAACTAGATGAGTCTTTGATGGGCGGACTTGTCATTAGATGGGCCTTGTAGGGTGTCCCCTGGGTATGCATAAGAATGAGAGCTTACTAGGGAATAGGGGTTACACAACTTATTATCATAACACCTCCTAAAGAAATCCCCTCCCTCTCTCTCTAAATTGATTCTTCATCAAGAATCTTTAATCCATCATAACTGCATACCCTAAAGGGAACCCAATCATCCTGACAATCATGTCAACCTCTACTCTCTCAGGATCAATGACGGGTCTCACTAATCTTTCAGGTATTATCATTATTATTATGTTTTCCTTTATTTACAATCAAAACTGATCAACATTTCGGGCAAATCGGTCTTACTTTCTTCGCTACCTTCATTTGCGTATATTCATACTTCGACCCATAGCTCTCCTCGCTATGATCAAAGCTTTGAAACTTAGCCCCTTTAAACGACCCCAGGTCATCTCTTAATTTGGTAGTCCAAATTTGACCCTCAGTGGTATGCGTTTTCCTGATTGACCGAACTGCAGGGAACCACAAAGTCAACCCGATCGAGCAATCCCCAACATGGGCACTACCCAAAGGCTCACTCGGGTTCAAGATATGACAAGCTGTGATGCACAGCTCATCTTTTTTCCCATTCCAAGTTCCTTCTCCGATTAAAGATATGTTAGGCCGGAAAGACTGATCATATGGAGTAAACCTTCTATCTTGAAATTCGACTAGAAAACGAAGTGCATAGTCTTCCTGAGAACACTGAATCGTGTACAATGACATGAAAGCAGGCAAGTCACCATGGTCTTGACCAAATAATGAACAATTTTTGCAATCACTTGGATACTCCAACTTGTAAGTTGCGAATCTTCTTCGTCTAAAAATCGAACATATATCTAGAGATTTCATACTAGTTACCGAGTCTTCTACAGTTTTGGTTTTACTTATAGTTACATTACACTTTGCATTAGATTCCAATGTATACTTGTATTTTAACGGATCAACGCGAGGGAATCCTAGCACTGAAATCGGGCCAAAGTAATCCACATCATTCGGAGAAGCTAAACTCTCCAAGATTCCACTTACTAAACTGTTGTTCAAGTTCATGATTCTAGCGAATTTAAGCTTGAGAACAGCGTTTAGCGTAACTGGATTACCTTCTTTTGTATACCAACTAGCTGACCCAACCATACAAAGCTTACTTGCAGAATCTGACCAGAACCCATCTAGATAAAACCCCAACGTACGACGATATTCCCACCCAACCTGTGAATAGTTGGCTGGGCGATAATAAATATCAGATGGAAAGAAACTTAACATGGCTTGGATTTTGTATGTGTCAGCCTCATTTGTCTTGTAAAGGTTACGGGTCGCTTCAAAGAGGATGGACCATTGTGGTTGGGGATCTTGATCAAGTATGTTTAGACCGCCCGTGTAATGGGTGGTTATAGGATCAAAAACAGGGAATCTGGTGAACATGTTATCAGTAGGAATGGCTTTAGGAACATAAGAGTTGCAGTGATCAGAGTAGGAGATTGGTTGTGTAGGTAAGGAAAAGGCTTTTGATGTAAAGACAGTGAAGAAGGTGAAGAAATGGAACAAGTTTTTGAGTGAAGGATTCATGGCTGCAATGAAAGATTTTTGATGGATGTCATGTGATGTTTTATAATGGATTTCATTGAGACACCTTCAAAGAAAATAAGATAGTTGCTGTGAAGTGGGGTTACTAAATTAATTAGTTCAATTAGAAAGTCTGCAAAGCCTTGATTTCAAGTAATGATTATTAAGTAAGCTTTTTTAACTTATAAGATTATTTTATGAAAATTATTCAATTAAGAGGTTTGACAAAGCTATGATTCGTTAATATAAATCAATTTATATTTGATAAATCAATCTGAAAATGTGTAAGATTAGTTTTATTTTTTACAACTCATTTGTGTTCTTCAGTTTCTAACTCATTAAAAACTTAATTATGTACTTAGTATGTGCAAATATTAAGTATGGAATTCTTAATGTGTTTATGATATTATCATCTATACATCTATCTATCTATATCTATACATATAATAAACCAAAGCCATTTTAATGACATGATATTTAAAGATGCATTCTTCCCCTTGAGTGTGACATGTGTCATCCCATGTGGCATTGAGATATTTTAGGAAAAAAAAATTAAAAACAAAATTGGATTTTTCTCTCTATGTTTCCTCCCATAATTTTTAAACGTTAATATCTTTTATCTACGAGACATTTTAAAGAAAAAAATTACACCAAATTAACGAGCGTTTTATTATCTTTCCAACGAGTACCATAGTACTATATAAAAAAACGGAGAAAAAAACCGACTATTTTTTTTGTAGGGTTTTGTTCATACAGGAAAAAAACACGTGTTCATGTAATTCATTAATCATGTATAGGCAAGTCACTAATTATGTTTAAACCAGTAAATATGAATTCTATTTTCAACCAGAGCCGAATAGGTTAATAGAGTTATACATTGTTTTAGGTTAAACAAAATTGGATTTTTCTCTCTATGTTTCCTCCCATAATTTTTAAACGTTAATATCTTTTATCTACGAGACATTTTAAAGAAAAAATTACACCAAATTAACGAGCGTTTTATTATCTTTCCAACGACTACCATAGTACTATATAAAAAACGGAGAAAAAAACCGACTATTTTTTTTTGTAGGGTTTTGTTCATACAGGAAAAAAACACGTGTTCACGTAATTCATTAATCATGTATAGGCAAGTCACTAATTATGTTTAAACCAGTAAATATGAATTTTATTTTCAACCAGAGCCGAATAGGTTAATAGAGTTATACATTGTTTTAGGTTAGGTATCAATATTAGCATGTTAGAGTTGTACATTTGTTTAGTATTTAAGATAGGTGTTAATTTAGAGTTATATTGGAGTTCTACATTGTTTTAGGTTAGTTGTTAGCATTGGAGTTGTACATTGTTTTAATATTAAAGTTATACATCAGTCTATTTCATATGTAAAATTGATGACGAAGAAAAAAAAAACGACTATTTTTTGTAACCCGACAGGTATTGTGTCAGGTTTGAAATTTGTTTAAAACAATGTGGGTTTGGGTCGGGCCTGGGATTAGGTGATACCCGACCCAATTACCCTTTTTTTATATTAGAATATGATAACTTATGATGGCAGAGATATGTTTAAAATAATAATAATAATAATAATAATAATAATAATAATAATATTCATTTTACTTAGATTTCTCAACCCGGGACGCTCCCAGGGTATAAGCTAGTATATAATAAACCAAAACCATTTTAATGACATGGCAATCAAAGAGGCATTCTCTTCATTGAGTGTGCCATGTGTCATCCTATGTGGCATTGAGATATTTTAGGAAAAAATAATTTAAAAACAAAATTGGATTTTTCACCCTCATGTTTCCTCCCATAATTTTTAAACGTTAATATCTTTAATATACGAGGTTTTTTAAAGAAAAAATCTACACCAAATTAACGAGCATTTTATTATATTTCCAACGAGTACCATAGTGCTATATAAAAAACGGAGAATTTTTTTTGTGGGGTTTTGTTCATACAGGAAAAAAACACAAAGTGTTCAGGTAAATCATTAATCATGTATAGACAAGTCACTAATTATGTTTAAATCAGTAAATATGAATTTTTTTTTCAACCAGAGCCGAATAGGTTAATAGAGTTATACGTTGTTTTAAGTTAGGTATCAATATTAGTATGTTAGAGTTGTACACTTGTTTAGTATTTAGGATAGGTGTTAATATTAGAGTTACATTAAAATTCTACATTCTTTTAGGTTAGGTGTTAGCATTGGAGTTATACATTGTTAATTTGTTTTAGGTTAGATATTAATATTAGAGTTATACATCAGTCTATTTCTTATATAAAATTGATGTATTATATTAAATTTTCAACGTAGGACGCTCCCGAGGTATAATCTAGTGTATATATATATATATATCATAAACTAGTGTTAGGAAATTGTAAGGAAAGAGTAAAGATTTTTTTTTTTTATTTATGCTTTAAAGACTTCCAAAAGTCGCTTGTCATTATCCAAGTCAACTATGCCATTATTTTCAACAAACTCACTAAGGGGAGACTTGCTATTTTCAAAGTCTTTTTAACATTTCGGAAGGGACTCCATCCAGCATCTCCATCATTAAAGATTCCAAACATTAAATAACACGTTAGCGACTCACCCTTTGGTGTGGTGATAAAGGTGTTGGTGTTTCAAAAGAGAGATTGAGAGTTCAAGCTTCATAAGAGCCAAAAATGGATGTATTTAAAGGGGAGAAAGATTTAGCCGTTCAAAAAAAATATAACACGTTAGACAATGTGTGTTATGGGGCATGGAAGGGGACATGTGGCCCGAAGGCCACATGTGAACACCGCCACGCATTGGCCCTAATAGGGGCAGGGGTGGGGGCTTAGGCGGAACGAAGGGCATGAGAAAGGCAAAAGAGACGTTGGGATCCCCCATCCGTTGAAGTTGACCGTTAGGTTTAAAAATAATTTTTTAAAACCTATATCAACAACACCTCTTTTAAATACAACCCCCACATGTTTTTCATCTCCTCTATATTTTGTAAACCTATTTGTAATTTTTTTATATTTTTAAGAATTATGTTAAAGAGGTGATTATTAACCCGTAATGAAGTTTGACCCATATTAACAATATGGATCTGGCAGGTGGGAATTGTCCGCTCAATCTCAATTGGTACTGATTATGGATGTTGGACAATCATCAAATGGATGAAAGCATCATCATTCAATGAGAAAAAGGAATTATAAAGTGGAAAACATTTTCAAGCAAAACATCGACCACATTTAAGGAAAGTGTGAAAAAATAGCATTAAAACGGAGACAAAGAGATTTCGATATTAAATTGATTGTCAAGAAATACGACCATCTATCAGAAGAAGATCATGAGCTATTCGAGGCGACACGAGAAGAAATCTGTGAGGAGTACTGAAATTGTTTTTCAATAATGTGTTACGAGTAGTATGTACAAATACTTGAAACCAAATGTATATGTTATTAAACCAAGAATCAAACGGCTTAATGCGCCACAACGTGTGCGGGTATAAAACTAGTTTTAAACATTATCCAAGTTCACCATATATACTAGACATTTTGAGATATAATATGGTGGTGCGACACAGTTTTAAGTATCAAAACATACATAAAAAACATGTTTGTGGGCGACTTAAAAGAAGCACACTAAAACTAAAACAAGGGATGTAACCGAGTCGAGTCGAGCATGAGCTTGACTAGGCTCGAGCTCGGCTCGTCATACTTTTATGAGGCTCGAGCTTGAGCTTGGCTATGTTTGAGCCTGCTATTTTGAGCTCGAACTTGGTTCGAAAGTAAAACCTAAGAGCTTGAGCTCAGTTCGGCTTGAGGTAATTTGAAAACAATTTTAAACGAGCTAAAAGCTCGCTTCGATAACTTAAACGAGCAAAAGCTCGACTCAACAATGTTATTAATTAAAGTTGAACATATTCAATTGACAAAATCGCATACAAAAAAAAAATAGTATAACATTTGTTAGGGCTCGTTAAGGCTCGCGACAGTGGCGGATCTAGACTAAAACTTCAGGGGTAACGTTTTCTTTTACCGTACTAAGTACTTTCATACGATGTAAATGAAAAAAAAAACACTATAATAAATAATGTTCAATTTTTTTTACCATACTTTCATAACCAATATTTTTTTTCTTGATTAGCGCTATATTCTAACCAATTATTTGTCAAAACATTTTACATCACCAGGCTTGAGCTCGATCTTGGCTTGTTGGTAGTGTCTCATGTTCGAGCTCAACTCGTTTATTATTTATTACTTAATATATTAAATAAAATAATATAAATAATAGACTTGTTTTATGAATAATGACTTATGTTTAATGAAATTTCCTCATTATGATTTGTTTGTCTATTAGTATGTTAAGTCGGCATAATGACATAAAGACAATAATGTAACAAATCAACAACTAAGGGCATAACGTAAATTGATCCTAATGTTAAGTTTTAAATTTGGATTGTAGTATAATTAATGGGGGTCCTAAGTCGAATATAGACTTAACGATTGTATTTCTCTGCTACAGTTTGGGTTTAGAACTAAAATGAGTATTAATCTCTCGAGACTAACGTAATGCTCATAACAAATGATTACTCGGCTAAGTGGGAGAATGTTGGAATAAATATACTTGACGTTTGTATATTTATCAATAGCCTTTAGAATCATTTGAATAATGTTGATCAATTATTAATTATCCTAAGCCCAATAACTAGATGAGTCTTTGATGGGCGGACTTGTCATTAGATGGGCCTTGTAGGGTGTCCCCTGGGTATGCATAAGAATGAGAGCTTACTAGGGAATAGGGGTTACAGAACTTATTATCATAACACCTCCTAAAGAAATCCCCTCCCTCTCTCTCTAAATTGATTCTTCATCAAGAATCTTTAATCCATCATAACTGCATACCCTAAAGGGAACCCAATCATCCTGACAATCATGTCAACCTCTACTCTCTCAGGATCAATGACGTGTCTCACTAATCTTTCAGGTATTATCATTATTATTATGTTTTCCTTTATTTACAATCAAAACTGATCAACATTTCGGGCAAATCGGTTTTACTTTCTTCACTACCTTCATTTGCGTATATTCATACTTCGACCCATAGCTCTCCTCGCTATGATCAAAGCTTTGAAACTTAGCCCCTTTAAACGACCCCAGGTCATCTCTTAATTTGGTAGTCCAAATTTGACCCTCAGTGGTATGCGTTTTCCTGATTGACCGAACTGCAGGGAACCACAAAGTCAACCCAATCGAGCAATCCCCAACACGGGCACTACCCAAAGGCTCACTCGGGTTCAAGATATGACAAGCTGTGATGCACAGCTCATCTTTTTTCCCATTCCAAGTTCCTTCTCCGATTAAAGATATGTTAGGCCGGAAAGACTGATCATATGGAGTAACCCTTCTATCTTGAAATTCGACTAGAAAACGAAGTGCATAGTCTTCCTGAGAACACTGAATCATGTACAATGACATGAAAGCAGGCAAGTCACCATGGTCTTGACCAAATAATGAACAATTTTTGCAATCACTTGGATACTCCAACTTGTAAGTTGCAAATCTTCTTCGTCTGAAAATCGAACATATATCTAGAGATTTCATACTAGTTACCGAGTCTTCTACAGCTTTGGTTTTACTTATAGTTACATTACACTTTGCATTAGATTCCAATGTATACTTGTATTTTAACGGATCAACTCGAGGGAATCCCAGCACTGAAATCGGGCCAAAGTAATCCACATCATTCGGAGAAGCTAAACTCTCCAAGATTCCACTTACTAAACTGTTGTTCAAGTTCATGATTCTAGCGAATTTAAGCTTGAGAACAGCGTTTAGCGTAAGTGGATTGCCTTCTTTTGTAAACCAACTAGCTGACCCAACCATACAAAGCTTACTTGTAGAATCTGACCAGAACCCATCTAGATAAAACACCAACTTAAGACGATATTCCCACCCGACCTGTGAATAGTTGGCTGGGCGATAATAAATATCGGATGGAAAGAAACTTAACATGGCTTGGATTTTGTATGTGTCAACCGCATTTGTCTTGTAAAGGTTACGGGTCGCTTCAAAGAGGATGGACCGTTGTGGTTTGGGATCTTGATCAAGTATGTTTAGACCGCCCGTGTAATGGGTGGTTATAGGATCAAAAACAGGGAATCTGGTGAACATGTTATCAGTAGGAATGGCTTTAGGAACATAAGAGTTGCAGTGATCAGAGTAGGAGATTGGTTGTGTGGGTGTGGAAAAGGCTTTTGAAGTAAAGACAGTTAAGAAGGTGAACAAATGGAACAAGTTTTTGAGTGAAGGATTCATGGCTGCAATGAAAGATTTTTGATGGATAACATGTGATGTTTTATAATGGATTTCATTGACACCTTCAAAGAAAATAAGATAGTTGCTGTGAAGTGGGGTTACTAAATTAATTAGTTCAATTAGAAAGTCTGCAAAGCCTTGATTTCAAGTAATTTTTATCAATTCGGCAGAAAGAAACGTTTCGTTGGCCGTTAAAAAAAAGTAAGTTTTTTTAACTTATAAGATTATTTTATGAAAATTATTCAATTAAGAGGTTTGACAAAGCTATGATTCGTTAATATAAATCAATTTATATTTAGATAAATCAATCTGAAAATGTGTAAGATGAGTTTTATTTTTTACAACTCATTTGTGTTCTTCAGTTTCTAACTCATTAAAAGCTTAATCATGTACTTAGTATGTGCAAATATTAAGTATGGAATTCTTAATGTGTTTATGATATTATCATCTATACATCTATCTTCTATCTATCTATTATTAATATATATAAAAGAATTGAACATTGCTGACGTGGCGTGCAATGGTGCTTTCAATCTCTCCATGAAACTGCCACGTGGCATTATAATTGAAAAATTTTAGTGTTTTTAAATTATTTCCATTTTTAATTAAATTGAGTTATTTTAGGAAAAAACAATTTAAAAATAAATTTAAAATTTTCTCTCTCATATTTCCTCCCATAATTTTTAATCGTTTATATCTTTTATATACGAGATTTTTTAAAGAAAAAAATTACACTAAAATAACGAGCGTTTTATTATCTTTCCAACGAGTACCATAGTGCTATATAAAAAACGAAGAAAAAATCGACTATTTTTTTGTGGGGTTTCGTTCATACAGGAAAAAAACACACGAAGTGTTCATGTTATTCATTAATCATGTTTTCTTCTTTTAAACCATGTTCTTATCTACGATATTGAAAATCAGCCCAATCGTTATCATTGGAATTTTACTAGGTATACTTCATCAAGAGAAGCTAGGAGAAAGAATCGCGCAACACTGCAATACATGGTGTCAGCTTATAGCAATGTTATTTTTTTATTTATTTAATTACAAAAGTAATAATTATTACTATTAGTATTAGTATTAGTATTATTAGAATGATTATATTTTTCAACCCCGGGACGCTCCCGGGAAGAATTGATAGTTGCTGGCGTGGCGTTCAATGGTGGCCTCAACCATCTCTTGATTATGCCACGTGGCATAATGAGATGCAATGGTTACAACTTCCAACTTAAGTGTTTGTTTAGTTTATTAGGTTAGGAATTATAAGAGCCATTAGAATGTGAGAAATTAGAGAGATGTGATGGTTTTTGAATAGTTGCAGCTTACATAAGTGATTATTTATATGATTACTGATTAGGTTTTAGATTAGAGAATATGAGTTATTACTGATTAGAATACTATGAAATGCAATGATTGAGAGATTTTGTGGTTAGTTAACTTGAGCCATTTGCAATAGGTTATCACGTAAAATTAGATTTTTCAACCCCGGGACCCTCCCGGGGTAATCAACTAGTATATATATAAAAGAAAACGTATATGCTGACGTGGCGTGCAATGGAGGCCTCAACCTCTCATTGAGAGTGCCACGTGACATCATAATCGAAAGAGTTTAGCGTTTTTGAACTATTTCCTTTTTTAATTAAACAAAAAAAATATAAACATAAAACCCTAAATTAAATTGAGTTATTTTAGGAAAAAAAGTATTTAAAAATAAATTTAAAATTTTCTCTCTCATGTTTTCTCTCATAATTTTTAAACGTTTATATCTTTTATATACGGGGTTTTTTAAAGAAAAAAATTACACCAAATTAACGGGCGTTTTATTATTTTTCCAACGAAATTTAAAATTTTCTCTCTCATGTTTCCTCCCATAATTTTTAAACGTTTATATCTTTTATATACGGGGTTTTTTTAAGAAAAAAATTACACCAAATTAACGGGCATTTTATCATCTTTCCAACGAGTACCATAGTCCTATATAAAAAACGGAGAAAAATTAATCAAGTATAGACAAGTCACTAATTATGTTTAAATCAGTAAATATGAATTTTGTTTTCAACCAGAGCCGAATAGGTTAATAGAGTTATACGTTGTTTTAAGTTAGGTATCAATATTAGTATGTTAGAGTTGTACATTTGTTTAGTATTTAGGATATGTGTTAATATTAGAGTTACATTAAAGTTCTACATTCTTTTAGGTAGGTGTTATCATTAGAGTTATACATTGTTAATTTGTTTTAGGTTAGATATTAATATTAGAGTTATAGATCAGTCTATTTCATATGTAAAATTGATGTATTATATTAAATTTTCAACTCGGGACGCTTCCGGGGTATAATCTAGTATATATATATCATAAACTAGTGTTAGGAAATTGCAAGGAAAGAGTAGAGTTTTTTTTTTTTTTTTTTTTTTTTTTTTTTTTTTTTTTTTAAGAGTGAAATTTATGCCCTAAAGACTTCCAAAAGTCGCTTGTCATTATCCAAGTCAACTATGCCATTATTTTCCACAAACTCACTAAGGGGAGACTTGCTATTTTCAAAGTCTCTTTAACATTTCGGAAGGGACTCCATCCAACATCTCCATCATTAAAGATTCCAAACATTAAATAACACGTTAGGTGACTCACCCCTTTGGTGTGGTGATAAAGGTGTTGGTGTTTCAAAAGAGAGATTGAGAATTCAAGCCTCATAAGAGCAAAAAATGGATGTATTTAAAGGGGAGAAAGATTAAGCCGTTCAAAAAAAATATAACACGTTAGACAATGCGTGTTATGGGGCATGGAAGGGGACATGTGGTCCGAGGGCCACATGTGAACACCGCCACGCATTGGCCGTAATAGGGGTAGGGGTGGGGGCTTGGGTGGAACGAAGGGCATGAGAAAGGCAAAAGAGACGTTGGGATCCCCCACCCGTTGAAGTTGACCGTTAGGTTTAAAAAATAATTTTTTAAAACCTATATCAACACCACCACTTTTAAGAGTTGGGTTATTCTACAAAGGCTACAAAAAATGAGAAGGGTGAGAAGCCACTAGAAAATGACATGTGTCCAAAGGATTAACAAGTGGGAGGGGTAATTTTGTCAAAAACATATGCACATGCAACTCACATGCCATTTCCACCTTCATTTTTAAATGCCCGTAACTTTTTTATACGTCATCCGTTTTTAAAAAAAATTATACCATAAAATTGAGCGTTTTTTTATCTTTAATATGAGTACCATATTGCTATACTTTTGAAAAAAAAATTCAAAACCCACTTGCGTAAGACACAATGGAATGTAAAACATAATGAACACCAATTAAATATAGGGTATAAAACACAATCAAGAGTCTAGTAAAACACAATGGACGATATACTAAAGATACAATGAATAGAAGACTAAAACACAATGAATACTTTTGAAAAAAAAAAGTTGAAAACCAGTTGCATAAGACACAATGGATGACATACGAAAGACACAATGAACAAAAGACTAAAATACAATGAATACTTTTGAAAAAAAAGTTAAAAACCCAATTGTGTAAAACCCAATGGACGACATAATAAAGACACAATGAACAGAAGATTAAAACACAATGAATACTTTTGTAAAAAAAGTTGAAAACCCAGTTGCGTAAGACACAATGAAGATAATGTAAAACACAATGAGTACCAATTAAATATGCAATGAACAATAGGGTATAAAACACAATGAACAGTCTGACACAATGAACATAAGACTAAAACACAATGAATAATAGACTTAAACACAAATGAACAACATAATAAAACACAATTGATGGGATTGGGTACTGAATAGACCATTCCGCATACCCAAACCCGGAACAACACTAGCGCGCGGAAGAAAGACATGCGCAGGATTTGGTCAAAGCTCATTAAATGCACAGTCAACAGCCAAGGACCGGTCAAGGCGAATATCATGCATGGTCAATAGCCATGCATGAATCACGTAACCATGCCAGTTAAGGCGGTACTCGATTCCACTATTTCCTTTAATCTAGCTTTCCATATATCACCTTATTGACATAATTAAGGGTGATGGAGACAACCTAACCACGGTTAGGACTTGGGTAATGGTGACATACGGACTCTCCTATAAAAGGGATCACATCCCCAATGGGAGAGGACACTTTCTACTGACCTGGAGAGCTATCATACTAGATAGTATCCCCATTCACCCCGTTTTTGTCATAAACAACTACTTCGAGTAGTCGTCTCCACACCCACACTTTCACTCTTATTTGCAGGTATCTCCAAGCCGTAGCTGTTAGTGAAGGATTAACTCTGTAGCAACTAATAACCTTATCATCCCTAATCGGTGGTGAGGCTATTTGTTTCTTCATTGGCGCCATCCCATACGGTTACACCAATCTTTCAAACTAGCACAATGGCTTTCTCAAAGGATGGAAACAACAACATTGATGCCGAGGCCACAGTCAACGAAGAAATTCAAGACGTAACGCCAAACACAATCACCAAGAATGTGGCCCAGAGGCAACAAGCCTCCACATTCCAATTCCACCCAACAAAGGGAGGAACAAGTGGAGGAAAAAAGGCACAGGACAACCTTTCTTCGGTTGACCCGGACGAATGGTTGGCCCAACAAAACTCAAAAACGATTGCTGAATACCAGAAGATGGTAATGAAGCAAGCAAAACTCAAGACTCAAAAGGCGTTGAGTTTCGACCTAAGCGGGGATGATTCAGAATCCCCACAGAAGAACAACAGTGGCCGTCACGCAAAGGGACACCGTCAGGCGGTACGTGGTGGAGGCCGTGGTAGAAATACTCACGGCCAGGACCCCGTCAACCTGAACGGTGAACCAGACGGCTACGAATCCGAGGACGAAGTGTATCATGACACGAGTAAGAGACAACATTCCAAAACTGCTGCCAGCAGCCTGGCTCCCAAAGATGATGATCTGTACAAGCCATACAGACCAAAAACCTTCGCAGAACGTTCGAAGTTCTGCGCAAGAATTGCAGAGGCACCGATGCCACAAGAATGTAAATTACCAAATACCATTGGAAGATTTGATGGCCTGCGTGATCCTGATGATCACCTGCACGCATTCGATTGTGCTGGCAGCTCCAAATTATGGCCAGTGCAAGCCTGGTGCCACTTGTTCGTACAAACTTTAACCGGGGCAGCTAGAGTTTGGTACGAAAGTTTGCCAGTTGGGAGTCTCGTTGACTTCGATGACTTAATAAGGAAGTTCAAAAACCATTTCTCTCATTTGCGCAAGCACAAAAAGGACAAAGCCCATATCCTTTTGTGTTCGCGCAACGATAATGAGTCTTTGGAAGACTATATAGTCAGATACAACAAGGAGGCACTCCAACTGGGATGCGGAGAAGAACTTACCCGCGCAGCCTTTATACACGGGGTAAAAAATGATGATCTAATGAGATGCTTAACCGGCAAAGACGGCGTATCAGAAGCTTGGGATGAAGTAATTGAAGCTGCCAAAGTCTACGCGTCTTCAGAGCGCTCTTTCCAGCGCAACAAAAACACACAGCAAGGCAATGGTCATCACGGACCATCAAATAATAGAGGAAAAAGTAAGCAGTCCGTTTGGTCAAGAATCTCAGGCGCAGCTGAAGAGGGAAAATATTCTTCCTCACAAGACGCAAGAAACATGCTGAGCTCCAGAGGATCCCGTGATAACAAGGGACATTCAAAGAAGAACTATGATTGGACACCACTGTCCAAAACACCATCTGAGGTGCTGAAAACAGAACAGATTCAATTTCCAAAACCACAAGAGCTTCGCAGTGACAGGAAAAACGTGGACAGGTCAAAGTACTGTGAATACCACGAAGACCACGGTCACATGACGGATAATTGTTATAGCTTAAAAATGGAAATCGAAAACGCAATCAAGTCTGGTCAATTGACACATCTTGTTAAAAACATGAGAAGAAAGCAGAGGGACAACACAGAAGCAGGAGAACCCTCCCAAAAGAAGATACGCAATCTCAACGCACATCACGTCTACAGCGGCTCCCGCAACACATGCAACATGATCCATAGGAGCGCAAGCCATAAGCGTACCTTCATCGAAGCAAAAAACGATTCCTGGAAGGAAGAACAGGTGATTATGCCAAGGGTAAAAGGCGGAGCATGCTCTACAGCTCCATTAATCATAACAGGTGTTGTTGGTCATTATCGAACACGATACATGTTTCTAGATAATGGCAGTAGCACCGATATCATGTACCAGCAGTGTTTTGACCAGCTGGATGATGAGGACAAAAAGAGGATAGTTCCAACAACGGAACCAATATCCGGTTTCATTCATGAATCCATTTACCCACTGGGCACGCTGACTTTCCCGGTAACACTCTCTGACGGGAAACATTCACGCACCGAAACGTGCGACTTCACCGTACTTCCAGTCAATTCCTCACACGACATCCTCCTAGGTCGAGAGGGATTGGCAAATTTCAACTGCAATGCTTCTACACCACACCAGATGATGGGTTTCCCAACGCGAACAGGAGTCGCGTTCATCAGGGGAAATAAAACGTGTCATGCAACAGAAACATCCAGGCCTTCAAAGCAAGCAAAACCAACTGTTCGGACCGAACCGGAAAAATGGGTTATTAACCCTCTATTCCCGGAACAAACAGTTGTCATCGGCCATGCAATTTCTGACCCCATCCGCACTCATTTGAAACAGCTGCTGACAAAAAACATGGACATTTTCGCGTTCAAACCATCAGACATGGTCGGCGTCCCGCGACACGTCGCGGAGCACAGGCTCAATGTTTACAAGAACGCAGAGCCTATTGTTCAGAAGAAACGAAGCATGGGGCCAGAAAAAACAAAGGCGATGAACGAGCAAGTAGAAGAACTCTTGAAGGCCGGCATACTGCGCAAAAGCAAATACCAAACGTGGGTAGCAAACCCGGTTATGGTAGGGAAGTCTAATGGCACATGGCGCATGTGCGTCGACTATAAAGATTTAAACAAGGCATGCCCAAAAGACTGTTACCCACTGCCTGAAATTGACCTAAAAGTCGATTCTCTGGCGCCATACAGATTCAAATGCTTCCTCGATGCTTACAAGGGCTACCATCAAATACAAATGGCCAAAGAAGACGAGGATAAAACTGCTTTCCGCACAGACATGGGTACCTTCTGCTACACCAAAATGCCGTTTGGGCTAAAAAATGCAGGGGCAACATACCAAAGATTAATGGACACCGCTTTCGTCAAACAAATCGGTGTAAACCTAGAGGTATATGTCGACGACCTGGTGATCAAGAGCAGGGAGGAGGATCAAATGTTACTAGACATACAGAAAACATTTGATCAGCTACGAAGTGTGCGGATGAAGCTTAATCCGGGGAAATGTTCCTTCGGAATGGAGGAAGGAAAGTTTCTCGGCGTGTTGGTAACAAAAGATGGATTTCGTCCAAATCCAGAGAAGGTTCAAGCAATCGAACGGATGCCTTCACCATCCTCAATCAAGGAAGTGCAGACGTTAATGGGACGGCTTGTAGCTTTGAACAGGTTCCTGTCAAACTATGCGTCCAAGTCTTTTCCTTTCGTGGACACGCTGAAGAATTGTTTAAAAAAGTCCAATTTCAACTGGACGAAAGAAGCAGAAAATGCATTCCAAGAAATGAAGACGTGCCTGGGCAACCTGCCGACACTCACAGCTCCATTACCAAAGGAACCACTCACCTTGTATTGTCCGTAACAGACAAGGCTATCGGGGCAGTTCTCATGGTTGATCGGAAAGGGGTCCAAACCCCAATCTACTATGTTAGCCGCATGCTTCTAGATGCTGAAACACGTTACTCGACAATAGAAAAACTGGTCTTGGCATTAGTCCACGCATCGAGGAGACTGCGGAGGTATTTTCAAGGACATCCAATCAATGTCCTCACAGACTTCCGGATCAACGACATCTTGCGGAAACCAGAACTCTCCGGACGTTTGGCAAAATGGGCAATAGAGCTGGGGGAGCACTCAATTTCGTACAAAACAAGACCCTCCTTCAAAGGACAGGTCCTCGCAGACTTCCTAACAGAGGTCCCAGCAGATAAAATTGAGGAATGCACCAAAGAGGCAGCGTCCAGTTCTATCACACCCGATGGAACCCAGGTATGGAAGTTGTATACCGACGGAGCCTGTAATGATGAAGGCGCGGGCGCAGGCCTCCGCCTAATAACACCGGAGGGAAAAGAATACACATACGCAATACGGCTCGAGTTCCAAACAACAAACAATGAAGCAGAGTACGAAGCTCTGCTTGCCGGATTGCGGATTGCGAAAAAGATGGGCGCACAACACATTGAAGCACACGTGGATTCAATGTTAGTCGCCAACCACATCGATGGCACGTATGAAGCAAGAGAACCAACCATGGTCCTGTACTTACAGCATACCAAGGAATTAATGAAAGACTTCCATTACTGCAAGGTCATCCATGTCCGCAGAAGTCAAAACAAACCAGCCGACGCATTGAGCAAAATGGCGTCAACCGCATTCGACCACATGGCAAAAGACATCCGAGTTGAGAAACTGGCCAAACCATCCGTTCCGTCAAAACAGGTGAATGTAATCCAAACAGGTAAGGAATCCTGGATTACTCCGATAATGGCTTTCATAACCAAGGGAGTTCTCCCAGAAGACAAAGCGGAAGCAAGGAAACTGCAACACAAGTCTTTGCATTACGAGGTAAATAATGGCATCCTGTATCGGCGGTCCTACCTTGGGCCATTACTCAGATGCGTTGATTCCGCAGAAGCAACATACCTGATTCGAGACATTCATGAAGGTACATGCGGACTACATGCAGGACCTCGCATGGTCGTTGCGAAACTTATGAACGCTGGGTACTTTTGGCCTGGAATGCACCTTGACGCAGTCAAAGAGCTGCGGAAATGTGACGCATGTCAAAGACATGCGCCAGGAACACTCAGGCCAAAGAATAATTTGGTACCGGTCACTGCAGCATGGCCATTTCAAAAATGGGCCATAGATTTAGTGGGACCTTTTCCCACTGCGCCTGGCAATGTAAAATACCTATTGGTCGCTATTGACTATTTCACCAAGTGGGTAGAAGCAAAGACGTTGGCCACGATCGATGGGCGCAATATCAAGAAATTCATATGGGAGTTCATAATTTGCAGATTTGGACTACCCATGGAGATTGTGAGTGACAACGGAACGCAATTCATGGACCAGCACTTACAAGAATGGCTTCATTCTATGAAAATCAAGCAAATCTTCACTTCTGTGGCGCACCCCCAAGGAAACGGACAGGTTGAAAGGGCAAACAGAAGCATTGTAGAGGGGATCAAAACGCGCTTGGGAACAAAGCGCAGCGGTTGGGTTGATGAATTACCACATGTCCTTTGGGCCCACCGCACACTCCCCAAAACAAGTAATGGGGAAACACCATTCAGCCTAACTTACGGAACTGAAGCGGTCATCCCAACAGAAGTTACAAATCCTTCCCCAAGAGTCTTGCTTGCGGAGTCAATCGACAATGACAAGGAGCTGCGTATGAATCTAGATTTCTTGGACGAACGAAGAGACTCAGCTCACGTACGGGAAGCCGCATACAAGAGACAGTTGGAGAAATATTATAATGCGCGGGTCAAAGAACAAACTTTCCGCGTGGGTGATTTCGTTTTCCGCAGTAATGAAGCCTCAAATGCAGAAAAACCAGGAAAGCTGGCCCCAACTTGGGAGGGGCCTTACAAGGTTCAAGAAGTACTGGGAAAAGGGGCATATGCTTTGGAACGACTAGACGGTTCACCAATTCCACGCACCTGGAATGCAGCCCAGTTACGTATATGTTACATGTAACAAACTACAATGATCATGTAATAAGGAATTGATTTCCAAAGTTAATTCACATTGCAATAAAGCATTTTTATACAAACTGGTGGCTAGCATATACAGATTACATCCCAAAATCATAGACGATTATCACCAAAACAAGAGGGGCCCTAAATACTAAAACCCCATGACACAGTGATCAAACAATCACTCAAAAAAAAAAAAAAAGAAGAAGGATAAACACAGCTTCACTTGAAGACTCCTACATAGGATATTCACATCCTAACATGTAACCTTCTTGGAAGACTTCTTCTTCTTCACATCTCCTAGTTCAGATAACTTCTTCATCTTCAAGGGTTTTCCATCAACAGTACCTTGATCATCCAGATGATCTGGACGCATGTCCTCCTGAGACAACAAATATGAACAGTGTTCTGCTAAACGATCAAGGGCTTCAGTGGAAGTACAATGATGATCAGGATAAGAAGACAAGAGGGTAATACCCTGCACTGCCAAAATCTCTTTGACATTCAGAATGCTGCTAGAAATTATGGACGCCATTTTTTCAGAGAAAGTGGTGAAAATTTTATAAAGGTATAAACTATTCTGATGATCATGCTTACTATATATAGAGGAGAGAGATTACCATCATTAATTACCATTAATGGTAATCCACTCGAGTACCTAGGGAAGACTGACAGGCGGCCTGTCATCGCCGTCCTAACAGTCACTTCAAGGGCAGACTGACAGTCACCTGCGTCAGAAGCACATCAGATGACATCACCTAATGATCACCATGCACACGTGGAACATAAAGTCATAGGGAGTTGCACTGTTTAACATACATGAAAATCAAAGAGTTCAAACAAGGACATGCAAACCACGATACATCAAAATTGTTCATAAACAAAATCAAACTAAAGGTTCAAATATTGGGAGATGTCGTCACTCCCAGCGCCCTCTGCGCGTTTTCCTTCAGCAGTGGAGGATGTTCCGGCCCCCGCATCAGTAGCCACAGCCTTACCTTTATCTTCCGTCTGCGCCTTCTCAGCGAGCTCCGCACCAAGACGATCAGACTTGATGAAATAGTTGCGCAACTCCCCAGCAGGATCATCAGTCTTCGCGCAGGCCTCTAACAGGTCGAAGACTTCGAACTTCAGGTGCTCATAGTCGTCATAGGCTTTGAGCAACTCATCATCATATGCTTCATTCTCGTAAGGACCGGATTCTTTCCCTTTGCCTTCAGAGCAGTGATCGAAGCCTTCAGAGAAACCAACCTTAATACCCTGCTTCACGGATGAACTTGATATACGCGCAATCACTTCCGTCAGCGCAGGATCGTTCCAGACACGTTTGAATACCTGCGCAAAATAATAATGAGCATATAAAACACATTTCAAAGTAGAGAAGATACAAGAGTTTTTGACGTACCCCAGCAACTCCATCGCCCATCAGCCAGGCAATCCTCTCGTTTGCAGCCACGGCTAGATCAGTGGCTTCATGGAACAAAACCTGCACTTTGTCCAGCTCCACTTTAGCCTGCGTACATGAGGACTCCGCTAGGGCTTTCTCTTCCTGGACCTGGGCGTTCTCCAAAGTCAATTTCTCCATCTTGGCCTCCGCATCAGATAAAGAGGCAGTTGCGCGAATAAGATCATCATGCTGAGAGTTGTATTTTTTAATAACATCAGCAAGCTCAGTTTGCTTTCCTTCGAATGCTGCTTGAGTCTGCTCCATCTCCTTCTTCAAGTTAGAATTCTCAAGTTTCAAATCTTTAATGGAGGACCGCAGCTGTTCAGTCTCAATGTTTGTCCTTTTGCAAGCAACTGACCAAGCATGAGACGCGTCAGCCTTCTCCTTCTTTAGTCTCTCCAACTCTTGGAGGGCATCACGAGCAACTTTCTGGTGATGCTCAATCTCAGCACGCACGTCATGACGAGCACGCTGGAACTCCTCTTCCCGCCCCAAAAGCGCAGCCTCAGAATCCTTTAAATTCTGGTAATCCCTTTGGAACTCATTTTCACGTCTGATAAGGGATCCCAGACCGCTGACACCAAGAGAGAGATTCATGGCCATATCAATGAATAAAGAGCGACGGTCAACGCTATCCTGATAGTCACGCTCCGCAGGAGGAACGGACATCATAACAAACTCCTGCGCATCAAGCGCATTCGTGAAGCGAGTAGTGTCCATGATATCCCAGCGCGGCTGATACGGCCTTGATGATTCAGAGGGACGAGAGGAAAATGCTCTTCGCCAATGACCAGAACTACTACCACCACCGGAGGAGACGTCGGTGTAAACAATGGTAGAGTCAACAACTGTGCGCCGGAAGTTGGACGGATTTTCAGCTACAAGCTCATCAACCTTATGACTATCAAGCGCTGCTTCAAATCCTTGAGACGAACTTGGCTCATGTGTTTGCTCCGTCAAATCAAGATGACAGTCTCCAAATTAGGTGTTACAGACTCATCCACCAGCTTGCCAGCATCCTTCTCAACATCAGTCACTATTTCAGCTTGAACAAGTCCTTCTTGCTGCATCACTTCTTTCTCCACTTGCACACCTAAGTCCTCCGGGACAGGAGTGGTTTGAGAACACAACTTCTCACCGACGGTCGTCTCAACAATAACCGGCATCACTTGCTTGGTCACATCGCTTGGTTGAACAGAGGTAGACACTTCCTTCAACAGAGATGAGTGCTTCTTCCGAGATTCTGCAAAAGGATGTTGCCCTACATAAAATGCTGCTCACAACACTTCAACACATTTATCACAAGCGCGGTAAAAGGGTAAGAAAAACATGTGTACCAGACAAATGCCTTAGAGTCTTCATTGGCAAGTTCTCGCGCACAGGCGGAGGCTTCACTGGGATATCCAACTTGTCCGTAGACGGCCACGTCAACGGTTTGAATACATTCACTGGCACCGCAGAAATGGGCCCAGGTGAAGTAACATCCAGACCTGCAATAGAGGATTGCGGAACTTGCACTTGCTTCTGATCCAGCTCAGTAATCCTCTGCTGATATAGATCCTCAGCAACACCACCTGATTCTCGGGTTGGAGAAGACCGCCTGGCGCGCTTGTGCTCAAGTTCCGTATCAGACTCAGTCAGGTCTTCATCAACCTCTTCCACAATGATGGGCGCGGCGGGTGGTTTGGTTCTCTTACTAGCCACAGCACGCTTTCTAGTAGTAGTACTTGTGCCTGGCGCGGTAACCACATCTGTATCAAGTTAACATATACGTAAGAAACAAGTTACAAATTTATGAGGACTAACCAAGGGACTCCTTGCGCTCCGAAGTAACTTCCTCAACATCGTCATGAACTTTCCTGCGGAGTTGTATACCCGCACCTAACACGAAGAACGCGTTGAATCAGTACGCAGACCGCGTACCAAGTGTGCTTCCTTCGCATACATAAAGCAGAAAATGAACACAAAAAAGACAGAAGAGAAACGACATACCTGTTCGAACATACTGCTTGGGAGGGTCTACAAAATTGGGATGCAAAAAGTTCCCACTGATCCTCTCAGACAAGCGCGGAACGCCGGCAACAACCGGAGTATACGGCACGTCCGCTGCACCACGCTTAGCGAACAATTGGAACAATGAGACATCTGGATACACAAAGAAAACATGTGAGGAATAACGCAAAGCATACGCATGAGACAAAATACAAATATAACCCAGATACCTTTTGAAGGATTCGGGTCTTGACCCTCAGGAATAATAAGGCTAATCCCCAACAAGTTCAAAACACTCTCAGGACATTCATCCATCATCAGTGGAGTTGCATGATCACAGAGTGTTTTGTACCAATCTTGATCCTTATAACCCACCATAGGGGGGAACTCAGCAATCTTCTCTCTCAAACCAAGCACCATCCATTGAAAGGGTGCAGGAATAACTCCATGCTTGATATAGAAGAATTTGTCTTTCCATTCATACATGGACTTCACTTTCTCCGAAACGAGCTGTTTCACCTTCCGACGAACGCCCAAGCTAAACCAACCACTTCCGCCACGGGCCGCTTCGAGGACATAAAATACATTTAATCTTTCCCACGTGGGTTCAATCTCCAGTGAACGACATGTGGCTTCAAAATGTAAGATCCGGCACCAACCATAAAGGGTCAATTGTGTTGGATGCACTCCATATCTCAACAACACATCCACCACAAATTTAGAGGCCGGTAACCGAAAACAGCACTTGGTGAAAGCAGCAGCATACAAGGTGATCTTACCAGGTGGAGCCTTTAAAGCAGTTTTTCCTTCAGCAGGAAGTTCAGGCTCCCACTCCGGCAATATGCCGTACCGGTCAATAAAGCCTAAATATGAATCTTCATCCCACTTAATCGTGGTGGCTTCTATACTCTTGGACGATTCCTTCCCCAGATCTTTCACAATGTCAGAGGTTTTGCTCAACTCTTGCACATCTTGGGAATCTTGCGACATTGTTGAAGGAAAGGATAATTTTGTGAAAGAAAGAGACGTTGAAAAAGAAAGAAATTCAAAAAACTTGAAACAGTTGTAATGGGAGAAGCCACATTCAAAATTTAATATATATAGGCTTTGCAATTAATGTCCCTGACGTCATGGACAAGCTTTTAGGAGGTGAGTCCAATGACAGATTGACACGTGTGGACTGGAAAACAAACAGACGTCACACGCGCCTCACGCGCCCACTCGCCTGACAACCGTCGGTCACACGTCTCTGCACACGTCCCAGTAGACAGAGGTCATGTCAGCACCACTCGCCATATGGTCCACAAATTTTCAAACACAAGGGGGAAATGACATCTGTCCACACATGCAAACTGACGTGTCCCACCAATGCGGACAAACGACGTAAAATTCAAACCCGTTCTCCGCATTATGCTCACGTCAAACGCAAATTCGGTACGCAGGAAAAAGACCAAAGGAAGTAAACCACTAGAAATTAGTCCAGCATCCCTCACATCTAAGATGGGAGACACACTGGACTGGGGGGACTTGATGGGATTGGGTACTGAATAGACCATTCCGCATACCCAAACCCGGAACAACACTAGCGCGCGGAAGAAAGACATGCGCAGGATTTGGTCAAAGCTCATTAAATGCACAGTCAACAGTCAAGGACCGGTCAAGGCGAATATCATGCATGGTCAATAGCCATGCATGAATCACGTAACCATGCCAGTTAAGGCGGTACTCGATTCCACTATTTCCTTTAATCTTGCTTTCCATATATCACCTTATTGACATAATTAAGGGTGATGGAGACAACCTAACCACGGTTAGGACTTGGGTAATGGTGGCATACGGACTCTCCTATAAAAGGGATCACATCCCCAATGGGAGAGGACACTTTCTACTGACCTGGAGAGCTATCATACTAGATAGTATCCCCATTCACCCCGTTTTTGTCATAAACAACTACTTCGAGTAGTCGTCTCCACACCCACACTTTCACTCTTATTTGCAGGTATCTCCAAGCCGTAGCTGTTAGTGAAGGATTAACTCTGTAGCAACTAATAACCTTATCATCCCTAATCGGTGGTGAGGCTATTTGTTTCTTCAACAATGTACACCTAAATACAAAACTCATTTGCGTAAAACACAATTAAAATCATACTAAAAACACAATGGACAAAGTTAAATCATGTGTAGACTAAAAAAACATAAATAGCATATTTATAAAGCACACATGCATACTATAACACAATGAACGTGCAGAAGACACAACGGAGAAAAAAAACCCATTTAGCACGAATTTTTTTTTTTCAATTTTAATGTAGCAATGTGGTACTCATATTAAAGATAAAAAACGCTCGTTAATATGGTGAATTTTTTTTGAAAAAAAAATGTCGTATGAAAAAGTTATAGACGTTTTAAAATGATGGGGGAAATTGACATGAGCATTGCATGTGGAGAGAGAAAGTCAACAAATGTTGTTTTCCTTTTATGCCCTTTCTCTAATTTATTATTTATTTTTTTCAAACAAACTAATCTCAACCCTTCAAATATATGATCAATGGATCACAATCCTTCTCACCCTTCCTAGAAAAAGTATCTTGTGTATTTGATCCTAACCCCCACTTTTAAATACAACCCCCACATCTTTTTCATCTCCTTCTCTATATTTTGTAAACTTTTTGCAAAAAAAAATTTTATATTTTTAAGAATTATGTATTAAAGAGGTGATTATTAACCCGTTATGAAGTTTGACCCATATTAACAATTTGAATCTGGCAGGTGGGAATTGTCCGCTCAATCTCAATTGGTACTGATTATGGATGTTGGACAGTCATCAAATGGATGAAAGCATCATTGTCCAATGAGAAAAGGGAAATATAAGGAAAGTGTGGAAGAAATAGCATTAAAATGGAGACAAAGAGATTCCGCTATGAAATTGATTGTCAAGAAATACGACCATCTATCAGAAGAAGATCATGAGCTATTCGAGGCGACATGAGAAGAAATCTGTGAGGAGTACTGAAATTGTTTTTCAATAATGTGTTACGAGTAGTATGTACAAATACTTGAAGCCAGATGTATATGTTATTAAACCAATAATCAAACGGCTTAATGCGCCACAACGCGTGCGGGTATAAAACTAGTTTTAAACATTATCCAAGTTCACCATGTATACTAGACTTTTTGAGATATAATATGGTGGTGCGACACAGTTTTAAGTATCAAAACATACATAAAAAACATGTTTGTGGGGGACTTAAAAGAAGCACACTAAAACTAAAGCAAGGGATGTAACCGAGTCGAGTCGAGCATGAGCTTGACTAGGTTCGAGCTCGGCTCGTCATACTTTTATGAGGCTTGAGCTTGAGCTTGGCTATGTTTGAGCCTGCTATTTTGAGCTCGAACTTGGTTCGAAAGTAAAACCTAAGAGCTTGAGCCCGGTTCGGCTTGAGGTAATTTGAAAACAATTTTAAACGAGCTAAAAGCTTGCTTCAATAACTTAAACGAGCAAAAGCTCGGCTCAAGCTCGACTCAACAATGTTATTAATTAAAGTTGAACATATTCAATTGACAAAATCGCATACAAAAAAAATAGTATAACATTTGTTAGGGCTCGTTAAGGCTCGCGACAGTGGCGGATCTAGACTAAAACTTCAGGGGTAACGTTTTCTTTTACCGTACTAAGTACTTTCATACAATGTAAACGAAAAAAAAAATAAAAACACTATAATAAATAATATTCAATTTTTTTTACCATACTTTCATAACCAATATATTTTTTTTCTTTATTAGCGCTATATTCTAACCAATGATTTGTCAAAACATTTTACATCACCAGGCTTGAGCTCGATCTTGGCTTGTTGGTAGTGTCTCATGTTCGAGCTCAACTCGTTTATTATTTATTACTTAATATATTAAATAAAAATAATAGACTTGTTTAATATTTATTAGTTAGTATATTAAATAAAAATAATATAACTAATAGACTCATTAGGCTAGCAAACTTAATAAGTGAAAAGTGTAACACCCCAACCGATGGCGAAAACATCAGGATGTCACGTATTGATGATTGTTCAGTAGCTCATGGTGAATAATAAATTTCATTATATGATTTAAATAAATTACATACAATTGTTCTACAAGAATTCGTACATCAAATAATCAAACAAAGCTTCAAATATCTCCTCATGCTAGCTCTAGACTTCAAGCATCAGTATTTCCTGTTGAGTTTGGAAAAATGGGGGGGTCAACTAGAAGTTGGTGAGAATACATAAGCTATGTCAAGCAAATAGTTTTAGTATAAAAGTTTAGCAATTCGTATGTCTATCGTAAATTTAAGTCTACATGAATAGTATAATATGTTGACATAATCAAACCTCCGACTAGTTTAGGTCCATCCCGTCATCTACGGTTCACCTTAGTAATATGTTGGAACGATAACAATCACCCACGTTACCTATGTAGGAGGTACACGTATCCGGGTGGGGTTGTCAATCCAATAGATCTATTATTGAGTATCGCCGGCTTGGCCATAGCTAATGATTATGTAATGTTGAAACTCGTTGAAACTCGTTGAAACTGTTGACTAATTCATGAGGCAATAAAGTTTACTACTAGACATGCATGTTGAATTGCTTAAAATGTTGCAAGTATAAAGAATCGCATAAACATGGTTACGTAAACTCACCTTAGCAAAGTATTAAGTCTCGAGAAATAGAATATGTGTAGCCCCAAAGTTGCCAATTACAAGAGCTTATAATCAAAGCTTCAATTGTAGAAGTAATAGACTATAGAAGAAAGGTACGAGGGAAAGTATAATCGGATTGAAACAATCGATTTAGAGGTGCAAAGTATAATGGTTCATAGGTGGGTTTTTATACTAGTTTTGGATTCAATTAGCCATTAAAATTGGTCAACACCATAAAGTAAGGTTTTATGATAAATTGACTATTTGACTAAGACTTTGACTAGGACTTTGACTATTTGACTCAAGGCTTTATTTAAGAAAAAAATAAAAAAAAATCATTAGTTTGAATTAGAAAATAAAAAAAAAAACACCGTCTTATAAAATGACGATTTTATAAATAGAATTAGGATAGGACATATGTCATGATTGAAGATTTTTTTTTTTTTAAGTACAATGATAAAAGGAACTTAGAAAAATAGAGTGCACGGATAAAGATAAGAATACTTAGAAATAAATTAGACTTTATATCATGGATCGGGAAATACTTTAATGCAAAATAAATGGGAAAATTCGTGAGGTTACAGTCTCCCCTACTTTTGGAAACTTCGTCCCGAAGTTATTTAAAAACACAGGTTTGAGGATGGTTGGGTAGAAATTAAGGCAGCCGTGGTTTTGAAAATTTTGGATTAAGGCACGACATGAATTTATAGAATAATCTGCTTTCGAATAATTTGGATAAGAGGTTTGTTATCTGTGAGTTTTAAGGGTAGGATTAGGTGTGTCTTGGAATCGCAAGGCGAATAAGAATCTTAAGTTTTAGAAATCCTAAAAGAAATGCATGAGTTGATGGACTATAGAAAGGCTAAATGAACTACCAGGTAACTAGAGTTTATAATTAGTTTCTCTACCGAAAACCTTGATAGAATTTCACACCACCTTAACGTACCTGTAAATTCATGATTACGTTCCGGACCGTAATCACCAATTTACCTTACATTAGGGTTTTGTGTCCTTCTATGACTCTAAAAACACATGTAAGTAATGCAAAATAACCTTGTGATTGAATTGTATACAATGTATCCAAAAATAAGTCCAACTGTTGAGCAGGAAAAAGACTTCTACCAGTCAGTGAGTAAGAACCACTACCGATTGTTAAGCAGGTACGATAGCCTCTACCAGTCGTTGAGCAGGTTGTAGGGCCTCTACCGACTGTTGAGCAGGCATGATGACCTCTACCAATCGTTGAGTAGGTTATTTGGTACTCGACTAACTGTTGAGCAAGTACTTCATCCTCTATCAGTTGTTTGATTAAGTGTACCAATTTACACACACACATAAATTGCAAATTGATAATATGTACATGTAAGCAATCAAGTATCAAGTATAGCATGTGAGTTGTAATAGAGTTTCCCTAGATAAGGTTAATGACTCTAGGTGTGTCTATAGTAAATAGCTTATATTCCATGAATTCTAGTTTCAAATGTTCAAATAAGGCAAATAGTCGAATCCTCATGTATAACTAAGGATTAAGTTTGATGCAACACACAATCAAGTTTCAATAGTTTGGTTATCATGGGTAACTAGCTCATGTGTGAGAAGGTGAAGGATATGAATTTAGTTCTTGAGAGGATGATGAAAAATTCTTGAAGCAGAATCAAAGTTGTGAGAAATAGTGAATGTGAAGATAGTTGATAAAGAGTTTATTTTATAGTATGGAGATTATATGATTTGGGTAGGGTGTTGAATATTTAAAAAGTGGCTAAGATGGTAAGGTGAAGTGTGATTGTGAAATCCATGGATGGTTATGAAATGAGATTGATTTAAGCTGTAAAATTTTGAGATTTTTGAGCTTAGTTTAAGGAAGGTGAGTGTAATCATTTATTCATTAATTAAAACGAATAAACGAAAACGTTGATTTATCAAAACTTCTAGATTCTAATAACATAGTGAAGACATGCTTTAGCCTATAAGTGAACACTCATCCCGAGAATTCCCAGGTAGGCATCCGGGTCCCTCGTCTGATTGGGATATATGCGCAATGCCAGTCCTAGACAGAAAACTCAGAATACAGGCGTTCACCCTTCCAGATTGCACGTGTTCGTTATTAAAATCTAGAACTTCGACGAGATCTCAAGGTGGTTCAGGCTAAACCTGAGGATTGTCCTATTAGTCTAAGAGTAGATCTTGTGATGGAGAGCAATCTTCTTGTAGGGGTTGAAGTAGGGATAAGAAGTAGGAGTTAGATAGAGAATAGCAAGTAAAAGGAGCAAATACTGGTTATATTCCTATGGTTATAGACTAGATTATTTTTTTTTTCTAATAACCTAATTCCCTATAACCAAGGCTCTGATACCAATCTGTAACACCCCAACCGATGGCGGAAACATCGGGATGTCGCGTATTGATGATTGTTCAGTAGCTCATGGTGAATAATAAATTTCATTATATGATTTAAATAAATTACATACAATTGTTCTACAAGAATTCGTACATCAAATAATCAAACAAAGCTTCAAATATCTCCTCATGCTAGCTCTAGACTTCAAGCATCAGTATTTCCTGTTGAGTTTGGAAAAATGGGGGGGGGTCAACTAGAAGTTGGTGAGAATACATAAGCCATGTCAAGCAAATAGTTTTAGTATAAAAGTTTAGCAATTCGTATGTCTATCGTAAATTTAAGTCTACATGAATAGTATAATATGTTGACATAATCAAACCTCCGACTAGTTTAGGTCCATCCCGTCATCTACGGTTCACCTTAGTAATATGTTGGAACGATAACAATCACCCACGTTACCTATGTAGGAGGTACACGTATCCGGGTGGGGTTGTCAATCCAATAGATCTATTATTGAGTATCGACGGCTTGGCCATAGCTAATGATTATGTAATGTTGAAACTCGTTGAAACTCGTTGAAACTGTTGACTAATCCATGAGGCAATAAAGTTTACTACTAGACATGCATGTTGAATTGCTTAAAATGTTGCAAGTATAAAGAATCGCATAAACATGGTTACGTAAACTCACCTTAGCAAAGTATTAAGTCTCGAGAAATAGAATATGTGTAGCCCCAAAGTTGCCAATTACAAGAGCTTATAATCAAAGCTTCAATTGTAGAAGTAATAGACTATAGAAGAAAGGTACGAGGGAAAGTATAATCGGATTGAAACAATCGATTTAGAGGTGCAAAGTATAATGGTTCATAGGTGGGTTTTTATACTAGTTTTGGATTCAATTAGCCATTAAAATTGGTCAACACCATAAAGTAAGGTTTTATGATGAATTGACTATTTGACTAAGACTTTGACTAGGACTTTGACTATTTGACTCAAGGCTTTATTTAAGAAAAAAAATAAAAAAAATCATTAGTTTGAATTAGAAAATAAAAAAAAACACCGTCTTATAAAATGACGATTTTATAAATAGAATTAGGATAGGACATATGTCATGATTGAAGATTTTTTTTTTTTAAGTACAATGATAAAAGGAACTTAGAAAAATAGAGTGCACGGATAAAGATAAGAATACTTAGAAATAAATTAGACTTTATATCATGGATCGGGAAATACTTTAATGCAAAATAAATGGGAAAATTCGTGAGGTTACAAAAAGCTCGACTCGACTTGTTTACTAAACAACTTTAAATTAATGGTAAATAATATAAAATATTAATAAAACTAATATTATGAGCCTGGCGAGCTTCACATGCTAGGCTCATGCTCGGGCTCGAAAAATAATCGAGCTTTGTTTTAAGCTCAAGCTCGTCTCGGGCTCAATAAGGCTCGGGTTGTTTTAAACTTTTTATTAAGACGATCTCGACTAGCTTATGAGTTGTTCGGCTCGTTTGCACTCCTATTCAATACTTTAACCATCGTCAATAAGCTTGTATATTTTAATTAATAAATTACGAATGGAATGGGTTATGACCTATAAGTTTCTATTTATTTTTATGTTAAGCTTCTATTAAAAACTTTGAGGGTGTGTTGGGTTTTAAAAAAATCGAGAGGTAACGTTACATAATCTTCAGGGGTAACGTAATACAAAAAAACATAAAAATACGGAAAAATTTACAATACGTAGTAAAATTTGAGGGGTAACGGACGCCACCCCTCGTTGTATAATATGTCCGCCCTGGCTCGCGATCCCAAACGAGCTTTGTATGTAAAGCTCAGGCTCGGGCTCGATAAATTAACGAGTCATATTTCAGGCTCGAACTCGGGATCGGGCTCGTTTGACCTTTTTACCGATCCAATCCCGAGTAACTATCGAGCCGATACGCCTCGTTTACACCCTTAGCTGAAACGCAAATAAAAAATAAGCACATTGCAACGAGAATATCAGAAAATAAAGAGAGAGTAATAGTAATAGAAAACAAACTTAAGGTAGCGTTAACAACATGTACGTTATAAGACCCTCCGTAGTAGCGGTGGAGGTGGATAACGCCCCTCCCCACATTTGATTGGCTCAACCAAATTGAGATACCACCGCGCTCAAATCCAGCATTAATTTTTTCAGGCCAAAAGCCATTTTTGATCTAGGGGCATCTAAAATTCACTCTGCGCTACACATAATCTAATGGCATGTTTGGATAAACTTATAACTTATCTACTTTTTCATCTCATTATTTTCTTTTTCAAAAAGTTACACATTACTAACTTTTTGAAAAAATCATTTTCCACCTCCTTTTTCTTTTATTTAAACTCAAAAAGTTCTTTTTAACCCCTATCTAAAGATTTTTAAAACAACTTACCTTTGGAAATAATCAAATGACAGAAGACAGGATCTGAGCAATCGTCACTCTACGGCTTGAAAGCGGTTACGCCTAGACGTAGAAGAAAATAATCACGTCGCAGCTTCATTCACTTGTAAGTTGTAACCTATAATTTAACATTGTTGATCTATAGGTATATTTGAATGAATAGCATTCTGGTTACTTCATGATTATTGATGGCCGTGTTTCAATAATATTTCTGTTCTCCAGTGCGAAAAAACAGTATCTGAGATGTATACGATCTTCATAACGAGCACAGTAGTAGCACTCGTTTCTGATTACGTTTAGGTATCAACCTCTGCCTTATGTATTCAATTGTTTACTAATTTATACATACATTGATGATTCATCTATCTAATTGTTAAACTATATGCTTCTTGCCTTTAAAATATCTAGGGCTTATAACATAATTTGGGGAAAAAAGTACCAAAATTATCGAATAATAAGCTATTTGATAGCCGGATTGGATCTGTTTGCTTGCTTGAAGGTGTAGTCATCACTTTTTGTTTGAAAATTTATGAATACTTATGGAAGTATTGATAGCACAAAAGCAACCACACTTTGATTAGCTTGTTTTGTTGCTACTTTAATCGAACTCATTATCGATAAACTAGATAATGTTATTGAATATCATACTGAATATGTATTGTTCTGTTAGGTGATTAGATGATGCTATTGAATAGTGCACATATTATTGATTATCTTGTAAGCAGACAAAGCAAGAACATACAGATTTAGGCTTTGATGTTATCAGTGATGAATCTGGCTGCGTTTTTAGGTGTCTCGTCTGTTATTTCTCTGAATCTCTTGGCATCATGCATGTTGTAACATGTCTCGTCTATTAAGTGACAGATTACTCATTGCTTGTTACAGGTACCATTTCATACTCAACGTTTCCCTGGAATTGCTTGGGAAGCATGAACCGACCACCAAAACGTTGCTGCAAGAAAATGACGACTGCAAACACTAAGCCACCACAAACAATGACGGCATCCCAAGAAGGTGAGTAAAAATCTGCTCTCGGATTTGCATAAATATATAACTTATCAAACTGGTGGCTAATATACTTTTGACCCCTGTAAAGATCATATGCATGAGGCAGTAATCGGACAAACGTAGTCCCTATATAAAACCAATGGCTCAAAGCAGTTCCTTTTGAACTCTGGAAAATGTTGAGTATTAGTTGTGGGAATAGGAAACCATCAAGATTTAATCCAGCATAAGACCTCAAATCACCCCAGACGGAATGCTGACTTTGACTCGAAACAGTGTCGTGACTGTTCTTCCAGTTCACTAGCAACATTGCTGACCCACCAATGATATACATAGGTAAACAGGTGACAAATGTCCGTATCTCATGAATCCAACGGTTCTTTTTTGCAATCCATGTTAACTGAAGAAGCCGGAATTGCATAATGAAAGCCACCATTGTCACTATCCTCACAATTACCTCATTCACTTCAAGCAATCCATTACTCCCAATTGGTACATTTTTCTGATCCCGAGTGTTTGAGAATATTGCCTCAAAGTTTAGCACTAGAGGAACCATGTGCCCGATAGTAAGAATCATCATCATCGAAACCGAAATGAGATTAGTCATTTCAGGCCTCTTCTTCAAATGAAATAGTTGTCCTCCTATAAACACGCACATAAGTGTGTCCGAAATCAAGACCATAATGATTTCTAAGTCCATTCTCCATATTGCTTCTCTTGCTTCAGATTCTGAGAATGTGAGTGAAACAATATCAAGATTCTCGAAGTACAAAACATCGTTCTTTTTACGTAAGCTCTGAATATTCCCCTTTATGAAACTTCCGTTTCCTCGAGGGAATTGGAATTTTACCAGGATCTCACAGTCAAAAGAAGCGTTTTGCAAGTTTCTACAACCTACCATACAAACTTGTCCTGTTTCATCATCATAGACCCCTTCTGCAGATATCTCGACCAACGCTCTATCACTCTCAGCAGAGGATAGTATTAGCGATGAAATCCTGCTTTTTGTTGAAATAGAACTAATGTTCAGCCGAAAACGGATCTCAAAGCTGATGTTCAGTGGACCTTTGTAGGTGGTGGTTGAAATAACTGCCACCGGGGCTGCCGCCTCCTGCCATGGCCTAAAGTATGGATTCACAATTCCATAATCGTTGAACCCCTGACTCCCCACAAACATCGGGACCGCAGAACCTCTCGAAACCATGTTCTTATGTTTGACTAACATGTCAAAAGGGTAATACCCGAATTGATACTTGGCCCCTACATTCTTCTTTTTCGGGCAAATCCTTCTTACTTTCTCCATTTGTGTGTATTCATACTTCAACCCGTAATTCTTCTGGCTATGATCAAAGCTTCGAAACTTCGTCATTCTAAATGACCCCAAACCATCAGTTAAATTGGCTGTCCAAATTTGACCCTCGGTGGTATGCGTTTTTGTGATTGACCGAATCGCAGGGAACCACAAAGTCAACCTAATTGAGCAATCCCCAACATGGGCACTGCCCAAAGGATCATTCTGGTTCAGAATACGACAAGCTACGATGCACAACTCATCTTTTGTCCCATTCCAAGTTCCTTCTCCAATTAATGATATGTCAGGCCGGAAAGACTGATCATATGGAGTGAACCTTCTGTCTTGAAATTCGACTAAAAAACGTAGTTGTTTGCCTTCTCGAGAACACTGAATCGCGTAGAGTGACATGAAAGTAGGCAAGTAACCATCATCTTGACCAAAAAATGAACAATTGTTACAGTTACTTGGATACTCCAACTTGTAAGTTATGAATCTTTGAGTGAAAACCGAACATATGTCTACAGTTTTCATACTAGTTACCGAATCTTGCAAGTTCTTGGTTTTAGTTACGTTACACTCTTCATTAGATACCAAGGTATAGTTGTACTTGAATGGAGCCACTCGAGGGAATCCCAGCATTGAAATCCGGTCAAAGTAATCAAAATCATTAGGAGAAGCTAAACTCTCCAAGGTTCCACTTACTAAACTGTTATTCAAGTTTATGAACCTAGCGAATTTAAGCTTAAGAACAGCGTTTAGTGTAAGTGGATTACCTTGTTTTGTAAACCAACTAGCTGATCCAACCATACAAAGCTTACTTGTAGACACTGACCAGAATCCATCTAGATAAAACACCAACGTACGACGATATTTCCAACCAACCCGCGAATAGTTAGAGCTAATATAACTGAAGTTGGTCGGGCGGTAATATATACTTGATGACAAGAAACTTAACCGGGCCTGGATTTTGTAGGTGTCAACAACGTTTGTCTTGTATAGGTTACGCGTAGCTTCAAAGAGGATGGACCGTTGTGATGGGGAGTCTTGATCAAGAATGTTTTGACCGCCTGTGTAATGGCTAGTTACAGGTTCGAGAAACGGGAATCTAGTGAAGAGTCTTGATGTAGGAGTGGCTTCATGAGCATAGGAATTACAGTGATCAGAGTAGGAGATTGGTTTTTTGTGTAAGGAAAAGGCTTTTGAAGTGAAGACAGTGAACAAGATGAAGAAATGGAACAGTAGTGAAGGATTCATGGTTGCAGTGAAAGTTTTTTTTGATGGTTTGACTTGGTTTTGATGTTATCATGTGAAGTTTATAATGGGTTTAATTGGTCAATGTAAAATATGTTACCTTCCAAGAAATTAAGATGATCCCAATGAAGTGGGTTAAAATAGTCATAACCAACTTATTAAAATGGTTTATATTAAAATAATAATGAATGCTATGTTAGAAAGCCGGCAGAGCTTTGATTAATATTAATTGTTTTTAGATTTTTTTTTTTAAACGGCAAATTACTTTCAATTATCACCCAAATGTTAAAATACAAATTGCTAGCAAGATGCTAGACCAAACTTTCCTCACCAAAATTACATACATAACACTTTAGCCTTTCACTATTTCTTCACCTAAAAGCATTGACATACCAACCAATTCGCCTTAATGTCGCTATGCCCTTTCACACCATTTTGAACACAAAAAGAATGAAATTGAACTTTAGTGCCCTGAAGCATCAGAGTTCTTCCACCCCCTAGTCCTTGCGTATAAGAAACATTCTGACCATCAACATGTCCCACAAAAAAAGCCTTTATTCTAACTCCTTCTTGACCCATTAATCCTTTTTCCTTATTCACAGTAGACTTGTCCTCCTTAACCATTTTTTTTAGGCCCTTTACACCTTTTTGCTACAGACCATTACATTCTCCATCTGTAGTTTCTTGAAGCATTGGTACCTTTATAGCATGCACAATAACCGATGTCGCTGTATCCTTTATACATTAGTTTTGTCCAACTGCACTAATGTCCACCTTCTATATTAAGATGCAGTTTGTAAGCTTCACTTAGTCTTCAGATCCTATATTAATTGTTTTTAGATAATCATATAGGATATAGGAGATGTTTGACTATATGCATTAACCACTTTTTTACCTGTTTTTTTTCTCTGGAAGGCAGTATTATCTTAAAAACATCCCAGCTACTTCGTTTTCTTTTATATACACCACAAAAAGTACACCAACACAAGTTACATGTCAAATCTAATTTAAATCAGGTTATCTAATAGTATTACTACTGTTATTATTAAAATTAAATAACATATGTATAATATTTATTATATTATTTACACACACTATATTGGTCCACATGTAGTTTATTACAGGCCCATGTTTTCACTTTTTATTTCATCTAGGGGATCTACAACCACACCCATCCTTCACCGTAGCTCCCTTTTGATCAGTTCAACGATGGTTTCACGCTAAGTCAGTTTCCGTCGCTTAATCAACTTATTGGAACATCATTTTACAGTCACATAATCGTTTGGTCTCACCACCATACCACCGTTGGTTAAACCATTGCTCACATATGAGGTGTGAGGTGGCGGAGAAAGAGGGTATGTTTCACCGCCAAATGCCTTGCCCAGATGCCGCTTGATCAAGTCAGAGGTGGTTTCATGGCCAAACGTTTCAAGGTAATCCCATTCCCCCCTTTTTGTGGAAAAAATGGAAGAGTTTCCTTTTCCTATATCCAACTTAATGAAACTTTTTTCGCAATCACTGCTTAATTAACTTGGAAGAACCCTTTCAAAAGGCTTCAAAGTCTCGGCAAATTTGGAACTAAGGTGTAATAGGAATACAAAATAAAACATGTATAAAACAAAACCTAGAAATAGTTTTGACGGCTTGTACGTTTGTGCTTTGATGAGTGGGACACACTACAAATTTTGGTTACGCTAATATTTTATTATTTTTTTAATGGCGAAATATAGGACATAAACAGTAAGTTCATTTAAAGTTGAGCAGACGCAACATGATCCATCTCACAAATAAAATAAGTTCTTTTTGATGGAAAGGAGAGAGATGGTGTGTACTGTATATGACTAGTGTGTAAAATAGTTCTAAGATAACATACATATATATTAATCATTAAAGTTTATGCCTCACACACATAAGGATCTTATTAGTTTTCCACAAGACATAAGTTTCAAAGACTTTTCCAATAGTTTATTATTATTTTCCAAGTCTTTTATGCCTTCCATTTTCCACAAACCCAATGATGGGAGGCTTGCTACTTTCCAAGCATTTCAAGTCTTTAACATCTTCTAAAGCGTCTCAACCATAAATTAAATCATATGGCCCTCCCGTTCCTCCATTCGGGTCAGTGAAATATTATACTTCATAAACTGTAGACCATATAGTATAACTAAGTTAATGGCACATCGACGTCTACCTTGTCTTCATGTACCTTACTCTACCAGGTCGAACAAAACTATTTAAAAGGTAAACATTAAAAATACAGTTTAACCGACCAAGCAAGCTCAAGACACATTTAACAAACCTTGAGAATACGCGCTAAAGTACTACGCTATATCAAAACGTTTGAATATTAACAAAAGTAGATATAAGCAACTGCTTGCATGATAATATTACTTAAGAAGCCCAACATATACTCAACAATCCAACACAATAAACTCTGTTACTCAAACATGGTAACCCAAAGCCTCAATTTAAAAAGACAAACTTGCAAAATCTCCAACCTGTTTAGGTATTAAGGGCTATATTCAAGACCATACAATAATTACATAATTACAAGGCAGTGGCCCTTTTAGAAGCCTAAAAAGGCCCTTATTTTCTGAGTAAGATTCTGAGTTGGTGGCAAGAATTCCTCCAAATTCTCTACTCCTATTTGTTTAAATGCTCCTACAAGTGTCTTCATGTACCCGTTCACATCATTCCGAAACCAGCGCGAGCCTGTTTTCTCACCCTCATCAACGCCACACCCGACTCTGGCGCCTTTCATATATGCATTACAGCTTGTTAGAATACCACGTGCATGATCAGAAAAATGCCCAATAACCAAATCCTCAAAATGCTGCATCCAAAAAACATGTTCGTTATGGTTTTATAATGCACTGGCTTCAAAGGGACATGTTCATTGTGATTTACACAATGCCGGTGGCATACCATTGCGCAAAGCTGTTGGTGGACCATTGCACATTACCATTTCAAAACCTTTTTATGGGTATGCATTACTAGTACAGTTACTTGTTTAATTTAGAGTTTAGAACCACAACTTAGACACCTCCCAAACTAATGTAACAAAATTAAAATAAAATAAAAAACTGACGGAAATTGCTGAAATCTTGTATCCGTTGTTATTAAATTTCACTATAATATGCTCCATAACTGATTAGTGATTACTATTTCATGCTCATGTTGTAAACCCCAGTTTCTGAACCCCTTTCACCAAAACAGTAGTGTTTGGCACCAAAGACCCTAAACGTTTTACGCTGTAAATAACAAAGACAACACAATAGGTGGGGCGGGTTGGTTTGCAGGTCAAAATGGGTTAAGGTTGAAACAAGGTACTTTTAAGTACTATGCTTTGTCCATTAAAAAAGGTGTATTGGAGTTTAATAATCCAAACTTTCACCAATTGGCCGACAATAATATGTACTTCAAAAATTCCCAACAATCCCAACTTTAAGACATTTTTCCTCTCGTGAACCTTTTTAAACCGATGACTAACCACGTTAGTGGACGCTAACATGGCATGCTATGTCAGCATACACATCAGCGTCAGCATGCCACGTCATCATCCATGTCAGTGTTGGCATGCCACATCAGCATCCACTAACTGAGTTATTTCTCAGTTAACTTGGCGAATACATTGAAAGTTGGGATCGTTATTGGGAATTTTTGAAGTACAGATTATTAACAGCCAATTAGTGAAAGTTTAGATTATTAAAATCCAATACCCCATTAAAAAAACTATTTAATTCATTTGTTACAGCTATCAAAACAATTTTTTTATACTGATAAAGATTTGAACAGAGCAATTTTGGAGGACGTATGCATAACAAATTAAATTTAGGAAAGTTACAGATTGCATCAATCCATTTGACCCGTTACCTTTTCAGATAATACTTTAATATGACCCGTTTGAGATAAAACACAACCTAAATCAATCCATTCATAAGTAAACGATCTAAAGTTGCCACCTTTTATAAATAATATTAGTATCGTGTAAGTAGCCACTACTTTCATACCTTGGGCGGTCTCTTCATAGTGTAAACCATAGTTTTAAGAGACAGAGTTAGAGTGCGCTCATTATATTGCAGTGACTTATTTTCTCCATTAACAGAGCCACTTGATCGTTCATATCCGGGTTCGTTAAAATAGGGTTTTGCATTCAAAATCAGACCCTGTATAGAGAGCAAAACTTGGAACACAGTCGAAACGCCAGGTGTCCATTTCTCATTCTTGGAACCAACCCAAGTGTTGAGAAGACTCAAGCAAACTTTGCCATTGTGATAAAGATTTGGATTGATTCTTAGGCCACCAGAGTGATAGTGCACTTGCTGAAAAAATTGCATAATATTGTACTTTAGATCTTATCACATAATAAAATCACTTCATAGAATAAAGCGCAAAAAGGAATAATAAAACGTACAGGTGGATCATAAGGATAGGTTTTAGGAAAGCACACATCAAAGAAAAAAAGACCATCATGATACGGCGTCCCTTCAGCTCCCAATATCACAGCTCTTAAAAGATCCATCCTCGATTCATAAACCCTAACGGATATCATATCTATAACCAAATAACAAATGTTAAATCAACCCAAATGTAAAACATAAAACTTGCGAAATCTAGCAAAACAGACCAGGCAAGTCTTTCTCAAGTATCCTCCATTCTTCTTGAATCTTTTTAGCCCAGTTTCTAGGTGGCTGCAAAGTTTTTTAATCACATATTAAAAATTTAAAGATGGATTAAGATTAGCAATTTACTAAAAAAATTAATTAAAACAAGACTTGCCTCGGCCATTGCTGAATTTGACCCTGAATAGTGATGATCTGAATAATCCTCAACAATATCGAACTTTTTAAAGTTTCTATATCTCCTATGTACATCATTGTTGCCAGAATCTTGAACCGCAGTCTCAACTTCCATAGGAATAATTTCTCCATGATTAGTCGCATGCTCTAATTGGTCATGCCTTTTATCGGAACTGCTTCCTGCTAAACCGGATGACCCTTTATGGTGTCGCATTTTAACCGGTTTGTTTACAAATTGAGACTTCATTGCACCCCCTTTTACCCGCAGACCTGAATCTGCTGACGTTTTCGAGCTGTTAGCAGGCTTAGCATGAACCTTCAATGCACCCCTTTTTACCCGCAGACCTGAACTAGCTGATGTTTTCGAACCGTTAGCAGGCTCAGCATGAACCTTCATTTTGTTTTTCATCTTGATAGAACCTGAAAACTCTGGAACGGCAGCTTCTACTCCAGTAGGAAAATCTATGTTATCAAAACGAGATTGCAAAACTGTATAGTCATCCTCAGATTCAGACTCATCAGAATATAAATTTACATAATCTTTGCCGTTACAGGAATCGGAATCAGAAAAACTATCATCTGAATCTAGTTCTATTACACCACCAAGCGTTGATGACGTTGATGACATAACGCCCTAAGAAAACGAAAAACACGAGTTACCAAATCAAAAACCACCATGGTGGATTTAACAGTTCGGTTATGCATCTCAAAAGATTCGGTTATGCATCTCAAAAGAAGCAACGAAGAATCAAAGCTTATACCTTTCCCTTTTTATCTGACTTGACCTCCTCTGAACATCGAACCCTGTCAACGGTCCCTGAAGATATCATTACCATAGCATCCTAGGAACACAAAACTTCATATATTTAAAACTATGGTTAACAAAAAGAATAGTCCAAAGGGCAAAGGGATATACATATATCAACATAAAAGTAGGATGAAAGCACTCAACAAAAAGTGTATACTTTAACTGCAATCACAAATCATTCAAAACAAATCCTTAATGGAATCTTAAGCCTTAAAGATACTTCATTTTCAACAATTAGTAAGTTAACTTGGAACTTATTGATGTTTCATAAAAAATATTGAAATAATCTATTTGTTAAGTGAATCAAGTCTATATCAAGATACCATCAAAACCTAAAAAATAAATAAATAAATAAACAATGTTTGCATGATCATACTACTTCATCATCATCATACTTACTCAGTTAATCCTACCAATAGCAAAACTAAGGTAGGGTCTGAGGAGGGTAAGACGTAGACAGCATTACCTCCACCCCATAGGAATAGAGAGGTTGCTTCCAGTGAGACCCCCGACTCGATAGTAATTTGCATGAGGCCCAGGGCATAAGGCACATAACACTCTCCCGATTAACGCCACCACATGATGCATGATTAACCGTCCTCCGTTTTTAAACGTTTTTTCACGAAATTAGTAAAATAACGTTAAAACCAGTGCAATTTTACTTTTGGCCCGAGGGCGCACGCATCAAGCAGGGTTGTCATGATCATACCACTTATATAGACTAATATAAACAATCAAGAAACCAACATTGATCTTATTATTATTATTATTACCTCATTTTGTTTAAGCATTTTATTCTTGTGATTTGGAAGTCCATTATCCAGCGAACTCCCTGGAAAAACTCTTTTCCTGAAAAAAACAAATAATAATAATAATAATAATAATAATAATAATAATAATAATAATAATAATAATAACCTCAGCAGACATAAAAACAGAATAGATAGATTACTGCACAAAGACTCTTACTTTGACTTTGGGGGGATACATAATCCGGTCATGGATGACCCCATTTATCAGAAATGTTAGATAAACAACAAGTGGGTATGTGTAAAAATCAAAGAAACCCCTTTTTCTTTAGGGTTTTTGTTTGTTTTTTGATTGTAATCAGATGGGAGTCATTTCTTGCAAAAGCAGGTATCTTTTTCTTGATCGTGAAATGGGTAATGATTATTACTGATAAAGTTTCAATCTTTGATGTGAATATGGGTCGAAATAGATGGGCAACGATGCCATCAAGATCGTTGAAACCGATTCAGCAACTTCACCTTATAATAAAATCACTAGCGGTTGGTTTGGACTACACAAAGGTTGTATAGTTTCCTGGAGTTTTCTTGGATTAAGTTTCTAACTTTCTAGTGTGTGTTTATTGATTTTGGGGTTATTTTTGTTATTTTATTACTATCTATTATTAGAAATCCAAATCTGTTTTCTAAAGATAGTTATGAGTAGGGATGAGCTCGGGATGGTACCGATCCCAAAAATACCGATTCTGAAAACTCTTAAAACCCAATATTGGTACGGTATCGGTATTTTACCTTAAAATACCGATTCTATACCGATGCTGAAAATACTGAAAACTTCTAAATGTGAGTACCGATACTGATACCGAACACCCTCGATTCAGTTCGGGATCAATATCGGTTCGGTATTCGGTGCAATATGCTCATCCCTAGTTATGACATCAAATATATATATTTTTTAACGGTAAACTTACATAAGGAAATCTAGTTTTTTTAACCGGTATTTTATCGGTATTTTACATCAAATACACTATTGCTTAGATACTGAAATTTAATTCTAAACAATAAAAAATGTAGAGATAAGTATGAGAAATGAAATGAGATGTGAGGGGTTTTAAAATTAAAGATAAATTAAAACAAAAAAAAGGTCATAACACCGTGGAAAAATAAAAAAGAATGTGAATGCTATAAATGACCTAACTGATGAAATAAAAGTAACCTTGATATCGATGATCTCTTGGTCAATTGGTATGGTGTTCTCTGTTATAAATGTGATGTGGAACTAAGAACATTTACACCCCGTTCACCAAATTATGTGAGGAGTTCCCTCAAATTATATGGGGTATGTGTAAGTGATTGTGAGTGGATGAGAGAGAAAATATTTGGTGAAAACACTCTTCACCCCTATATTTGAAAAGCTGTTGTTCACCCATATATATATATTTTAATATTTTTATAAGAGATTGTGGGTGAGGAGAGAGAAAATATAATGATAAAAGTATAAAAAAGTATTATTATTTTAATTAAGAGAGAGGATTTAGGGGTGGGTAGTGATTTTTAGTATAATTTGATGGAGGGGATTTGATGAATGGGTTGTGAATGCTCTAAGGGTGTTAAAAAAAGTTTGTCGTTAAAAAAAAGGGTAATCTTGATTTAATCATTTTATTTATTTTATTTATGTATTTTAGAAAATAATAAGAGGTTGAAGTTAAAGACTACCCAACACACAAATATTTGACTCGGATTTTTATACTATGCCCTTTAACTACGAAACATCGCGTCACCTCATATTCCAAGTAACTTTGTCTTTCTTTAACAAATTCATGGCAATTACTTGTACATGCCATTTAAGTTTCGGCGAAAATGACCAATTAGTCATTTTCTATAAGTAACTTTCTAAAATAATATGTGAGAACCAATGAAAGGCTATCAAGTACACCCTTTAACTACGAAACATTGTGTCAACTCATATTCCATGTAGTTCTTTCTTTTTTAACAAATTCATAGCAATTACTTGTACATGCCATTTAAGTTTTGGCGAAAATTACTAAATAGTCATTTTCTATCAGCAATTTTCTAAAATAGTATGTGAGAACCAATGAGAGGTCGTCAAGTAAGCCACTTCGGCTAAGATGGTTGTGGCTCAGTTGGTGTCTTTTATTAGAGATGCACCAAATTCTCCATATTATTAATTGTATATTTTAAATATGTATTTCAAGTTAAAGTCATACTCATAGTCATGGTCATAGTCAAAGTGTTTTATTACTTTTAATTATAGGCTAGATTATGTCTTTTCTTCATTGTAATGGCGGACTTAGCATAGGAAGAGGGGTAACGCCCGCTACCCCTTAATTTTTCCGGCGTAGTGGAAAATTTGCGTATTTTTGACATTTTTTATATTACGCTACCCCTAAACGCCACTAAACGTTACCCCTAAAATTTTGGTCTAGATCCGCCACTGCTTCATTGTATATACATCTTGTATGAATTATGAATAAAATGTGGTTGATCATTATCTTATATCTTTAGCATGGAATAAAATTGTAATCGGAGGTGGGAGTCACACGCGGACCAACCACGGTATGGCGCTTGAACGCCGGTTGACTAAGCTTGTATTACCACATCCTCAACAATCAGATGACGCGTGTCTTAAACACTTAAACGTCTCATCAAGCCGTGCACGTTGGATTTTTTAAATGCTTAGTCAATCAAAGATGACTATTTTTGACATTTTCCCTAAATTTCGTGTATTAAAACTTTACATCTACAATTATTTAAGAAGTCATAAAATAACATGTGTAAATAACTTTGTATTTATATTAGCCACAATGAATAAAAATAAATAGATAGTTATATTATGTTCCATCGTTTACTTATGTTCACACAAGATAACATGTGTAAATAACTTTGTATTTATCATAGACACATGTTTCATCGTTTAGTTTTGTTCACACAAGATAACACACCATAAGGAATTTACCATCTCAAATATCATAATCAGGGAGGAAGGAGCATTCTCAAGTAGGGGATTTTGGTTGGGTACCCAAATTGGGTACACCTATTCAGGAGTGAATTTGGGTAGTAGTTACTGATTAGTGTGGTGTAAAAGAAAGAAAAAATCCATAGAGAGTATAGTAAAAGTGTGGGGACCACGATTTATGGTAGTGTTGCCATATATTAAGGTGTTTTAGGGTAGCTTAAAGTACCCGTGAGGTGGCAATGTAGGATTAGTGGAATCTAGAGTACTCTCATCGAGGACACGTTCCTCCCTTAGTAGTGTTTGAGTGGATGAGGAGAGAACTTCATGGTTAATAGTTCTTGAGTGATAGCAATCAAGGACATGTGACCTCCTAGGAAGTTTCTACTTTAGCAACAAAAAATAAAAGTGTAAGCTCCTAGTGGGTAAATTGAATAATCGGTTGATATAATAGATCATATGTTTTGTAGTTTATAAGTTATATGATTTGATATTGTTATTGTTATTTTAAGGTGATATTTAATACGTTATAAAAATTGTCATAACCATCAACCATATAAAATGGGTCAGCTTATCAAGTCACGAGTTGGTGCGGAGTTGTATATGAAGCCGAATACAGGCTTCAGTTTAGATTGAAGATTATGAGCCAACCCGAGTCAGTTCTGTTCATAATGTTATGAGTTTAAGCCCAAGTTAAGGTTGGAGTTCGCTCGGTTTAGCTCAGCTCAATCGTTTAACAAAATTAGATGGTCTTATAACCAAAGATCCAGAAACATAAACATCGGTCATAAATATATATATATGGCTTTGACCCAAAACCAATGCCTTAGGTTTCTTAAGATCAGTTTTATCCGGTCATCTAATTACCGACGACCCAGACAGGACACAAAGACATCTTTTGACTCTTAGCCGACATATATTGTTATTATTATTGTGATTATTGTGTTATTATTATGTAAATCTATCCTAAAATAGTGGTAGGGTAAGATTAACAATCATGTGACAAACAAAAACTTAGTATAAGGTGGTGCAGAGTAACTCTCCTGCGGCTAAGGACACAAGCTTTATATTTAATAGAGTAGGCTTTACTATTCAAAAAGGGGTTGCGCGCAGCTTGTTGCCCGTCTACCCACGCCTCACTTGTAATTCTTGTTGGTATCGATACATATAATATTCTTAAAAACCCACAAAATAAATAAATAAATAAATAAATAAAAGAGAGATGAAAATATCTGCAAAAAGGTGCATTTTAGAAAGAATATATTCTCAGGAAGTATCATACCACTTGGATGGTCTAGCATGAAACTGCAACCATTATGCAGATTCCATGTTGATGACCACCACATCTATAAATATCATGCTCTGAATAAATTTTAAATATAGCAAATTCAAATCATCTTCATAGTTTTCTTAGTCTAGAGTTCCCCCATTAGCCACTTCAAATTATAAATTAACCATGTCTTTGTGTACCTATTGCGACTGCTTTGACAAGGCCAACTGCACGTAAGTAACACGCTCTTCATTATATCTTGTCGTTCTAAGTAGAGGTTATAATTGCGACCCATTTACTTACAAACGGGCCGACTTGAGTTATGTTAATGAATCTAAATTCTAACATGTATAGAAAATTAGCTTAAAAGAAACATGTTAAAAGTAGCCCAAAGTGTCTTTGTACAGTAGAACATCCTAAATCATTTTGTTCAAGATAAATCCTATGAATTTATTATTGAAATAATATAAACTTGAATGCATATTTGATACTCTACTTATTTATAAAAAAATGTGATCTTTAAGAGTATACGTAGTGGACAAAGAAGTTAGCGCCCCTCCCTTTGTTTTGATTGGTTGAGATATGGTGGCACAAAATCCAAGTAAAAAATGACGTTAAAATTTTAACGCTCAAGACTTGTTTTTGGATTTTAGCGCCCTTTAAGCCCCCCCGTAATGGTGTTTGAGGCGCTAAAATTGGATTAAGACCCCAATTGGCGGCCCACTACACATGGTCTAAATAGAAAGTGGTTCATGTCAAACTGACTCATTTCAACTCGTACTAAAGAATTACCTGTTTTGACAAGTTACCCAACCTGTCTAGGCCGGCCATTTTGCCATGCCACCTCTAATTCTATGTTTAAAACATTTTGTGACCAAATCACACTTGAATTGCAGCAATACAGGATTCAGATATGATGTCGCCATGAGACTGGGAACAAGTAATTTCACTAATAAAAATAACTTCAGTTAAAAAAAACTTATACATACTCTAATCTTTTATTTGCAGCACTGAGGAGACTAATGTGATGGAGGTTCCTGCAGCTGAGAATGATGGCAAGTGCAAGTGTGGTGCTAACTGCAGCTGCACAAACTGCACATGTGGTCACCAGAGCTAAACGATGATGTAGCTGGAACTTATTGGTGTCAAATAGACGATAGCTAATGTTAGTCTACGGTTAAATAAAAGTGTCACACACATGTGGGCATGTGGCTATGGTCCATGATTATATAAATATACTTGCCATGTGGCGTAATTTGATCTTTTTGTTTAATACATGAGGTTATTGCAAGAAACTCAACATAAACTACAAGACTAGTAATATAAACACATATACACACTCATAAACAAACAAACAAACAAACAAACAAACAAACGCATCCATCTCGTGGCGTAGGGTTTGAGGAGAGTGAGACGAGGGAAAACCTTACCTCTATCCCAGGAGATGGAGAGGTTGCTCACAGTGAGACGTATACACACTCGTAAAAGCAGTCAAATAAGATTGCAAAAAAATACACTAACTACAACGTGCTCTCAAGTTGACATCTAACGAAAGAACAATAATTAAAGTCAAACATATATTTCTATTGAATAGGTTAAGAGATACATGTAAATATGCCCTATTCTAATGATGCAAGAGGTTACCGAATGTTGACACGTGTTATGATCATATATTGTACATACAGCAAGTCTGAAACGAGGTATCACAATGATCAAGACAGAAACGAGGCAACTTTCATTGATCATAAATCAATAACTCTTTCGTTATTATCAACATTCAATCTTAGCGTTTAACAACAAACACGTATCGAAACAAGGATCAACGCCTCATTAATTCAAAGAATGTAATCAATCAAGATTCATTTATTATAATTGTCTCAGTCTAACCGGTATCACCGCCTTTAGTAATCAGACATTAAACCCCTCAGAACGAAGGCATAACCGATGCGCTTCAATCCACTTTTCGCAAGCAGATTCACCATGCTCTACAATGCACTCATCCCTGAGCTTCTTAGTGTCAGGGCAGGCACAACAGATCTTCTTCTTAGGCTTAGTTTCGGCTTCTGCCGCCGCAACGGTTGGTCCTTGGTCTTTTCGTGCTTTGGTTAATCTTAAAGCAGATGGGAAATCCTGTGTCTGTAACCCACTCATTATCACAAGTTCCTGAACCACAACCAAATATGAATTATAATATCCAAAGAAGTTTTAAACTTTAAAAACCCATATAAACCTAATGGCAGAAAAAACCTAAACATTGATCAATTCATAACAAAGAATAAAGACCAAAACCCATTATTCGTATGCAGTTATTATAAGCTGAAAATAAATAAAAAAGTAATCTTGGTGAACAAGATCATCAGGCAAGAACTGGAGAGATAATTAAAGGTAAAGCAATTGATTTGGTGAAGGGAAGTTAAAGGATGCGTACCTTAGTTGAAGGAGGCAGGAGAATTGGAGGGATTATAGAGAGCAACGAGAGGCTTTAAAGTATAAACACAAGAGTTGAAACCCAAATGACGTGCTGCGTTTGAATGCCGCACAAGAAGAAAGGTGCACTGGATCTTGTGCGATCCGGACCATTACACGTTGTATAATTAATAAAACCCGGCCGAGGTCCGTTTTCAAGGAGGCTAAAATAATATGAAACCGAAAAACCAATTGGCCCAAAGCCCCAAATAAAAGTAAAAGTAAAACGTTTTCTTGTTACAAAAATTAATATTGGAACTTCGATTAAAAAAAAAAAGAAGAAAAAAAACTTAGAAGATTAAAAAGAACAAGGAAAAAAAAAGGCTGAACTTGGGCTCCAAGGGGACATGCAGTTATCACGTGTTGAGTCAACTTGTTGTAACATCATAGCAAATTTCTACCATCTATCGAGTTCGCATGATATATGCGTTTTATTGTAGTGTATGGTATGCATACCATGAGTTTCTAGAATTTGTAGTTTAGACTATTTTATACATAAAATTTATTAATATTCTTAATTACTACTCCTACTAACGAGGCTATATTTTGCCCTTGTTAAGTAGTCTCACATGTGGACATCATAGCCATTAGATTAACAATGTGTCCACCTTCATCTTTTACCAACTTCTATTGTATCCCTTCTCAACAACAAAATCTCATCTAACTAGGCATGATAAACAAGTAAACTCATACACGATCGCCGTCTGCAACACGGTCACCTCATTGTAGCTTAAGTCTGTGTTGAGTGTCACCAAGTTTGATTAGGGCTTTGATGTTGGTGGTAGTTATGTGTCTGCAATGAAATTGACTCTATGAGGGCTATGATTATCCTAGTGGCATTGATTCAAATATAATATGAAAAATGAAAAATGAAAAATGGTGATCAAATTTTTAAAAGTAATTTGGATACCATATATGTATTTCACTTCAAAATAAACATCAATTTTAACTTAAAAGGACTTCAAATATCCAATAAACTACAATAACCCTAACAAACCCAAAACAAAATCCAACCCCACCACAAAAGCTTCAAACCCATACCCACCAACAAATCCCAAAGGACATCTAACATGCTGTACCCTTGACTTTCCGACTGTTGGAGACATGGTCTCTATCTCCTTGTTCCTCAAGGCCAGGGTCGCCGTCGAGTGTACACTTGCGAATCCAAAAGAAAGACTCCAAATTAACTCATAAAATTTTCAAAACTCAACCTTTGTTAACTTTTTATTATCTACAACCAAGTTAACATCAGTTAAAAAGCACAACAAAACCATAAAACTTGGTTATTAAAAATGCAAATAAAGAAATTTCATTAAATATCTAGAAACTGGAAGATGAACAAATGAAGGCAATAACACCAAAAGTTCTTTATAAACATGAAAAACATAACAAAGAAAGCAAATTTGAAACTCTCCCAAACATTTTTACTTATCACAATCAAGAATATATGTGCAGGTGCTCCTACAAATCAAATACCAACAGAAAGAACCTTCACAAACTGTCAAACTCCATTCATGAAATCCATTTCTTCACCAAAGCCAGATCGCGCAAGCTGCAATATCGATCCAAGAACAAGTCTTGAATCGACCGTTAGTTTGTCTAATCATATTTTTCTCTCCAACCATACACAAGAAACAGCACCCACGAAAGCGCCAAAACAAAATCCCCAACAACAAGCCTAAGCCAATCACGACCGAGCTCTTCAAGCTTCCTCTCGAAATAAATCCTCCAAATCGCCATCGCAACATGAAGAAGCACACACCCTTTCGCAAAAAAGCTCTGAAACCCCCTATCCTTCACAAATGCCACCATGAACAACAGAATCCCAATAGCAAACAAAAGCAACCCGGAGAACGAATCCGAGGTTTTGATCAACAACTGATCATGTGGTGTTGATCCCAAAAACTTAATTGCAATATCATTACCATGACTAAAAGCAAACACCTCATGACTATAAAACATCATTAGGGCTCCACAGCTTAAAGCCACTACAGAGTGTATTAAACATATTGAGAAAAAACCAGATGACCCCATATCACACAGCAAACAAAATCTTCAATTTAAATTAATAAGAATAATAAATTAACTACCCCTAATTTATCAGAAACAGTAAACCCTAACAATAAAACTCTAGAGCATGAACCCACCAAAATTCATCATCAAGATCAGATTTTGATAAAGACCCACTAAATCTGAACATAAATAAATAATACCCAGATGAGATTTAACTGAAAAAGATCCCAAACCTATGATAAAAGATAAGGAACCCTAATAAAAAACGAAGCTTTTTCTTATTGTACGGTGGCCAATAAACCAAACCCACAAAGTTTTTTAAACAGAAAGGTGAAATACTAAACGTGTGAAGGTGAATTTGAAAATAATGAGGTGGGAATGTTGAAGATGAAATGATAAAAGGGTTATATAAAAAAAGAAGGTGAGAAGGCAAGGTACGTTTGGATATTACTGACGACAGTGATGGCGATGGTGGGGTATTAGGGTGTTGTTAAGGTTGTAAATCGACTAATCGTAACAGTTTTGTGAGTATATGATGCCGACGATGTGTTCTAGATGTCATGATTAGGCCTGTAAACGAATCGAACGAACACGAACACAGCCGTGTTCATGTTTGTTCATTTAACTTTAACCGAACATGAACACAAACACATAATCGAACACATTTTTGTGTTCGTTTTCGTTCATTAAGAAATTTGTCGTGTTCGTTTATGTTCGTTCATTTAAAACCTAAACGAACAGTTCATGAACATAAACGAACATATGATCAATATAAACGAACACAAATGAATATAAACGAACATTAATTAACACAAACAAAAACAAGTTTAATAATGATTCATCACAATTCAACCAAGTCTAATACATCACAATGCAACCAAAACAAAATCTAAATTATTAGGGTTGTGGAGTGTAGAGAAGAAGGGAGGTTGGGATGTGAAGTGTGGAGAGCGGCTGATATGTTTAGAATGTTAGGTTAAGGGTTAAATTTTAGAACATATCAAATATATTATATGTAATATAATATGAATTAAGGTTACTTAACAAAAGATAAATAAATAATAAAAATAAAGTAAGTTTAATTAAACAAACATAAACAAACAAAAATAAACGAACATAAATGAACGAACAAAACGTGTGTTCATGTTCGTTCGTTTAATTAAACGAACAAAAAATTGTGTTCGTGTTCGTTCATTTATCTAAATAAACGAACATAAGCGAACTTCCCGCCGAACAGTTCACGAACAGTTCATGAACATTTGGTTCGTTTACCGGCCTAGTCATGATCTTGTTATAGTGCATTAAAGGGTTGTACTATGTGTATAAAGAGTTGTAACATGCTTAATGTTACCGAATTATTAAGAATTTTACATTAACGTTGTGTTCCCGAGTTTTTTTTAAAGGAAGGAAATGGAAGGAAAGTGTGAAATGTGTGTTCCAGAGTTTATTTTTGGGAGGAAAGGAACGGAAAAGAGAGGAAACCTAGACTAAATCTAATCCTTCCAAATTGGGAGGAAATAGAAGGAAAAGAAAAGAAGAAAAACTAGAGGAAAAGAAAAGAAAGGGAAGGATTTTCCTTCATTTCTTTTCTTTTCCACCCTTTAGTGAACTCGTTCCGACATTTTTAAATGTCATCCATTATTCGGAACTAGTGCCATAAACTAATTGTCTAATCGCGGCCAGACTTTTTGCAACATGCTAATACCAAACTGCCTTGTGCATTGGATTTTTGTTGGAATAAAAACATATTTACTTTCTAAATCATTTGCTATCTTTAGAAATAAACCTCGGCTCATACGAAAACATCGCCTAAAACTCGTATCATTATATGTTGGATTTGGTGCAAAATAATCACTTACCAATAATTCATGTGCGGTGAGCAGATCACGTATTATATATTTCCCTCTTTTGGGTTGTGAACTCTCTCGTCGTCTTCATTGATATGTGACATCCGTCACTTTTCTCTTTATTTTTTTTATATTATATGTACGTTAAAACTCCAATTAATGTGACGTTACATTTTCATCATTTTCGAACGTTTAAAAAATATTCTGTGACACATTCGGGTTTGTATAATCATAATATATGTTAATAATAATATAAGAATGGATGAAATATTGTCTAAAAATAAAAGGCTTGGGCCGGGATTCGAACCTGAGCCCATAGCCGGTTCACTACACACCACACACAAACCAACTGGGCTACACCATCCTTTCTGTTTTGAAACACACACGAATTAATTATATATCTTGTGTTTAATCGACCAGTTTGACTTGAAAAAGTCAACTGCATCGAACAATCATCATCATCAACATTCTATACGCGTTAATTGATCCTGAAATGGAATGGTATTGAATCCCTTTGACCATTACACGTCAATTACAGCTGCAATCACCATTAAAACTTCCCAATTTTCGACTAATCACGCGTCATACAATCAATACACGGTCAATACTTACCAAATCAACAATTCGAGCTTCTCACTATAAATTAGACCTCCCTATTGCTTCTACAATCGCCGAAAACCTCTTCTCCACCTCCAATTTCTGTTAACAACCTGCATTCAAAGCTTTTTGAGTCGTGTTTGACTTTCTTAGCTGACCGAGCTTTATACCCGATTACGGTTACTTGTAAGTCCATTTTTTTGGTTGGGTTATGTTCTTCGGCACCCTAAGATCAATAGCCCCAAAGATTCAGGGGCTATTGATCACTAATTGTGGTGATTGAAAAATCTAGGGCTCGAATCAATTGAATTGGGGAAGAACATGAATCGCAGATAACACATAAAGTTATTTTTAAAACAGAAAATAAACAACCAACTGATCTAGATCAGTTGGTTTACCCACCTTGTTGAGGAACCCGAACCGGCCAGTGGCCAAGGTTCGAACCCCACGAACAACCTTTATTTTTTTCTTTCATTTAAGACATTTATCAATTAACACAAATAACCCTTATAATCAATTACAATCCAAAATAATTCGTTCTCAGGGTGTGGCTCAGTTGGTGGCCATGCTTGTGATAAAACTCGAACCGGCCAGAGGCCCGGGTTCGATTCCCATAACCAACAACCATTTTTTTTGTTCCTTTTACATATATATGTAATATATTAATCTTTTAAAATAGTTTTTAAATACTAAAAGTGGTTTTTAAATTTTACAAAAATTACTGTATGACCTTCAAATGGTAAAGTTCATTTTACAATTTTTAGTTTTTCAAAAATAATTTATTTAATATATATTATTAATAATACAAGTTTATTCATTTATAATTATAAAATTCAATAAAAATATCTAAACGATTTTTATTAAATCCCACAAAAATTATTCTAAACTTGTATAGCAATAAACATTTCAGAAATAATTTTTATTTCAGAAAAACCGTTCATTTTATATTTTTAATTAATTTTTGTTAGTTTTAATCATAATTAAATCATAATAAATTCATTTTTCAATATTTTTGCACCAAAATTTTATATAGATTATTTCTATTTATTTAGAACTGAAATACAATTTTTAATTCAGAAATTCTTTAATTTTAATATTTTTAGATATTAAAGTTATATTTTGACAACTTGAAATAAATAGATTAAATATTCTATTTTCAAGAAAATAATTTTATAAAAATTATTTTCATACTTAAAACTTTATATTGTGACCATCATTAACTTAAAAATTTACAAAAAGACTTTTGTCTATTTATTTATTAAATTTCTTGTATTTAATAAACAATTTGATATTTAATCAAACGAATACTTATCCCCAATTCGAAACCCTAGAAATACATGTATCCTAGAATTATTTCCCTTACACATTATTAAATTCTTTAGGTTAATTCTTTGGGATATTCCAACTCAAATTTCGTTGTCCAGTTGAATTTCAAGCTATTACGTGAACAGTGAGTATTTCCTATCCCCTTTTTGCTTTTATTCATTTTTGGGGTGTTACATGTACACTATTACAAATTTCAAATACAAGTTTACATTTTCACAATACAATTCTAGTACTATGTGCATTGCTTACAACGTGCTTTATGCTTAGACAATACATGTGGAATACATTTGTACTTAGTGAAATCATTAACATGGTACAAGCTGACCTTAACATTGGATAGCGCTATTTGGATTGACAACCCGCCTAGATTGATTGTGACATCCGTCACCCTCGGCTTTCATCTAATTTACAATTTTAGTCCTCAAACATTTCTTGTAATTGTTGTCGTTTTCAAATTCAATAAATGTGCGAAAATTTAAGTTATATTATTTGCATGTATTGTGGGTCTCGATCTCGATTTAATCTAACATGTATGTTGCAACGTTGTTCGGAAAAAAAATATATATATCATAAAAAATTCAAGTTTATAAAAGTTTTAAGTTTGATTAGTTAACTTGGTTAGTTGTTATAAAGAGAAAACTAACTAGAAAACCTAGAAACTAACTAAAGTTAAATGTGAGGGGCCAATTCTGTCATTTCTCCAAAGTTTAAAAAAACAATCTCTTTTTGCTGCTGCTACACGATTGACCGGCCAAACAATTTCCGGCCGCCGGAATTTGTTCCGGCAAGGCCTCAAACTCGATCTTTAACGTCCGTTTCAAGATTAATTATAAGTTCAAACGTTCTTCATCATTAACTGATTGATTAAACTTATCATTACGCGTTTACTCGGGGTTTTAAGGCGTCTTTAATGACCACCAAAGCATGAAACCGATCGGAATATTAAAGGTTAATAAACTCGCGTTTCAACTCGTTTCAATATAAATTAGACATCCCACCTTGCATCTGCACTCATTCCCCTCCTAAACGACCTGAAAACTATCAAAACCTTCGTCCAAAAAACTGCTCGATCTGGTTCTTTTTACCGGCTTTTGTATCCTTCTCGCGGCCCTCAAATCACGCTGTAAGTCGCTATTTTGTTATGTAATTCTGATCCTTGTTGTGCCCTCTGTAAAAACCCCATGGTCTCGAGGGTTAAAACCGTTCTTTGTGATGGATTGTAAATCTTAGGGTTAGGGTTCTTGGGCTAGGTAATTGGGGAAGAAGAAGATTGAAGATGTTAAGAAGATAAATATGTTTTGGTTTTAAAGTAAAACACAAACAGTGGTATGGGGCAGTGGTTAATGCTGTTGGGTTGCACAGAGGGGATCCGGGTTCGACCCCTTGGACCACCACTCTTTTGGTTTATATTTTCTTTTTTTTTCTTGATTATACACATATATTACACATATAAACTTAGAATATTCGTGATAAATTCATTTGGGATCCAAAAATTATAAAAATTTAGTCATAACATCTTGACATCTAAAATAAAGATTTCCACACTTTTATTTTCCGGAAAATGTCTCAATTTTATATTTTTATTGAATTTAATCGTTTTAATCATAATTAAATGATTAAAAATTTATTTTAAGAGATTTTAACCTCAAATTTTCTGGAGATTTATTTTTATGAATAATAAACTGTAATAAAATGTAATTTCTTATAAAATGATTATTTTTGTTATTTTTACTAATTTTAACCATTAAAACATTATTTAAACTCATTAAATATGTTTTAAATACAAATAAATTGAGAGAAATTATGGAAATATTATTTTAGTATTTCACAACATAAAATAATCTTTTCTCATAAAAATATCACTTTGGAATCATATCTCGTGTTATTTATTCTATTTATATTTAAATTAGATATAATAAATTATTTGATTAAAATGTAAATCATAAAATCTATTTCATGATTATTTCTCTATAAAATAGAAATATGAAATACATAAGTGTTTTAGTCATTTATTAAATTCATCGTAAATGCATTTATTTCAAAAACTGTCATTCAAGTTATTACTAACAATTTCATCTTCCCTATACGAATCAAGCAAGCCCTAATACCTTAGATGATTGGTCGTCTTAGGCTTTTTAGACATCTTCCTCATTTAGTGTTTTATATATAGGTTGAATTCTTCGGAATTCTTAAGCCTTACGACGAACATTCTCGGAATTTATATTTAGCGAAACTGTGAGTATATCTTTCCCTTTTCTTACTGTTTTACTATTTCGGGATGATTCATGTACCTATTAATCAAATTTTATTTCTTATACTTAATGCAATTCTCATGTGTGTTTGCCTTATGTGATTTGGTATGTATTATGCTTAATCATTAACCGCTGGGCGGCCTAGCATTTCAGTGAATAGTACTATGGTATACCCCCTTGAGACTCTCTTGAGGGGATCTTGGTCATTGTCATGTTAATTCATTATTCAGTTTGTTAGTCATGTGTTAGTCATTATTCTCAGGTTTGATTTTGACTGATACTACTTATTACATATTTGCAAACGGTATACAACACATGAATTGCGAAACATTTTTTATTTTTATACTATATATATCAAACGGGTGTACTCACCAATACATTATATGTGTTGACAAAATTGTTTTGTACATGTTTCAGGTGACGTTTGATCTTATATGCTTTCACGCTTAGGCTGGACCTAGTGCTTAAATAAAAGTTGAACATTTATTATTTATGTTTGAGATTTCTATTAAGACTCTTTGTATTTCGTTTTGAACAATGGAAGTTATTTACTATTAATATTTACAATTTAGTCCATGTGCTATTGAACAATTATCACTACGTGACACCTCGATTGTAACACCCCAACCGATGGCGGAAACATCGAGGTGTCACGTAGCGACGATTGTTCAATAGCTCATGGACTAAAGTGTAAATTTGAATACATTGATTAAATAATTTATTACATTGAAATGAAATTACAGGATACAATAATTCTAAAGTGACAAGTCTAGCTAAGATACAATGTAGACAAGACTGAAATATAAAATCCAAAAGCCTAAAAGAAGCGTCTCAAAACAACCTGAAACATGTACAAAATATTTTGGTCAATACAAAAATTGTATTGGTGAGCATACCCTGTTTAAATAAATATAGTAGAAAAGTGTTTAGCAATTTATGTGTCGTATACTGTTTGCAATTATGTAATAAGTGGTATCCGGGTCAAATCAACCCTAAGAGAAGAAAGCAGATATACATAGTATGCGCTAGTAGTAATGTAATACATAGCAATGACGAGGACTCTCAACAGAGTCACAAGGGTATAAACCATAGTACTATTCATTGAAATGCCAGGCCGCAACGGTTAATGATTTGACAGGTCATAGATACACAAAATGACACAAGCAAACACACATAAGAATTGCATTTAGTAAAAGAAATAGAAACTTGAGAGTAAGTACATGAGTCACCCCAAAATAGTAAGACAGTAAAAAGGGGAAAGATATACTCACTGTTTACGAAAACGTTCAAAATCCACTTAAGCGGTCGTGAGCTAAGTAATGGGAATTCCGAGGAATTCAACCTATAATGTGTAAGAATACTAATAAGGAAAAGTCTAAAAAGTCTAAGGTACCTAGGGTCTAAGGCATTAGGGTTTGCTAAGTCGATTTGGGGAATTAGAGTTTTAATGATAAGTCGCGTTAATGTAAAAGTTGTATATCACAAATAATATATGAAAGGTTGTAAATGTGGTTTAAATAATATAATTATTACCAATTGAGTATTTAGTTAAAAATATGTTTAAATAATTAAGACAAAATAATTTAGTTAATTACTTTAACTAATTATTATAAATAAATACAATAATCATAAATATTGAAATAAATAGTTATGAGTTACTCAAAGATCCATTAATGATAATAAAGACTTCATAAGACATTTCTATTTTATAAGAAAATATTTATAAAATAGATGTTTAAATAGTATAAATAAATAAATGCTTAATTATATCTAATTAAACATAAATAATGTTAATAATACAAGACATGACTCAAAAATACTATTTTTGTAGAAAATGGATGCTTTCTGATGTAAAGTAATGAAAATAATTTTCTCATAATTTTTATAAACTCATTTATATTTAAAACGGATTTAACGAAATTAAATTATGTTTAAATGATTAAAAATAGGAAAATCAATAAAATTAAATGTTTTCTGAACCAATAATTTTTATATCAGTTCTTGATGATGAGAAATAATTACCCAAAAAGTTTGAGATTAAAATCATTAAAAATGAATTTTTAATGAATTAAATATGATTAAAACAAATTAAATCAATAAAAATATAAAAATAAAACATTTTCCAGAAAATAAAAATGTGAAAATTTTCTTTATGGTGTCAAGAAACTACTCCTAAATTTTCATAATTTTTGGGTAAAAATTTGATTTATTATAATTATTTTAAGATACAAATGTATTTGTTTTATATATAAAAGAAATAATTATATATAAGAAAAAGAAAATATCAAGGAAAGAAAAAAAAAGGGGTCAGACCCGATTCTGGAGAGAATCGAACTCGGGTCTACCCAACCACATCAAACAAACATTACCACTCCACCACAAGGTTTCTTAGTTGAAAATGATGAGTTATCTATATATTTAACACATAAATAATTGTTCTTCTTCTTCCCCAAATCCTACCAAGAACCCTAACCCTACCCTTAATTCTAATAATCTGTTTAAAACAAGATTAAGCCACGAAATCATAGGGCTTTCAAAGATTAATGATAAAACAACAAAATGGCAATAAAAATTTGAACTCACAAAGCCGTATCAAGGTTGAACACAATGGATACAGGTTCGCAACTTGGAGAGCCAATTGGCGAGTATTCTGGACGCGATAATGCTTGGTTTTTGTGGGTTTAGAAGGTGTAGAGGTGCAGAAACACGTTGCTAAGATCAATTTATAGATTATAACTCGAATTGGAAACTGTTTCATTCGTTTAAGACTAATGGACGACGGTTACGTATAAATCCAATCATAACCCATTTTATAACGCGTTTAAGACACCTAATAATGGCCGAAACCGATACATAAGGATGGAGATACTTAATGGCGCAAGAAAAACGGATTAAAGACACATAATTAAAAGATTTTAAGGTGGCCGGAATAAAATCCGGTGGCCGGATTATATCCGCCGGAAAAACGTGGATCAAGGAGATTCAGGTTTTGTTTTTTTTTTTAAACCTTTTGATACTTGGCAGAATTAGTCCCTCATGTATAACCTTGTTAGTTTGATCACAATTCTAGTTAAATAATCCTTTATAAAACTTAACAAGGCTAACTAAGTTTTAACTTTAACCAACACCCAACTTTTAAAAACTTAAACTGTTTATCTTAACGGATCAATTAACAATTAAATTTTGTATTTCGTAAGTTTCGACTAAAATTAACACATTTAATAAGCGTTTTTATTTACGATATAAAAGTAATTTACATTTTAACAGACTTGAAAACGTTGAAAGGTATAGGGACTATAACAGAAATATTTGAAGGACTATTATTGTCAATCAGATGAAAGACGAGGGTGACGAGTGTCACAGTCTCCCCTACTTTAGAAAATTTCGTCTCGAAATTTCTTTCAATTGGAGGTTTCTATGAAATAAGGGCGTTGTAAAAGTCAAGTAGGTTTAAAATATATATATTTATGATTTGACGAGATTTAAAATAGTTGTCTTAATATTCAAAGTAAAAGTTTCAAAATCGTTGACCGTTAACTCAAAGTTAGAAAGTTGAGAGTTCACATGAGAAAGGTTTTGGGAATGTGTAACTAGTGAGGGCATAGACACTGATGAAGCAGTCTCCCCTACTTTAGAAAGGTTTCTGACTGGACGTTATTAGAGTGTGCAACAAGAATCCAATTAATCGAGAGTGTAAGGATATACAAGGTTTTTGTTTGCTGTGTGGGTGGTCAAGAGAAAGGCTATAGGAAGTCGAATTGAAGCTCATGTAAATTGTTCTTATCGAAAATACCAGCTATTGGTCAATGATCTAATGAAGAGATCGTAACGGGTAGGTTCTTGGTCAAACTCCTAGTTCGTTCCCGCAGTATCGTTTATGCTTATATATAGGGTGTACCGCAGCTGACCCACCACACTCCCGATACTTTGGACTCGTACTGACTGTCTACCAATAGCCTAAATAGAATTACACACCACCCTCATGTACCTGTAAACCCATGATTGCGTTCCGGACCGTAATCATCGATTTACCTTACACTAAAGTGTTATGCTTTTCCATAACCTTAACAAGAAATAAATATGTGCAACCAATATGTAATAGTCACTGTAATGAAATGATGTTCAATCAAGACATGGTTAGAGGTCCTTCCCTTTCGGGTTTTCCCTTTAACCGTAATGAGAATAACATGTAAGTATAAGACATGGTTAGAGGTTCTTCCCTTTCGGGTTCACCCTTAACCGGTAACTTTTGTTCACATCATTGGCTCTAAACTTTCATATTGATAGACCCTGAGGTTTACACCGTTCCCCTCGGATTGAAGAAATACTCTAATCCGAGTCGTACGTGGGCACTGGCTTAGATTTCATACGAGTTATCAACTAGTATGTTCGTTGGCCATGATGATGAACAAAATAATGTAAAGTATAACAGGGTTTTGCTCAAAACAGGAAAGAAAATATGCATACCAAATATGCATTCAAGTAAGTATATAAGTATAGTATAAAATTCCGACTGAAAGAATAGTGTAACATAAATCGAGTAAATCGCACAATTGCACAAAATGAAAGTAAACGAGTTGAATTAATGCAAATAGGCAATGTGAAAATAATCACAAGTAACGTGTCAGAAATGACTATGAATAAAAATGATGCAAGATTAAAATAATAAAATTTACGGCAATTGAATGTGCACGGAACGGGTGTATAGCCTACTGGCGTGTGAGTTAAAATCTAGAAATTTTACATATATGCGTTATACTATAAAAGGCATTTAACAACATTCTGATAAAAAAATATATCCATTGTTTTGTTAAACCAAAGGTTTTGCAACTGAAAGAGTATAAGTGTAAAGGTAAATTTTCGCAGTTTACTCGACTTTGTGATATTGTTGAAAGAATAGTAGTGATGCATGAGAATAAATTTTTAGAAATCAAAGTGTGTTTTAGATTCGAAACAGGTTTATTTGCAAAATCTTCGTAAATACACATTTTCATGTGTTTACGAGAAGTCGAGTTTGAAAAATGTTATAAGGCTTATTATTAGTTGCAGATTTCTCTCGAAAATATATATTGGATATGTCATATGAAAACAAAAGATTTACATTTGGTCCTTAAAATATGCAATACAAGTTTGTGAAATGCAAAATGAAACCATTTCATGAAGTATGTGTAATTCTATTGTGTTTTAAAAGAAAAATGACGTGAATAATAAGATTAACGTATGTAATAGATTACCAATATTTAAGAAAATTCATAATCAACGAGATGTAGAAATAGATCCTTGAGATGTGGATTTCACTCCTAACTCAAAGATGTATTTCAAAATTGATAACGATTGTGGAATGAAACCAATCACTAAGTTAAGGATATCACTCCCGGCTTAGTGGTTAAGTTTCTTTTTGAAGGAAATACTCTTTGAGGTGTGGATGTCACTCCTATCTCAAAGATATATTCCTAAGATAAATAACCTATAGAGGAGTGAAACTAATCACCAAGGTATGGATACCACTCCTAACTTGATGATATCGTTTCGTTTGTGAAATACGAGTGTCTTCTTCGCCAAGAAAAATATCGAAAGAATAACGAAAAATAATCATAACGAAAATATCTTGAAAGAAAATAATAGGAAATAAGAGAAATATAAACGAGAGGACTCGTGAAAGTAAGCTTAGTTATAGACTAGGCTAAGAGGCATTCTAATAACCTAATTCCCTATAACCATGGCTCTGATACCAATCTGTAACACCCCAACCGATGGCGGAAACATCGAGGTGTCACGTAGCGACGATTGTTCAATAGCTCATGGACTAAAGTGTAAATTTGAATACATTGATTAAATAATTTATTACATTGAAATGAAATTACAGGATACAATAATTCTAAAGTGACAAGTCTAGCTAAGATACAATGTAGACAAGACTGAAATATAAAATCCAAAAGCCTAAAAGAAGCGTCTCAAAACAACCTGAAACATGTACAAAATATTTTGGTCAATACAAAAATTGTATTGGTGAGCATACCCTGTTTAAATAAATATAGTAGAAAAGTGTTTAGCAATTTATGTGTCGTATACTGTTTGCAATTATGTAATAAGTGGTATCCGGGTCAAATCAACCCTAAGAGAAGAAAGCAGATATACATAGTATGCGCTAGTAGTAATGTAATACATAGCAATGACGAGACTCTCAACAGAGTCACAAGGGTATAAACCATAGTACTATTCATTGAAATGCCAGGCCGCAACGGTTAATGATTTGACAGGTCATAGATACACAAAATGACACAAGCAAACACACATGAGAATTGCATTTAGTAAAAGAAATAGAAACTTGAGAGTAAGTACATGAGTCACCCCAAAATAGTAAGACAGTAAAAAGGGGAAAGATATACTCACTGTTTACGAAAACGTTCAAAATCCACTTAAGCGGTCGTGAGCTAAGTAATGGGAATTCCGAGGAATTCAACCTATAATGTGTAAGAATACTAATAAGGAAAAGTCTAAAAAGTCTAAGGTACCTAGGGTCTAAGGCATTAGGGTTTGCTAAGTCGATTTGGGGAATTAGAGTTTTAATGATAAGTCGCGTTAATGTAAAAGTTGTATATCACAAATAATATATGAAAGGTTGTAAATGTGGTTTAAATAATATAATTATTACCAATTGAGTATTTAGTTAAAAATATGTTTAAATAATTAAGACAAAATAATTTAGTTAATTACTTTAACTAATTATTATAAATAAATACAATAATCATAAATATTGAAATAAATAGTTATGAGTTACTCAAAGATCCATTAATGATAATAAAGACTTCATAAGACATTTCTATTTTATAAGAAAATATTTATAAAATAGATGTTTAAATAGTATAAATAAATAAATGCTTAATTATATCTAATTAAACATAAATAATGTTAATAATACAAGACATGACTCAAAAATACTATTTTGTAGAAAATGGATGCTTTCTGATGTAAAGTAATGAAAATAATTTTCTCATAATTTTTATAAACTCATTTATATTTAAAACGGATTTAACGAGATTAAATTATGTTTAAATGATTAAAAATAGGAAAATCAATAAAATTAAATGTTTTCTGAACCAATAATTTTTATATCAGTTCTTGATGATGAGAAATAATTACCCAAAAAGTTTGAGATTAAAATCATTAAAAATGAATTTTTAATGAATTAAATATGATTAAAACAAATTAAATCAATAAAATATAAAAATAAAACATTTTCCAGAAAATAAAAATGTGAAAATTTTCTTTATGGTGTCAAGAAACTACTCCTAAATTTTCATAATTTTTGGGTAAAAATTTGATTTATTATAATTATTTTAAGATACAAATGTATTTGTTTTATATATAAAAGAAATAATTATATATAAGAAAAAGAAAATATCAAGGAAAGAAAAAAAAAGGGGTCAGACCCGATTCTGGAGAGAATCGAACTCGGGTCTACCCAACCACATCAAACAAACATTACCACTCCACCACAAGGTTTCTTAGTTGAAAATGATGAGTTATCTATATATTTAACACATAAATAATTGTTCTTCTTCTTCCCCAAATCCTACCAAGAACCCTAACCCTACCCTTAATTCTAATAATCTGTTTAAAACAAGATTAAGCCACGAAATCATAGGGCTTTCAAAGATTAATGATAAAACAACAAAATGGCAATAAAAATTTGAACTCACAAAGCCGTATCAAGGTTGAACACAATGGATACAGGTTCGCAACTTGGAGAGCCAATTGGCGAGTATTCTGGACGCGATAATGCTTGGTTTTTGTGGGTTTAGAAGGTGTAGAGGTGCAGAAACACGTTGCTAAGATCAATTTATAGATTATAACTCGAATTGGAAACTGTTTCATTCGTTTAAGACTAATGGACGACGGTTACGTATAAATCCAATCATAACCCATTTTATAACGCGTTTAAGACACCTAATAATGGCCGAAACCGATACATAAGGATGGAGATACTTAATGGCGCAAGAAAAACGGATTAAAGACCCATAATTAAAAGATTTTAAGGTGGCCGGAATAAAATCCGGTGGCCGGATTATATCCGCCGGAAAAACGTGGATCAAGGAGATTCAGGTTTTGTTTTTTTTTTTAAACCTTTTGATACTTGGCAGAATTAGTCCCTCATGTAAAACCTTGTTAGTTTGATCACAATTCTAGTTAAATAATCCTTTATAAAACTTAACAAGGCTAACTAAGTTTAACTTTAACCAACACCCAACTTTTAAAAACTTAAACTGTTTATCTTAACGGATCAATTAACAATTAAATTTTGTATTTCGTAAGTTTCGACTAAAATTAACACATTTAATAAGCGTTTTTATTTACGATATAAAAGTAATTTACATTTTAACAGACTTGAAAACGTTGAAAGGTATAGGGACTATAACAGAAATATTTGAAGGACTATTATTGTCAATCAGATGAAAGACGAGGGTGACGAGTGTCACGTCGATGTTTCCGCCATCGGTTGGGGTGTTACATTGATTCTCCCCCTTTTTCATCGGAGAATCCGTGGCCATTGTTAAGTTATTATCCATTTATTGGATGAGTACACCGCCGTTCATTTTGTACATTATACAGTCACAGGATTGATTTCGCTCATTTGTATGATACATAGTTTACATATTTGCACTGTAGCTTGCACTTGAATTGTATATCTTTTTAACTTACTATATATATCAAAACTAGGAATGCTCACCAACATTTCATATGTTGACAAAAATAATTTGGAATCTCTCTAAAGAAACCGAATTCTACTCGCTCGATTATGCAACAATATAAGTACCGTCTTAATCCTATGACTTGAACAAGTCAGAAAGATTAAAAGATTGGATGATTATATTGGACATCTTTTGATGCAATCAAATTCTTGAACGATTGACAGTCTATTTCGTTAAACTCGGATCAACATGTTTCCTTCCTGAATATATAATTTTGAACTCAAAAGAAAATAAAGAACAGAATATCAGAATAATATGTGAAGGACACATACCTATTGTGATTAAAATAAATAAGTACTGGAATGTTAGGTGAGGTGGAATAGTAATTATGATCGCGACATAATTATGAATGCCACAGGCACAATAACATTCGAGTAGGAGTTTATCGAGATTACAGTATGTTTGTATCATAAACATATTAAGAGAAATAATAAGAAATAATAATAAGAAGAAATATATAGACGAACCATCAGCATATCATATGTGGAGAATACGACCACAGAACTGGCAATCTAGTTGGAATTTCTTTGTGAAATACGACTAAGGATATGTTCGCAGAATAAAAACCATCGATTGGTTAATTTCTATGAATCATAGAAATCAATATATTGATTTCTGATTGCCAACCAAAGATAGTTGTATGTCCTCTGTGCAATCTCAGGGGCAAATGATATCTGGACCCTTATAGAAGGTATATCCGGACATTTGCCACCAAGTCACAGGATTCTTTATAAGGATATATGATGCTATGAACAAATCTTTGTAGTCACTTCGTATAAAGACTCGTGCGAGTTATAATACAATCAAATTGGTAAAACGGTCAAGTGTTACCAAATTGAAATTCATGAATAAGAAGTGATGAAAGAATTGTTAAATCCTTAAAATATAACAGATATAAATTTATATGGATTCAAAAACCGGAAACGGTAGAATCCAACGAATTATTAAAAGAAATAATTTATCGAATATATTGAAATACGATTGATACCTAGCGGAATCGCGTAGAGATTCGCAAGGTATAATCGAAGTGAAAACGAAAAATGAATGGAATTATGCTCATTTTTCCGGTGAAACTCTCTGGCCAAGGAATGACGGAATTCCTATTCCGAGTTAAAGGCTGTGAGAGATAAATTAAGAAATCACTGTTCTGGCAAGAATTATCTACATGAATATTCCAATGAAATAAGCTTCGCTTATAACAAGTTGGATTAAAAATCTATGATAGATTGCCTATATATAAGTTTATCGGAAAGTGTTTTCAGACACTGAAAGTATAAACTTTAATCGAATACATCAATAAGAAAGAATTATTCCAAGCAAATATATATTATAGAAGTGATGGAATTTATAGTGTGTGCTATAAATGAGTATCAGTATTTGCTTGGATATAAAAGAATATAAATAGATAAATAAAAGAATATAAATCGACAAATAAAAAGAATTATAATTTAGAAGGGCATAGGAAATGCCAGATATTAAGAGAAGGCATTTGAAGTGCCAAATATTGTTAGAAGGCATTCGATATGCCAAGAAATATAATAATTAGATAAAAATATAAGTCGTATGAAAACGACTAGAAATTTTAGAAAGAATATTTTACCGAGAGTGTATCAAATTCCAAAATAATGATATCAAGAAGGAATAATTGCAGAAATACTTAACGCAATAAGTATTCATGCATTAAACCTGAATGATAATCATGATTTTGAGAAAGAATAATCGATGCATTGCCATCAGAATCCTAAGTCAAAGAATCGTAACAACGACTGTTACCAGTAGATTCCGAGACTATAAAGATAAAGTTACATATATTGACTGTAGAATTGTGAAAGACCTTATTCACAATAATACAATGAGAAAAGTCAAATAATATGTAATGAGATACAATGCAGTTAATCATCAATGAAATAGTCAGTAAGACTATTATCAATGATTTAAGAGAAATCTTAATAATCGATTTCAGTAAATCAAGATAATAAAAAGGAACTGTTGAAACCGTGAAATTCAACAAGTTCAATTAGTCTTTTCCGGCACCTTTAGACTCCGGATAAGATACGTCTAATGATTTAAGAAATCATTTCTACTCTTTAAGAATCAGAATTACAATGATGACAAATTCTAAAGTTCGAATATAAGAGGTAGTAGCTCGGATCCCATTCAAGTCATGATAACGAAGGGACTTCCGTATCTATCTCTTAAGAACCAACTAGAATCCATCATTGTAAATGAATCCGACGATGATTATATCGTATCACTTTGAGATTCTAGCGATGTTTGCTGGAAGTTTGTAAATCTTTTTGAAGATAAACGATTAGAATCTCAGAATATGTTAAATCGTCTTTATATAAGAATAATATTCAGTCTGTTTCTCATTCTAATGAGGAATAAGATAAGAAGAATATTCGTAGTATAAAGAAAAATATCAATCTATACGGAAAACCTTTAATAGTCATACCAGAAAATACAGATAGTCCATGTATCTGTATTAACATGACTATAGCAAGAAAGGTTAAAATGTAGGTTTGAATTGATATAAGATCGAGTTCCTTGTAAACCACAAAAACTGATCATGTCTCACTGATAAATGTTCGGTTTAGATTTGTGACATCCTTATCGATTAAGGGTGTAAAATACAAGATCACTCAAATTTCGGGGACGAAATTTCCTAAGGGGGGGGGAGAGTGTAACACCTCGAAGTGTTACGGGTCTCTTAAAAACGGGTCGAATCGTACCCGACCACCCGACTATTTATTATAAATAATTCCAGTTCGAATCTCGCGACCAACTGTTTCATCCGATTATATAAATAATAATTACTAAATTTATTATCTCGATTAAACGCTCCTTATCTACTATTTAATCGTCGCCAAACATTTCCTATTTTATTGATATACCCGTTACCAAACACCGTGTCTCAGTTATTATCCCTGTAGCCAAACACTCTCTATTTAAATTTAATTATAAAACTACCCCTCATCTCTATCTCTCGCTACTCTCTCTCTCTCTCTCTGTACATAGAACACACACAAAGTGTGTGTATTGAAATGCTCTGATCCAAGCCGTCGGACCACCGCCACCTCCGGTCATCGTCCGCCGCGCCGCCACCGCCTTTCCCCTTTCCGGTAACCATCCCTTCAACTCGTCTCCCTCTGTTCTGTTCTGAACCAAACCCGGTACCCAACCCGATAATAATCCCAACCCGTAACTCTTTAATCTGTTCCGATAACAACCCGGTAACCTTCTGATCAACCAAACCCAACCCAATATAACCCGATAAAACCCCCTGTTCATCCCTCTGTTCCAGTAAAAGGGCCGGACAGTCACCGGTCTTGGTGACTGTCGTCTATAACCACCACCGTTCCCACCTCCGGCTACCCTTATAATCACTACAACCACCTCCTCTGTTCCGATAATAATAATAATAAACCGGTAACTCACCTTATTCTGATCTCAGTTTATGTTAAGCGGAGACCAACAGTCACCGGTCATGGTGACTGTTATCAGGAAACTCTAACCTTCACTCGTCTGTCACTGTCACCAGTAACCAACCGTAAATCACCCCTTATTATTATCTGGACAGTCACCAAGCTATGGTGACTGTCGTGAGTCCTGATAACCCATCAATAAACCCGAGCCTCTGTATCTGTCGAGTATCGTTATAGCCGGATCTAAGCCGGTTTCCCTCTGTTTTGTGCTCGACCAGTTCCTGTGAAGCCAACCGGTGATCTATTTACACGGTATTGATTACCGGTTTGGAAGACGGGTTTGATAACCGGTTGGATATAACTCCCGGTTAATCCCTGATTCTGTTCCGATTGTATTCCGGCAAGATCCGGTCATATCTCCGGTAAATACATCTCTAATTGTTATATTGGTTATCAAATATTAGATTATAATCTATTATTAACTAAAGATTATAATTGTTATTTGTTACGAGGTACCGATAAACGAGTTGGAGGATACAAGTTGTTACCGAGTCAACTCAGTGACTCGGTCAACACCCGGAATAGAACCCAGTACATTGACTAGACGAGGATTATTAGAATTATACGATTATATATATATATAATACGAATAACGTACGGACTTGATAATAATAATAAGAGAATAATAATCATATATAAAATATATACGTTTATATATATACGATTCGATATATAAAACGATATACTAGACTCGGGTTAATGATAATATGATCAGCCGAACCAGCATCCGGGTAAGTACGTGTCTAGAGTTCTATAGGTTCGTGTGCCAAGCTGTAATGGCCAGCTTTATTAGCTACGAGTGCTAAGCTGTAATAGCCAGCTAGATTTTAGGATGTCCGTGTCGTGTCAATAATAAACCCCGAGTTTAGGACTATCTAATATATACCGAATTCTATATATATATAAATTGTATATGTGATATATATCCCAAATAATACAATCTAACAAGTCCCACGCGTAAAACGTATCAATATATATATATGACATATAATTGTAATAAAAGAGATTATAGAAGATTATACGCAAACCTGTGAGTATCGTGAACTCCCCACTTTTACTGTTTTATTAAACGTTTTAGGGGAGATACATGTCATTTATTAGAAAACATAGAAATGCTTTACATAATAAAATGATTACTAATAGAAGTTATAGAAAGGGGATAATAGAAACGACAAGGACAGTACTGACCGGTATATAGCCATTTCCTTTCTTGTCCGACTAGAGGACAAGAACCAGTCTTACCCGAGTAGAGGGTAGGAATAATTAAGATTTACCACAAACAGAGTGGTACCATCGATAGGAATGGCAACTAATAGAATATAATAGATTGACCTATAATCGGTATAATTTAATAGAATATAATAGCATATATTTTTCCCCTAGAAATTAGAATTGTAAAGCATGTTTTATATAAAAGAATACAAATAAACGAACTGGCCATTCATTTTATAAAATACACGACCTCACCAACTTTATGTTGACAGAAACTATTTTTGGCATGTGTTCAGGTAACCCAACAGATATGATGACGTGGATCCTGGAAGAGTCAAGACTGTCTATATCCTGAGTTCCGCTGCGTAGCTCCGATAACCCGACCCAACGACCCGGCACCGACTGCCCGGGGCGTTACAGTCGCCTCGCTTCTCTAGTTGCTGAGCAAATTGCTGCAGTGATCCCAAATCTTGTTAGTGAGTTAACCCAGAACAGCAACAGTGCCAACACAGAGGGTGCAACTCAATTCCGGTGCACTTTCAAACACTTCAACTCCTGCAACCCCACGAAATTTACTGGTGAGGAGGGTGCTACTGGCCTCCTCCAATGGTTTGAAAGTATGGAAAGTACCTTTGTGAACAGCGAGTGTCCTGATGACCTCCGCGTTCGCTATGCTACCAGTGTCCTTCAAAAGGGGGCACTAACCTGGTGGAATGGTGAAAAGCGTAATCGGGGCGCTGATGTTGCTTTATCTTTGTCTTGGGCTGAGGTTAAGGAACTCATGATCGCCAAATTCTGCCCTAGGAACGAAATCAGGAAACTAGAGGAAGAGTTCCATGGGTTGAAACAAGACAGTGGTGAAAATCTTGCGTACAACACTCGATATCACGAACTCAGCATATTGGTTCCACACATGGTTACCCCGGTCTCTCGAGCAATCGAGAAATATATCGAGGGATTACCTGACCTAATTCAAGATGTAGTCACTGGAAGCAGACCCACTACGGTGGAAGAAGCCATCCAGCTTGCAGCCTCCTTGACTGACAAGCACGTCAAAAAGGGAAATTTGGTTAGGAAAGGAACCAAGAAACCAGCTGAGAAGACCCCCGCCCCTACTACTGAATCATCAAGAGTTGCTGTAGACAATACCGGTTCCAACACTAGGAAGCGGAAATCCAGAGGTAGAAACTACGCCGTTGTAGCCCCAGTAACCCAGGCTCCAATGGCCCAGGCTCCAATGGCTCAGGCTCCTCCTGTTAAGAAGGTTTATAGTGGAAACTTACCCAAATGTGCTACCTGTCAGTACCATCACCCCTCAAATTTTCCTTGTCGCCACTGTACCACCTGTGGTAGGTACGGTCATGTAGCTACCACATGTCGTTCAGTGCTTAGACCTCAACCAATCAACGCTCAACCATTTAACCCTCAACCAGCCAACCCTCAACCAGCTCGCCAAAACCCACAACCCATAGCATATGGTCGAGCTTGCTTCAATTGTGGTGATCCAAACCACCTTAGAAATCAGTGTCCAGAACTTGTCCCAGCAAACCGTGCAACAAACCCAGTGGCTCGTGGTAGGGCTTTCAACATCAATGCAGCAGAAGCTCAGGAAGCAAATGATGTGGTGAATGGTACGTTTTTACTTGATGGTCATTATGCTTCGATTTTATTTGATACTGGTGCGGATAAAAGTTTTGTGTCATTAGCATTCGAACCTTTACTATCCCACACTCGCTCTAGATTAGGAGCGCCTTTCACTGTCGAGGTCGCGGATGGTAAACCCATCTCAATCGATTCCATCATCCAGGGTTGTACTCTTAGTCTTAACGAACATGACTTCACCATTGATCTCATACCCATGAAATTGGGAAGCTTTGATGTTATCGTGGGTATGGATTGGCTTTCTAAACATCATGCTGAAGTTGTCTGCTTTGAGAAATTTATTCGGTTTCCTCTCGCATCGGGTGACTTTTTACGGGTTTATGGTGAGAAACCATCCAGTGGTCTTAAACTCATGTCCTGCACTCAAGCACAAAAATATCTACGTAAGAAATACGTAGCCTTCTTGGCCCATATCGTGGAAAAGAAAGGTAAAGACAAGAGTATCCAAGATGTTCCTGTTGTTCGTGAGTTTCCAGAAGTCTTTCCTGATGACTTACCTGGACTTCCACCGGTGCGTCCTGTTGAATTTCGTATTGACCTTGTACCTGGTGCCACACCCGTTGCAAAATCTCCATATCGTCTTGCACCTTCCGAGATGCAAGAACTTGCGAGTCAACTTCAAGAGTTGGCAGACAAGGGTTTCATTCGTCCCAGTTCATCACCTTGGGGAGCTCCAGTCTTATTTGTAAAGAAGAAGGATGGATCTTTCCGAATGTGCATCGATTACCGTGAGCTTAATAAACTCACCATTAAGAACCGGTACCCTTTACCCCGCATTGATGATCTCTTTGATCAACTTCAAGGATCGACATGTTTCTCAAAGATTGACCTTCGTTCTGGATATCACCAACTTCGAGTTCATGAAGACGATATTCCAAAGACAGCTTTTCGTACACGCTATGGTCATTACGAGTTCATGGTTATGCCTTTTGGACTAACGAATGCACCCGCTGTCTTCATGGATCTTATGAATCGCATGTGCAAACCCTTCTTGGATAAATTCGTAATCGTTTTCATTGATGACATTCTCATTTACTCCAAAACCAAATCAGCCCACGAACAACACCTTAGATAAATTTTGAGTCTTTTGAAGAATGAACAACTGTATGCCAAATTTTCCAAGTGTGAATTTTGGCTTAAGGAAGTTCAATTTTTGGGACACATTATCAGTGATAAGGGAATACACGTGGATCCAGCTAAGATTGAGGCTGTTAAAAATTGGATTACACCCAAGTCTCCCACAGAAGTTCGCTCTTTTCTTGGCTTAGCGGGTTATTATCGTCGCTTTATTCTCAACTTCTCCAAGATTGCCTTACCTCTCACTTCTTTGACCCATAAAGATAAACCATATGTATGGGGACCCAGTCAGGAAGAAGCATTCCAGACATTGAAGCAGAAACTGTGTGATGCTCCAATCCTCACTTTACCTGACGGCAATGAGGATTTCGTGGTTTATTGTGATGCCTCTAACCAAGGTCTTGGTTGTGTTCTCATGCAACGAGGCAAGGTTATAGCTTATGCATCGCGACAACTGAAAAACCATGAGAAAAAATATACTACCCATGATCTTGAACTCGGAGCGGTCGTTTTCGCACTTAAGATTTGGAGGCACTATTTATACGGTACAAAATGTGTGATTTTCACTGACCACAAGAGTCTTCAACACATTTTCAACCAGAAAGACCTGAATATACGTCAACGACGATGGGTCGAGTTGTTGAATGACTACGACTGCGAGATTCGCTACCATCCTGGCAAGGCGAATGTTGTAGCCGATGCCCTCAGTCGTAAAGATCATGCCCATCTTTATTGTGCCCAGGTCCAGTCTGATATCAAACTCCGCATCATTGAAGCCCAACATGTCTCTGTTACTGAAGGCAACATGTACGAAGAAAGGTCGTGTGGAGCCGAGAATCAGTTGGAAACCAAAAATGGTTTACTTTACTTCATGAACCGTCTTTGGATCCCTGATCGTGACAACCTGCGTACCTTCCTCATGGACGAGTCCCATAAGTCTCGTTACTCCATTCACCCTGGTGCAGATAAGATGTATCAGGATCTGCGTCCCTTGTATTGGTGGCCCGGTATGAAGAAGGACATAGCTCTTTATGTGGCTAAATGCCTTACTTGTTCCAAGGTCAAAGCTGAGCACCAACGTCCATCTGGTTTACTTGTGCAACCAGAAATTCCAGTATGGAAGTGGGAGAACATTGCTATGGACTTCATTACGAAGCTTCCACGCACCACTCGTGGGCATGACAGTATCTGGGTCATCGTCGATCGATTGACCAAATCTGCTCACTTTCTACCCATTCGTGAGACCTACACAGCTGAGAAACTGGCTAAAATCTACATCAGTGAGATTGTCAGCCGTCATGGTATTCATCTAGACATTATTTCCGATCGTGATAGCTGGTTTACTTCTCGCTTTTGGCAGACATTTCAGTTCGCACTTGGTACACAACTGAATCTTAGCACGGCTTATCACCCACAGACGGATGGTCAAGCTGAACGAACCATCCAAACATTGGAGGATATGCTTAGAGCGTGCATCATCGACTTTGGTGGTAATTGGGACACGCATTTACCTTTGGTTGAGTTCTCATATAATAACAGCTACCATTCCAGTATTAACATGGCACCGTTTGAGGCACTTTATGGTCGCAAATGTCGTTCCCCTGTGTGTTGGAGCGAGGTTGGTGAAACACAAATCACCGGTCCCGAGCTAATACAGGAAACGACAGACAAAATTCTTCGCATTCGTGAGAATTTGCAAGTTGCTCGAAGCAGACAGAAAAGTTATGCCGATCAAAGGCGCAAGCCTCTAGAATTTCAAGTCGGAGACATGGTACTTCTCAAGGTTTCACCTTGGAAGGGTATATTTCGATTTGGAAAGAAAGGGAAACTTGCACCACGGTTTGTAGGCCCTTTTAAGATCCTTGAGCGAATTGGGAAGGTGGCTTACAAGCTCGATTTACCACCAGAGCTCAGTAATGTCCATCCAACATTTCACGTTTCAAATCTTAAGAAGTGTTTAGCTGAAGATAACCTCCATGTTCCTTTAGAGGATATCCATATTGACGAGTCGATGCGCTTCATAGAAAAGCCTGTGGAGATTATGGATCGAGATGTCAAGACGCTTAAGCGAAGCCGAATTCCAATTTTCAAAGTTCGTTGGGAATCCAAACGAGGCCCAGAGTTTACTTGGGAGCGTGAGGACCAAATGATGTCAAAGTATCCTCATCTTTTTCCAGAGACTACCACTTGAAGGAATTTCGGGACGAAATTTCTAAAAGTAGGGGATGCTGTGACATCCGTCACTTTTCTCTTTTTTTTTATATTCTATGTACGTTAAAACTCCAATTAATGTGACGTTACATTTTCATCATTTTTGAACGTTTAAAAAATATTCTGTGACACATTCGGGTTTGTATAATCATAATATATGTTAATAATAATATAAGAATGGATGAAATATTGTCTAAAAATAAAAGGCTTGGGCCGGGATTCGAACCCGAGCCCATAGCCGGTTCACTACACACCACACACAAACCAACTGGGCTACACCATCCTTTCTGTTTTGAAACACACACGAATTAATTATATATCTTGTGTTTAATCGACCAGTTTGACTTGAAAAAGTCAACTGCATCGAACAATCATCATCATCAACATTCTATACGCGTTAATTGATCCTGAAATGGAATGGTATTGAATCCCTTTGACCATTACACGTCAATTACAGTTGCAATCACCATTAAAACTTCCCAATTTTCGACTAATCACGCGTCATACAATCAATACACGGTCAATACTTACCAAATCAACAATTCGAGCTTCTCACTATAAATTAGGCCTCCCCATTGCTTCTACAATCGCCGAAAACCTCTTCTCCACCTCCAATTTCTGTTAAAAACCTGCATTCGAAGCTTTTTGAGTCGTGTTTGACTTTCTTAGCTGACCGAGCTTTATACCCGATTACGGTTACTTGTAAGTCCATTTTTTTGGTTGGGTTATGTTCTTCGGCACCCTAAGATCAATAGCCCCAAAGATTCAGGGGCTATTGATCACTAATTGTGGTGATTGAAAAATCTAGGGCTCGAATCAATTGAATTGGGGAAGAACATGAATCACAGATAACACATAAAGTTATTTTTAAAACAGAAAATAAACAACCAATTGATCTAGATCAGTTGGTTTACCCACCTTGTTGAGGAACCCGAACCGGCCAGTGGCCAAGGTTCGAACCCCACGAACAACCTTTATTTTTTTCTTTCATTTAAGACATTTATCAATTAACACAAATAGCCCTTATAATCAATTACAATCCAAAATAATTCGTTCTCGGGGTGTGGCTCAGTTGGTGGCCATGCTTGTGATAAAACTCGAACCGGCCAGAGGCCCGGGTTCAATTCCCATAACCAACAACCATTTTTTTTGTTCCTTTTACATATATATGTAATATATTAATCTTTTAAAATAGTTTTTAAATACTAAAAGTGGTTTTTAAATTTTACAAAAAATATTGTATGACCTTCAAATGGTAAAGTTCATTTTACAATTTTTAGTTTTTCAAAAATAATTTATTTAGTATATATTATTAATAATACAAGTTTATTCATTTATAATTATAAAATTCAATAAAAATATCTAAACGATTTTATTAAATCCCACAAAAATTATTCTAAACTTGTATAGCAATAAACATTTCAGAAATAATTTTTATTTCAGAAAAACCGTTCATTTTATATTTTTAATTAATTTTTGTTAGTTTTAATCATAATTAAATCATAATAAATTCATTTTTCAATATTTTTGCACCAAAATTTTATATAGATTATTTCTATTTATTTAGAACTGAAATACAATTTTTAATTCAGAAATTCTTTAATTTTAATATTTTTAGATATTAAAGTTATATTTTGACAACTTGAAATAAATAGATTAAATATTCTATTTTCAAGAAAATAATTTTATAAAAATTATTTTCATACTTAAAACTTTATATTGTGACCATCATTAACTTAAAAATTTACAAAAAGACTTTTGTCTATTTATTTATTAAATTTCTTGTATTTAATAAACAATTTGATATTTAATCAAACGAATACTTATCCCCAATTCGAAACCCTAGAAATACATGTATCCTAGAATTATTTCCCTTACACATTATCAAATTCTTTAGGTTAATTCTTTGGGATATTCCAACTCAAATTTCGTTGTCCAGTTGAATTTCAAGCTATTACGTGAACAGTGAGTATTTCCTATCCCCTTTTTGCTTTTATTCATTTTTGGGGTGTTACATGTACACTATTACAAATTTCAAATACAAGTTTATATTTTCACAATACAATTCTAGTACTATGTGCATTGCTTACAACGTGCTTTATGCTTAGACAATACATGTGGAATACATTTGTACTTAGTGAAATCATTAACATGGTACAAGCTGACCTTAACATTGCATAGCGCTATTTGGATTGACAACCCGCCTAGATTGATTGTGACATCCGTCACCCTTGGCTTTCATCTAATTTACAATTTTAGTCCTCAAACATTTCTTGTAATTGTTGTCGTTTTCAAATTCAATAAATGTGCGAAAATTTAAGTTATATTATTTGCATGTATTGTGGGTCTCGATCTCGATTTAATCTAACACGTATGTTGCAACGTTATTCGAAAAAAAAAATATATATCATAAAAAATTCAAGTTTATAAAAGTTTTAAGTTTGATTAGTTAACTTGGTTAGTTGTTATAAAGAGAAAACTAACTAGAAAACCTAGAAACTAACTAAAGTTAAATGTGAGGGGCCAATTCTGTCATTTCTCCAAAGTTTAAAAAAAAACAATCTCTTTTTGCTGCTGCTACACGATTGACCGGCCAAACAATTTCCGGCCGCCGGAATTTGTTCCGGCAAGGCCTCAAACTCGATCTTTAACGTCCGTTTCAAGATTAATTATAAGTTCAAACGTTCTTCATCATTAACTGATTGATTAAACTTATCATTACGCGTTTACTCGGGGTTTTAAGGCGTCTTTAATGACCACCAAAGCATGAAACCGATCGGAATATTAAAGGTTAATAAACTCGCGTTTCAACTCGTTTCAATATAAATTAGACATCCCACCTTGCATCTGCACTCATTCCCCTCCTAAACGACCTGAAAACTATCAAAACCTTCGTCCAAAAAACTGCTCGATCTGGTTCTTTTTACCGGCTTTTGTATTTTCCATTTCAATGTAAGACAATTTTGGCTTATTCAATAATATTTACATTTTAGTATCATGTGCTTTTGAACAATCGTCACTACGTGACACCTCGATGATTCCGCCATCGATTGGGGTGTTACATGATACACTTAACGAATTTATGAACCGTTAGTATTATTAGTTCCACTCCCTCGTCAGATGAAGATGATAAAACAAATTGGTCAAATGAGATAATGATAATGAACTTTGTAATTGCATTTTTTAGGTTGATGATGAAGATGATAGATTGATGAATTTGAGAGTGAAAGCATGTGTTTGTTTGGTTGAATATGTTGATATATTAGATTTTTATTTTTATTTTAAATGAACTAGCATTTTAAAACGGATAGTTTTGACCACAAATATGCAAGTCAACTTTCCCTACGCTTGTGAGAAATCCCACCCCATTTGCCCCATGTCGGTCTCCACACTGGACCCGGGGTGGTCTGGGTGGCGTGGAGGGGTTTCACCCCACCCTCCCACGCATCCACACTGTGCAGCCTAAAGAGTGAAGAAAGTGGGGGGCATGGGTTGTTATGTGGCAAAAGTGAGTCCAAAACTCAAGCCCTCAAAGGAGAGGGGAGTGAAGAGGGTTAGGTTTCAAATGTTTAAAAGTTATTTATTTACTAGTTTATACCCCGGGAGCGTCCCGGATTGAGAAATCTAAGTAAAGTGAATAAAATTAGAAGTATCTAAACTATAAAAATGGCATCTGCCAATATATGATTAATGAATATTATTATTATTATTATTATTTTAAACAAATCTCTGCCATAAGTTATCATATTCTAATATAAAAAATAATATTTGGGTCGGGTATCACCTAATCCCAGGCCTGACCCAAACCCACAATTTTTTTTAAACTAATTCCAAACCTGACACAATACCTGTCGGGTTACAAAAATAGTCGTTTTTTTCTCCGTTTTTTATATAGCACTATGGTACTCGTTGGAAAGATAATAAAACGCTCGTTAATTTGGTGTAATTTTTTTCTTTAAAAATCTCGTATATAAAAGATATTAATATTTAAAAGTTATGAGAGGAAACATGAGAGAGAAAATAATAAAGTTTTAATATTTACATTTAGTAGATTAGGTATTTAATAGATTATGTTAAATCATATTTAAACCATATTTATTCCTTTTTTTAATTGGTCTAGCTTATACCCCGGGAGCGTTCCGGGTTGAGAAATCTAAGTAAAGTGAATAAAATTAGAAGTATCTAAACTATAAAAATGGCATCTATGTATCAACTTATATTAGATACTTTAAAAAAAATACCAAAAGATCCATTTCACCTTACAACATCAACATCAGAATATTAAGATCCCAAGCACTTCAAGGGAATAGAGATTGTTTAGCACCAATACATTCAGTCAAAGGTCTTTAACTGCATACAATAAGCTTTGAGCTATTTCAGAATATGGTATAAAAAGAAAACATAGCAATTACCTGTTACAGAGCGTCTCAGGTTGAAATATCTAATATGACATAATAAAATATCTAATATGACAACATAATTAATGATTTGCCAATATATGATTAATGAATATTATTATTATTATTATTATTATTATTATTATTATTATTATTATTTTAAACAAATCTCTGCCATAAGTTATCATATTCAAATATAAAAAAGAGGGTAATTGGGTTAGGTATCACCTAACCCTGGCCCGACCCAAACCCACATTTTTTTTAAAATTAATTCCAAACCTGACACAATACCTGTCGGGTTACAAAAAATAGTCATTTTTTTGTCCGTTTTTTATATAGCACTATGGTACTCGTTAGAAAGATAATAAAACGCTCGTTAATTTGGTGTAATTTTTTTCTTTAAAAAATCTCGTATATAAAAGATATTAACGTTTAAAAGTTATGAGAGGAAACATGAGAGAGAAAATAATAAAGTTTTAATATTTACATTTATGTTAAATCATATTTAAACCATTTTTATTCCTTTCTTTAATTGGTCTAGAGTTGTCACATCACATTTTATGTGGCATTTCTCAAAAGAGAGATTGCATAATATTATGACATGTCATAAAAAATGCTTTGGTTTATTATATATATAGATATAGATATAGATATAGATACTAGATACTAGATTATACCCCGGGAGCGTTCCGGGTTGAGAAATTTAATATGATACATCAATTTTACATATGAAATAGACTGATGTATAACTCTAATGTTAATATCTAACCTAAAACAAATTAACAATGTACAACTCCAATGCTAACACCTAACCTAAAAGAATGTAGAACTTTAATGTAACTCTAATATTAACACATATCCTAAAGACTAAACAAATGTACAACTCTAACATACTAATATTGATACTTAACTTAAAACAACGTATAACTCTATTAACCTATTCGGCTCTGGTTGAAAAAAAATTTCATATTTACTGATTTGAATATAATTAGTGACTTGCCTATACATGATTAATGATTTACCTGAACACTTTGTGTTTTTTTTTCCTGTATGAACAAAACCCCACAAAAAATTTCCCCGTTTTTTATATAGCACTATGGTACTCGTTGAAAAGATAATAAAACGCTCGTTAATTTGGTGTAATTTTTTTCTTTAAAAAATTTCGTATATTAAAGATATTAACGTTTAAAAATTATGGGAGGAAGTATGAGGGTGAAAAATCTAATTTTGTTTTTAAATTATTTTTTTCCTAAATTATCTCAATGCCACATGGGATGACACGTGACACACTCAAGGAAGAGAATGCCTCTTTGAATGTCATGTCATTAAAATGGCTTTGATTTATTATATGTATAGATAGATAGATAGATAGATAGATAGATTTAAAAAAAAACCTCTAGTCACAAAGCTCCATAACACCACCCCACCCTCCCTCGGCCCGGCCTTCCCCCATGCCAAAGGGGCAACGCCCCACTCACCCAACGTAGAGGATGGTGTTTGGGGCTTGAGTTGGCAACCGACGCCACCACTCCCTTTAGTCTAAGGAGGGACCCAAAATTGGATTTATGGGTTAGCTTTTGCCAGGTGTACACATTCATAACGTTATATGGGTAGATGCACCATGCACAGGTGTTCAGACTCAGACGACAACCATGGCTCATGAAGATGCTGAAGAGGGGTTCATGATATTAATGTCATTCCCTATATATTTTTAACCATTTTATAATAAATGACTAAACCCCACCACTCCAAGATTTCTGCCCACCACACATTCACAAATCTTTGTTTATTATTTTGCACAAAAACATAACAAAATCAAGTGTTGAAGGATCAGAGGATATGGAAGTGCCACGTATGCTGATGTAGGATGAGTGGGTTAGAGACAATGATTTTGTCTATAGTTTTATAAAATAAACAATGCATCTGTATTTAGTACATTAAAGAAATCAATATAAGAGGCTAGGCATTTTCCATGTAGATTTTATTTGTTTTTCCCTTTTTATGGTATTAAAATAATAAATAAAATAAACCCTTTTATAGTATCAAAAATATAACAAGAAAGGTTTGTGCTTTGTGGTTCTTGTGTTTGCATAAGCTCAAGATTCTCTCATGGCTGTTATTGGTACTACTGTGTTTCTTTCATTCTATATTGCTGCATTTATTTTATAATTTCTATGCAAAATTGTTTAGTTTATGATTATATACTTGACTTGTTACTAATATTATGTTGTTATGTATTATATATTTAGAGTAAAGATCCTGTACAAAGTGTTTTTTAGAAGTGTGAGACTCAAAGGAGGGTATTTTTTTTATATTTTTTTCCCATATTGTTAAATATGTATTATAGTATTGAAATCTAAAAAAACAAAAAAATAAATAAATTTTGGTGTAGAGTAATTACGTAATTACTGTTGTAGAGTAATTACATAATTACTCTAGTGTAAACTAATGTATTTACTTTAATGACGTAATTACACTAAAATTTTTATTTTTTTTTTGTATTATTTATCTAGAAAGTATGTTTAAGCACATGGGAAAAAAAATTCTATAAATAAAATAAATTTTTTCCCCCTTTGATTCTCACAGTTCTCACAAAAAAAAAACACTTTGTATTTGATTTTTACTCTATATATTTATATTAAAGATTTGTTCTCTGTGTGTGTATGTATATATATATGTATATGTATGTTTTTAGGGAAAAAAGTTGTAAAGAATGAGTAAAGTTAATATTTTTTTTTTCATGATGGATGTTTGGAAGGTTTTTGATGGAGCTGAAATGTGATCTATATGAGTATATGAAGAAATTTGTGGAAGAAATTTAATGGAGAATTTATCTGAATTTGGTTATCAAGTTTCTGGTAGTTCTAGAGGGTTAAATTCTTCAGAAGCATCAAACAGAAACCTCAGATCAGATCATGATTCTGGGATTATAGCAGGCAGTGCAGGACAGGATAAGACTGTGTTGACTCGGCTGAATCGAGTCAGAACTCAGTTTGGTTACTTTCGCGAAGATGCTGGCGCAGTTATTCGCCCAGTGGGGCATAAAGATGTTAGCTTGAGGCAGTGGTTAGATGACGGAAGAAGAGCCGTTAATGATGTTGAATGCTTGCATATATTTGTGCAAATAGTAGAGATTGTAAACTTGGCACATTCACAAGGGATTGTTGTGCATAATATCCGGCCCTCTTGCTTTGTAATGTCGTCGTTAAACCGTGTGTCGTTTATAGAGTCTGCATCTTGCTCAGATTCTGATGAGGATGAGGATGAGGATTCGGATGAGGATGTGTTGACCAGCCAGAAAACTAGTTTGAAGGGCCAAAATCTTGGAAATCTTGCTCAGACGGTGTCGGAAAACACATGGATGCAATCTAGTTTGGAGAATTTAGAGGCGAGTTGCAGTGAACAAACAGAAAACAAACAGTTCCCCATGAAACAAGTATTAGAAATGGAAACTGATTGGTATACAAGCCCTGAGGAGGCTGCAAGTTTACCAGGCTCTTTTGCTTCTGATGTTTATCGACTCGGGGTCCTTCTCTTTGAGGTATGGGATTATGTTTGATAATTTCTTTCAAATTCTAGGGATATGTTGAGGTGTCAAGTTAGTTGTCAAAGCGCCTAGGCGCACTCAAGGCGCATAGGCCGAGCCCGGAGCCTAGGCGCAAGGCGCATAAAAAACGACGGCTTTTTATAATCAAGCGCATAGTATAAAATACATTTTTAGGGATTCTAGAGATGTTTTAGGCTTGTTTAGGGCTACTTTAGGATGTTTTAGGTTGTTTAGGACTTGTTCATGACTCATTTAGGATGTTTTAGAGGTTTATGCAACTTTTAGCCTGAATTTGGCCGGAAATCAGCCCTGATAGTGCGCCTCAGTGCCTAAGCGCGCGCCTCACAGGGCGCAGCGCACTTGGTGCGCCTCAAGCCTAGGCGCGCCTAGGCGCTCGCCTAGGCGCGCTTTTGACAACTATGGACTGTCAACATGTTATAGTTTAACATCTTATAAAAAAGTTGAACACATTGGTTCATATATTCTCTTTTTTATTTAATTTTGAGATATATAGGATCCGGAATTACTTGATTTATTGACCCGTTTAACCTGACTGAAAGTATTACTATTATTGTTGTCGACAGTTGTATTGCGTGTGTAACTCAGTAGAAGAGAAGAATGCAACCATGTCTAGCCTGAGACATCGCGTTTTTCCTCCTCCATTACTGCTAAAATGGCCGAAAGTAGCATTGTTCTGTCTGTGGTTACTGCATCCTGAGCCAACTAGTAGACCGAAAATAGAGTGAGTTTCCTTTAGTCAACTTACGCGATCTGTAATATTCATTATGCCTATGGAGGAACTATTGCATAAGTTTTATGTGAAACAGCTATAAAAAATTGCCATCCAACTATGTGGGTCAACTGATATTAGGATGGACTGCAACCTATCTTGGACTTGTGGGCTAAACACAACTAAACCCTAATAATAAAATACTACTAATAAGTATAAGTAACATATCTAAATGGGTTGACCACCTAGCTTGTTAATAAGCGATCGTGTTCGCCTGTTCGGGCTGGCTGAGTTGTAAATAAACAGTTCGACCTGACAACCTGTTTAAAATTATAAAAAATAAAAAAAAGAAAGAAAAATCCCCAGGCTGTTTAACTCATTTGCACCTCGCTAACCAGTTTACGACATTTTTAATACAATTACAACCTGCCAAACCGTCTGACCCGTTTAAAAAATGGGTTAGCGAGTTTTGTCCGGATTACAGGAAGTGTGTCTGAATTAAGGTTGAGTTTTTCGACAAGAATAGCTAATCGGGTCGTGTTCATGTTAGGTGATACCAATCTGCCAAACCGGACCAGCCAACCTGACATGAATGACACCCTACCGGAATGTGGTAAAATTACTCTCATAATGCAACCTAGTTGAATTCTGAATTTGAATGTCCCTAGACAAAAACTAACACAAGTTTAAGCTTCTTTTTGTTGCTGAATTCGATTTAAATCCTAATTAGATTAGGAAGTTAATATTTTTAATTAATAAGTTTCTTACCATTTTTTACCACCATAAAATTTTAAAATCCTTAAAGTTTACATTATTATGTTTTAAGTTCTAATCGCCGAACAAATGTGAATCAGTGTTATTCTTTATCTTTCGTCACTTGGTTGAGTTCTAGATAAACGAATCAGCTGCATAGTTGGATGGACTCTTATTCAATAGTTCAGTAGCCTCCATAAACCAGATGTTTTGTACTAAAAAATATCTTATGTGCCATTATCAGTGAAGTGTTGCAAAGCGAGTTTCTTACTGAGCCTAAAGACAAATTAGATGAACGGGTGGCAGCGATAGACCTTAAAGAAAAGTTCGACGACCAGGATTTGTTGCTGGAGTTTCTTTTAGTGATGCAACAACGCAAACAAGAAGCTGCAGATAATTTGCGAAGTATTGTTTCAGCTGTAAACTCAGATTTGCAGGAAGTTGTGAAATTGCAGTCATTAATCAATAGAAAACCGGAATCAAATATGAATCTTGGAGTTCAAGATTCCCATGATGATTCTTCTAGTTCAGGATTCAGAAAACGCAACAGATTAATCACTAATGTTCATCAAAACGAGCATCACACGTCTGAAAACCAGGCAAATTCGAGCTCTAAAAGTTCAAGATTGATGAGGAACTTTAGGAAACTAGAATCTGCTTACTTTTCGACTAGGCGAAGGGCGTTTAGACCAATTAGCAGCAACAGTAAAGAGTCGGTTAATGATTTTTCATTAAAAGATCAGTTGGCAGGTAGACAAAGTAGATGGATAAACTCATTTTTGAATGGATTATGCAAGTATCTGTCTTTTAGCAAACTGAATGTCAAAGCAGATTTGAAACAAGCTGACCTTTTAAGTTCTTCTAATCTTGTGTGTTCTTTGAGTTTTGATCGCGATGGAGAGTTCTTTGCAACTGCTGGTGTTAATAAGAAGATTAAAGTTTTTGAATATGATTCAATCTTGAATGGAAACCGTGACATCCATTATCCTGTTGTCGAAATGGCAAGTAGGTCGAAGCTCAGTAGCATATGTTGGAATAGTTATATTAAAGGTCAGATTGCGTCAAGTGATTTTGATGGCGTAGTACAGGTACATTTATCAACTTCAAATCACGCCCGTCGCTTTTTAATGTTTAGTATGTGTATATTATTGTTTACCATTAAAAGTTATATTTTTCAGGTATGGGATGTTACGCGAAATGAAGTATATAAGGAAATGAGAGAGCACGAGAAGCGTGCATGGTCAGTGGATTTCTCATCAGCAGATCCCACGCTACTAGCAAGCGGAAGCGATGATGGTTCTGTAAAACTCTGGAATATCAATCAGGCAATTCTATTATCGGATTATCAATCAGGCAATTCTATATCAGATAAATAATGCTGTGAAGATTATTATCCAGATGTATATTAACTTTTTTTTTTTTTTTTTATTATTCTTCTGCAGGGAGCAAGCGTCGGTACAATTAAGACAAAAGCAAATGTCTGTTGTGTTCAGTTCCCTTTGGATTCTGGTAAATCCCTTGCATTCGGTTCAGCAGATCATAGAGTATATTATTATGATCTTCGAAATCCAAGCAGACCCGTTTGCATGTTTGTTGGACACGAGAAGACCGTTAGTTATGTTAAGTTCATTGACTCGACGACCCTTGTATCATCATCTACTGATAACACTTTGAAGCTTTGGGATTTGTCTGAGTGCTCGTCCCATGTGGTTGACTGTCCGGTTCAGTCCTTCACAGGTCACACAAATGTTAAGGTAAATTTCTTCTTGTTTGTCTCGATTGTTGACTCTTTATGTTTCTTGTTTTTAACTCTTGTTTTATTATTTTCTTCAGAACTTTGTCGGTTTATCTGTATCTGACGGTTACATTGCCACTGGTTCAGAAACAAACGAGGTACTAGAAAAAACATATAACCTGGTACATTACGTACTTATTCTACTCCGTTTTTTTGGTCAAACTATAATTGATATGGTTCTTAAATCGTCCCAGGTTTTCATCTACCACAAAGCATTCCCTATGCCCGCTTTATCATACAAATTCAACACCACAGACCCGATTTCAGGTGATGAATTGGATGACACTGAGCAGTTTGTGTCATCCGTTTGTTGGCGGAATCAATCTTCTACTTTGGTTGCTGCAAATTCCATGGGAGACATAAAACTTCTAGAGATGGTTTAGGAGGTAAACAAGCGTAAATCTTAATAGTCATCGCTTTAAATGCAGAGTTCTTTATACAGACAACTTTTTTTGTTCATTTGCGACGATTATGGTTTTAAAGATCATCACAACTTATACTGCAGATATTATTTTAGCTGAGAAATAAAGATTATAGTGTTATCTTTTGTGTTCAGATTCATTTCATTTGTGTTCAGAACATGTTGGGTTGACCCGCTTCGAAACATTCAACAAAAAAAAGTAAAATGGTGATGTGATCAGGCGAATAAAAATATATTTCCAAATAGTTGTGTATGTCACGCGTAATTGCACTATAACGGTTATGTATATATGAAGGAGAGCGCAAATCTAAGATCCAGTGGGCGACATACCTCATAGGCGCACTAGACAATAACATAAATAAATGACATAATCAAACAGGAGAAAAACAGGTACATAATCATTTATATAGTATAAATTCGGATAATACAAAAATGCTACAACATACAGTCCGATAATACTAAGCTAAACCCTAAGGCTCAAACTCGCTACATACTGGACTATAAGATAAACAAACAAATGGCATATGATCTAACAGGTGCACAACAGGTACATAATTGTTTATATATGTAACATATATTCAGATAATACAAAAATGCTATAGCATATGACCAAAACTAACTTCTGGTCTCTTCCAAATACTCCCATCTCAAAAATAAAGAATATTACCTATCGACACTGATTTCCGTTTTTAGCTGATTGAATTAACTTGTTAATAAGTCTTCTAAGCCTGTTAGCTCCTGGGCCGGGTTTAACGCGTGTGGGGTTCCCAACTTTCGAACAAGACGGGCCACCTTTGCACCAGCCACCCGGGGTAAAGCTCCCATTGGGGCGGTGCAGTAACTGACTATCAATTCTATCCAAAACCGTGGTATCTTGGTTAAATTTACGGGCAAATGCAGCCCCACTTTTTATCATTTTAGCAGTATCGTTAATGTTGAGGACATGCGGATGCTGTTTTGGTGGGTTGTCCCATGATATAAAGTGCATATCATGGTTAACCACGGTTGGAATGAATTCTGGAACATTGCATATAACGGTCTGAAAGTAACCTTCAGGTGAAGAGACAAAATTTGTGTAGTACATGAGTAGAGTTCTTGGTAGATTATCCCAACCCCATATGCAATATTCTACAAATGATCGCGATAGAATCATCCAAGCTGATCCTGCAAAAAAAAAGGTGACATTTTTAGATCTCTTAAACACTAGTACTTTTTTTTTTGTAAAAATGTTGCGCATTAAAAACCGACAAACATGATGGCCTGCTGATGTCTAAGGAACTATGACCATGTTGACTTTTTTCTCGGATGTGGAGCATAGAGACCAGTTAACTTAGAACTTAAAAGATTACCCTAACTGAAGTTTTTTTATGGAAGTTTTAGCCTTTTGAAGAAATTTGGCAAATATTGCTCATTCTTACAAGATCTCATGTTCCTTTTGCATCCAAGAATGATGATTTTGATACAACAAAAATGGCAAGTACAGCGGTTCGAAAAGCGAATCACTCTTTTACAGATCTAATATACATCATTAACTCATCTGAGATGCACATCACCATAATTGCCTTAAAACCCTTTAAGATTTTGGCCGATGGTTATAGCGTTGCAATTGAAAGCAAAAGAAACATGAAAAATATTGAAATATTTATATAAAATTGCATTGCATGGTATAAAGATTGGGACAAAACTCACCGGTAAACAATTTAAATGCTGTTGGCAGAGGTCGGTCTGGTTTCACCCAAAAGATGTCTGACTTTTTATTCTCATATAGTCCAGGGTCAATCATTAAAGGCTTTGCTCTTTGATCCCTGCATATACAAGTAGATGGGTCAAAACGGCTAACCCCTCAATCGTCAAAACGGGTTTGGTAGGATTGGGTTGACCCACGAACATTTTTTGCTTCTTTAAGTTTTAAAACTTATCAATTCATTTTAGTAAAACAGTTTAGAAGCTTACAACATTTGATTTAGTCGCAGGCCACCTTTTAAACCGTTTTTTTTCTTCCCTTTCTGTTAGAATTTTAATGTTTCACTCATTTGATCATTTAGCATGTAAATAAAGCCCCAACCGACCCATTTTAACATAAACGGGTTGAAATTGCCACCCCTGTACTGTCTGCAGGTGAGGGAGCTTACTCCTTCCATCCCAGTTGGCTTGTGTGCTCAACGAAATTCCAGTCACGATTCAGATTACGAAATGTTGAAAGAAGATCTGAAAATACATTCAAGAAATCAATCAGTTTCGTTCAAGTAGTTGATTTGATTTCGTTTACTTGCAAATGGACCATTGTTCTAGCAAAAATGACATAAAGAACACTATGCTTTGCTAGAATGAGCAGTTTTAATCAGAAGTGTCATGTATGATGGTTTCTTTTGCATTTTCATTACCATCATTTGTTTGCTCAATTCTTACAAGTATTGTCGCTGTATTCCTGTACAAATAATGGGTTCGGGTCAAAACCTGGGTATAAGTTGGGTTGACTCGAAGCACTTTTTGTCCAAAAAGTATTAATTTTGTTGTAAATAATAAATTTGTCAAATATGATAACAAAAGCTATATATTTCAATATAAATTAATTATTTATATAAAATGGTTTAGGAGATTTTAGCTTTAAAATACACTATGGGCAACTTCCAACCTGTTTGACCCGTTTCCTATCAAGCTAGGTTTTTAATGAGTTGAAAATTGCCAAAACTATGTATGAATGAGCAATATTGGAAACATTATGAGAATCTACACACAATATCTTATCCAAAATCGTTAAGATAATCACGGTATATCATATGTAGCAGAGAACTAACCATCTTGAGTCACTAGAGGATAATCAGATGCACTAAGGTTTATAAACCAATCCCAATCTTTATATTTCTTTAAAAGAACAGCACACGCGTGAAGAGTGTTCGACACCATTGTGGGACCTCTATAAGTCACCATATTCGCTTTCGTGATCATAAAAACATTCCCAACTTCAGCAAACATGGGATCTTTTTCAACTCGCGCTGCAAGCTCCATTCGTTCCTCAGCTTCAGATTCAAGATCAAGATGAACAACATAATAATTCCACGGATGATACAACGCTCTAAGCGTCCTCCAAAGCTTATCCAAGTCCCCCTTTGATCCAGAAATTAAATACGCAAAACGAGGAACAGACGAACGCGATTCTGAAGTAGCATACATAATTTTTTCTTCAGCAAAATGCGGAATTGATTGATTCGACGCAAGACGAGAGTTGAATAACGGAAAAAATGAATTGAATTTGTACAAAGGAGGAAGGAGACCCATATTGAAACTAGTTGCTAACAGGAATAAACATATGATTGAGGTTATAGCAAGAGGGAATGCCCATCTTTTTTCTGTATGAAAAGATTTAATATCTTTTAGTTTTATCATGATCCAACTTAGCTATATTACAACTCAAGAACGCGTAATTCTCACAAGATCTTCATATACTGATCGCTGCAGACCGATTGCAGGCTGTTAAACCACAAAAAATCAAGAAAATTAGTTCAATATTCATGACTAAGTTCAACTAAAATGGAAGCATTAAACAACTTATTCTTTCATAGTCTAAAATCAAGATTATGTTTCTTGAAGTAACTTAAATTAAAAATCAAAACTTGCTATCATACTACTAAACAGCAGACACCATGTCAGATCAGATTTAAAAAAAAAAAAACTTAGTTAAAGATTAGCATACAGATCCAAAACAGAATTAAACAAATGTCCATATTAACAACTGATTTGGGGGAAAAAACAAATCACATCTTTAAAAGAAGAAACAAATGCATCAGATTTCAACACCTTACAATCAAATCACAACAAAATAACAAAAAAGAAGACATACCCATTACAAATAAATAAAATCCCAGAAAAATAAAGATAAAAGTTTGAAGAAATGAATCACCTTGATGGAATCTGTTGGTAGAGTGAAAGCATCCACGTTCAAAGGGAATATAGAGAAAAGTAATGACAGTGGAGAGAAGAAGAAGAACAACAAAGTGTGTAATTGATTTGATTCGTATAGTATACAGTAATTTATTTATTATTTATTTATTTTCTTTGAATCTTTATGTTGTGTTGTTACTGTTTTGTTGGGAAGATTACTTTTTGATTATAAATCTTGGTTTTATATGGACACGAGATCATTAAATTAGATGGTTGTTTTGTTAGCAATAATTCAATGTTTTTGTATCTACCAAAATAAAGGTATTTAGGAATCATACATCTCTTATTAGGATTTATACATTTTGGCCCACCTCACACACTAATAGAAGACTGCTACCTACCCAGAATATGATGTCACACACCTCAAAATATGATGTCACGTGGTGTATGAAACCTAGAACCCCAAAATAAATTAGTTTATAAATCTTTTTTTTCTTAGATCAAGAATAATATGTTTTTGTATCTATTAAAACTCAGGGACATGTCTCTTCATAACTAGGGTATATATCTATAGCTTAGATGAAATTATAATCGTTCATTGTTAGACCATATGTAGTGGTAAGGGGAAAAACTTCAGGCCACTGTTTCTGATTGTTTCACGTGGCAGCTAAGTCAGCATGTGGCTTGAAGTAAAAAAGGGGTGTAGTGGTAGTGGGAAAAAGATAAGGCCCCGTTGGTTTAAAAAATAAATAAATAAATAAATTTTCGAACCTTAAAAAAATGGCCGTTGGAATGAGGTACGTGTCAACAACCTATTGGTTGTTGAATATCTTGCATATCGTTATGTTTGTAACGTCCGGAGTGATTTTTGGAAGATGGAGCCCCCCTGTAACGGTGTGGGAGGCTCTATCTTGTGATTTCAAGCCCCGATCACACCCCACTACAGCAGGTCTTAGTTTGATGACACTCGATGATGACGTCAAACCATTTCATAAGAAAGCCGACTGACTTGTTTTCTAGAAGAAAAAAATTGCTGACGACAAAATTTAAACTTGGGTCTACCTATTTATTAGGAAGAGAGACAAAGTATCACTTGACCTTCTGTGTGACATCAAGATGTGTTATTTATTTGAAAAGTGTAGATGATTTCTATAAGGGAAGATTTGATTGTGATAATCTATATATATATATATATATATATATATATATATATATATATATTGCAAAGGGATTAATCCTACATGTCATACTCTTATGCAATCTCTCCTTTGAGAGATGCCACATAGGATGTAATGTGGCAACTCTAAACCAATTAAAAAAAAAAAAATATGATTAACCTAATCTATTATAATTTTTAACTTAATCTATTAAATACCTAATCTACTAAATCTAAATATTAAACCTTTATTATTTTATCTCTCGTGTTTCCTCTCATAACTTTTAAACGTTAGTATCTTTTATATACGAGATTTTTTAAAGAAAAAAATTACACCAAATTAACGAGCGTTTTATTATCTTTCTAACGAGTACCATAGTGTTATATAAAAATCGGAGAAAAATATGATTATTTTTTGTAACCCGACATGTATTGTGTCGGGTTTGGAATTAGTTTGAAAAAAATTGTGTGTTTGGGTCGGGTCTGGGATTAGGTGATACCCGACCCGATTACCCGAAACAACATACCCATATACCCGAACTACATACCCGATCATATACCTATGAATTTTTTAACGCATCACATAACCCTTAGATTAATGCGTTCGATATTTCAATAATTAACTTTTTTTTCTTATTTCATGTTAGTTCTTTTTAGAATGATCGATTACAAACTTTCGAATTCATTTGTAATGACACTAGATTTATACCCCGGCACAGAAATTCGTTTTTTATATATTTGAATATGATAACTTATGGCAGAGATTTGTTTATAATAATAATAATAATATTAATATATTTTATTATGTTATATTAGATATTTCAACCCGGGACGCTCCCGGGATAAAAACTAGTTCTTTATAAATAAATAAAGACATGTAAGATGGGTTCACCTAATTAAGTCACGAAAAGATAATTATAATAGACGGTTTCGCGAGTTAATAAAATCCTATAAACCTTAATGTCATCGCTTTAATTTTTTTTATTTATTTTTTTGAACGGCATCGCTTTACTAGTTCATTCATTTCATTTAGTAAAAATTTAGTAAAAGAAAAAAAAAAGTGTATATGTTTTTTTTAAATGGTAAAAACTTTCATTTGTAAAATAAGAATAAAAAAAAGACTGTAAAAAGGGGGAAATTACAAGACGACCAAATTTTTTTGAAGCCATTCCTGTTATTATACAACATAAACTAATAGGGAATTATCGAGTCAGTGATAAGCCATTTTGATCTATCATTTTGCCCAAAAACAACTTCATTTCGACTTTTTCACAGCCGTTTTCAAAAAATACTAAAAAATAAATGCTGGAAAATTGTGTCCCCCTAAATATACCGATAAACATAAAGTATATGGTGGTGACGTTTTTACAATATGAAGATTTAGATTTTGAAATTGAAAAGAGAATCATTAGTCACCGAATCACCCACCTCCTTCTTCACCTTTCACCACCATCACTAACCATCTTTCAAACACGCTTTACAAAGTACCTGTGCCACATCAAATGATTCAAATACACAAATCTATTGGTTGTTGATGGATTATTATTTTCTCATGAACTTGTTTAGAAATATAGGACCAGAGGGATGGAGGATAAGACAAATTTTTGCATCTAAACGATTTGAATTTTATGGCTCATGTTATTAAGCGTCACAAATTCAAGAACTGTAAAGATCTTTTACCTAAACGAATGATTCCGTTCTTCACATATGTGGTGGTGAAAGGTGAGGAAGGAGGTGGGTGAAAGGGGAAGAAAGAGGTGGGTGGTGGGTCTCACTTTCCCGAGTTTACTAAATAAAAGAAAAGAAGAGAAAGAGATATTAGGAGAGAAAAGAAAGGAAAATATATAATTTTATTTCGTGTTCCCGAGTTGAAGGGAAAAGAAAAGAAACTAAAGCTTTTATGTGTTCCCGAGTTGAAAGGAAGAGAAAAGAAACGTATATTTTACAATTATACCCTTGTAAGATTTTATTATAGGTTAAATGAGAGGGTAAATTGGTAAATGATTACTTAAATTTTTTCTTACTTTCCTTCCTCCCGCTTCCTTCCAATTCGAAAGGATTGTTATTTGGATGAATTTTCATTCCTCTTCCCTCCACTTCTTTCCTTTAATAAAACTCTGGAACACAAAATTGTCCCCCTTTCTTTTCGCTTCCTTTCCTTTCCTTCTACTTTTAAACTCTGGAACATATAAAGTTTTTAAAAGGTATTAAAAAACCAAAAATAAATTAAATATAGTAAATTTACCAATTTGCCCTTCATTTAACAAACAAAATGACCATATTAGCCCCCATTTAACTGATTAAGTTAACTAGGTTAACTTTTTGAATGGATTTGGCATTTAAACATAAACCTGAAGGGTCCGGATGAGAAAAAAACTTGTTTGGATGGATCTAGCAAATCTGGCCAAACCTCATGGACGAATTTGAGAATTTACTCTTCTAATAACTAATACCCCTACTATATTGTTAATGTGAGTCGAGCTTATTTTATATATATTCTTGCCTCTTAATGAAAGGTCTTAACTTCACTACCAAACAAGGTTATAATTTGTGTAATTTAGTAGCGACTAGTGAGTATGAGTTCTCTACCAATACCCAAAAAAAACCCCTATTATATTAATTAGGTGTTTTTTAACAGAATTAGGTGTGTTGTGGTATTGCTTATTTGCATTTAGATGTGCCAACAGTCAAAGCGCTGGCCCGAAGAAATATTCCGGTTTCGACTCAGGTGTGTAGCATTTGTAATGAAAGTATCGAATCTATTGATCATTTATTTATAGGTTGCTCGAAGTTAGTGAAGGTGTGGCAATTGGTTTTTGCTTGGTGCAAAGTTCCGAGTTTTGTTGCTTTTCATGCTCGTGACTTATTATACTACCACTTGACGGCAAAGAATGGGGCTAGGGTGAGGAAAGCGTTTTATGCAGTGGTATTAACAACCTTTTGGAGCATTTGGCGAGCAAGAAACGATTACGTGTTCAATAAAAAAGAAGTGTCCGTTCGGAAAATTATGGAGGAGATCAAGATTATGACTTTCTTATGGGTTACAAACCGATCTAGAATGGTGAATATGTCTTGGGATTTTTGTTGTAGTTTTGATGCAATTAAAATGGGATAGTTTGGATTTGTTTGTTTTTGATTGTGTGGGTTGTTTCCCCACTTTTTGGTTGTTGTTTTCAGATATTGTACCACGGTTTTTTATTGCTAGTATCTTGCTAGCTTTGGAATAAAGTTTTGTTGGCCGTTAAAAAAAAAAAACCCTTTTCTCAACATACACATCACTCTACATAAACCAACCCTTAATTACAAAACACGTGGTACAACCACATTTAGTTTTCATTTATTGCATGCTTAATAAGATGACCTAAGTTTTCATGAATTAATTTTAAAGTAACAAACTTTAGTTTCACTATCATGGTCGAATTTCAATCTACTTCATTTATATTTCAGTGATTTAACGAGTCTATACAAGTCAAATCTATAACAACCGAAAATTACAACTTCATTCCACTCTATCATGAAGATATTGATTGCACAATTCAGGTGACAAAAACAATTTTGTGAACTTGAGGTATGTTGTTTGCCAACACGTAATATTATAGAAAATTAAATTAAATAAATATAATTTCTTATCATATGATTAAATGTCAACCTCCAAATAGGGCCAACCCAACTACCTTATAGTTGCACCTTCCACTCTACAATCTGCATCAAGAGGGCTATTTTTCATCTTCCACAATTTAAAATATAACATGGCTTTATTATTAAAAGATGCAATGCTTAATTTTAGATACACATGTAATACAATTATTTGGTAGGTACTCATATCTTTTGGACTGTTTTGGTTGTTGTCAAAATCCTTATACATGATTTCTTTACAACTTTAAGAATTTTTTTTTTTTAAGTTTTGGTCATATGCTATACTAGATTATACCCCGGGAGCGTCCCGGGTTGAGAAATCTAAGTAAAGTGAATAAAATTAGAAGTATCTAAACTATAAAAATGGCATCTATGTATCGACTTACATTAGATACTTTAAAAAAAATATATACCAAAAGATCCATTTCACCTTACAACAGCAACATCTAAAACTATAAAATAGAATATTAAGATCCCAAGCACTTCAAGGGGACAAAGATTGTTTAGCACCAATACATTAAGTCAAAGGTCTTTAACTGCATACAATAAGATATGAGCTATTTCAGAATATGGTAGAAAAAGAAAACATAGCAATTACTTGTTGGAGAGCGTCTCGGGTTGAAATATCTAATATGACATAATAAAATATCTAATATGACAACATAGTTAATGACTTGTCAATATATGATTAATCAATATTATTATTATTATTACTTTAAACAAATCTCTGCAATAAGTTATCATATTCTAATATAAAAAAAGGGTAATTGGGTCGGGTATCACCTAATCCCAGGCCCGACCAAAACCCACAATTTTTTTTTTAAACTAATATATCCCGGGAGCGTCCCGGGTTGAGAAATCTAATTTGAAATATCAATTTTACACCTGAAATAGACTGATGCGTTTTACAGTTACATGCAGGAAAGTTTCGGGTAGCACTTAACCTAAAACAATTAACAATGTATCTTCAATGTTAGTGCATAACCTTAAACATTGTATAACTCTAATATTAAAACCTAACCTAAAGCAATGTACAACTCCAATGCTAACACATGTTGTAAATAAAAATCATATTTACTGGTTTGAACATAACTAATGACTTGCCTATACATGATTAATGAATAACCTGAACACTTTGTGTTTTTTTTCCTGTATGAACAACACCACACAAAAAATAGTCGTTTTTTTCTCCGTTTTTTATATAACACTATGGTACCCGTTGGAAAGATAATAAAACACTCGTTAATTTGGTGTAATTTTTTTCTTTAAAAAATCTCGTATATAAAAGATATTAACGTTTAAAAGTTATGAGAGAAAACATTAGAGATAAAAATCTAATTTTGTTTTTAAATTTTAAATTATTATTTTCCTAAAATAAAGTCCTTGCCACATGGGATGACACATGTCACACTCAATGAAGAGAATACCCTCTTTGAATGCCATGTCATTAAAATGGCTTTGGTTTATTATATGTATAGATAGATATCAACCATTCATTAAATTCCTTTTTTTTTCTTTCTATTTGAATCCTTCAATTTCTGGTCAATTTATGTAGTGATTAAACTTCAAATCAAACAACCCTCAACGTCGAAGGACACTATATATAATCACCGTCGTGGGTGACACTCACCAAACTATAATGTAACCCGTAGTGTCAGTTTGTTACCATATGTAACACCTCGCTTTTGAGATTTGACTTACGAGTAACATGTCAAACACTTATTTAATACAAAGAGACATTATTGGTTTACAACTCTTCTAAGTGTAAACTATTGATTTGTGGGTTTGTTCTTGTTGTGAAGGAATAATGTGATAACTTATGTGACATGTTTCATCAAAGCTGTACTATTATTTGCTTTATATATATTGTGCTCGACTTATGTTACACACATAACCACTTATTATTAATCAAATCAAGTCTAGGCATGAGTTACACGTTATGCCACACTACATGCTCTAACCGTCTTATCCTTAACTGCTTACATTTAATGATGGATTCAGTACACTTAGAAATCACATAATTTTGTCATCTTACACTCAAGAATGAAATCATGATGGAGAAATGCATCTTCAAAGTCTTCAAGTTCCAAGTTAATGAAGAGGGTGTTTGGGATTGAGTTTCAAAATAACTTATTGACTTATTGGCTTTTCTAAAAAGCCAATAAGTTAAGCTGTTTGTGTAACCCAAAAACACTTTCTGTTTTGACTTTTGGCTTTTAGCTTTTAAGGGTGGAAAAACTGTTTTTGAAAAGTTAGAAATCCTGACTTTTGGCTTTTGACTTTTGGAAAAAAATTACAAATTTACCACTCATACAACCAATATTCACAATAAGTTAAGCAAAACACTTAAAAAACAACAATTTATTGATTTTTGACGTGTCTCATCCAAAAAGCTAATCCAAACACTTTTTTTAAAACTCTTTTTTAAAAAGTCATAAGCAAATAAGCACTTTTGACTAAAAACACTTTTGCATATCCAAACTCAATCCCAAACACCCTCGAAGTAATGATTGAAGCTTTATGATGGATTAAGGCTTTTGGTTTAATGATTTTGAAGATAATTTTATATGTGGTTGTAACTCATACTCGAAAGGGCGTTTGGGGTGAGACTAAATCGCACCCCTAGTTTTTTCTCTGTTCTTTTCATCGCCAATCCTCTGTCTCTTTCTTTTTCTATATACGCTCCTCGCCTCCTCCATATATGCTTGCACTAGATTATACCCCGGGAACGTCCCGGGGTTGAGAAATCTATTATAACATATCAATTTTATATATGAAATAGAATATGCACTTTACAGTTACATGCAGGAAAGCTTCGAGTAGCACCTAAACAAAAACAATTAACAATGTCTCTCCAATGTTAACGCCTAACCTTAAACAATGTATAACTCTAATATTAATACCTAACCTAAAACAATGTACAACTCCAATGCTAACACATGTTGAAAATAGAATTCATATTTACTGATTTGAACATAATTAGTGACTTGCCTATACATGATTAATAAATTACCTTAACACTTTGTGTTTTTTTTCTATATGAACAAAACCCCACAAAATGTATAACTCTAATATTAATACCTAACCTAAAATAATGTACAACTCTAATGCTAACACCTAACCTAAAACGATATATAACTCTAATGTGACTCTAATATTAACATATATCCTAATGGCTAAAAAAATACACAACTCTAACATACTGATATGGGTATCTAACATAATACAATATATAACTTTAGTATTAACACCTATCATAAAGGCTTAAAAAATGCATCTCTAATATCAATATTTAATATCTAACCTAAAATAATGTATAACTCTAATATTAACGCCTATCATAAAGGCTAAAAAATGTATAACTCTAATATCAATATTCAATTCCTAACCTAAAAAAAAATCTATAAATCAATGCTAACACCTAATACTTCAAACGAAAAATAGTTGTTTTTTTCGTTTTTTATATAACACTATGGTACTCGTTGGAAAGATAATAAAACGCTCGTTAATTTGGTGTAATTTTTTTCTTTAAAAAATCTCGTATATAAAAGATATTAACGTTTATAAATTATGGGAGGAAACATAAGGGAGAAAAATCTAATTTTGTTTTTAAATATTTGTTTTCCTAAAATAACTTAATCCCTTTTGTTTTTTAAAAATGCCACATAGGATGACACATGACACACTCAAAGGGGAGAATGCCTCTTTGAGTGTCATGTCATTAAAATGGCTTTGGTTTATTATATGTATAGATTATCTTTAACTTATATTTCTTTAAACGTAAGTTTATCTAACCGCATACGTGTTACAAAACAAAACTAGTAAAAGCATGATCAATACAGTTAAAATATGCGTGTCTGTAAGTAAACTATGTATGCATATGTATATACGAATGACGCTTATCTTTCCCCTTACTGACTCATACTCGACCAAGAAGCGAATTTAGTTCTTTACAAACAATGCTATATGCCACGTTGAATGTCACATACATTAGTTTCAACTGTTGTTTACCGGTAAAAAGTATCCATAGTTTCTTGGAACAGATTACAAAGGCCTAATCATCTAAGTAATTTCTTCATGACATTTGAAATATTAAAACTGGATAAAATTGTATTGGATCACGCCAGAATTGAATCAATTGATTGCCCATTAATGTGCATATCTCACCAGCCTTATAACACAGGAATCGAAATATTAGTGTGGGCCAGCCCATTTTTGATTTTTACTTAAATGAGTACTTAGTGGTTATATATTTTTAAAGAAAGGTAAAAAACTAATGCCAACCAAGCTTACTTTTTTTTTTTTTTTTTTTTTTTTTCCGAACGGCTAATTTCTCCCCTATTTTTTACACCCCTTTTAAATACACTTTTTTTTTTTTTTGCTTCTTATGTGGCTTGAATTCTCAACCTCTCATTTGAAATCCCAACATCTTTACCAAGCTTACTTAGGGGCTGTTTGGTTGATTAAGTGTTGAATTATTAAGAGGTCTGAATGGTTAAGAGGTCTGAATGGTTAAGCGTTGAATCATTAAGTTGGACCTCTTAATGGTTAGTTTTCTTGTCCCACGTTGGTAGGGGAGCTTCATTAAGGTTCAGCCTAGTTCAATGCTTAATAGTTCAGTGCTTAATGGTTCAGCAACATCCCAAATCTTAATGATTCAGACTTAACCATTCCATTCAGAAGCTGAAACAAATACACTGAATGCTGAATCATTCAGCGCTAAATGGTTAAGAGCCTCATTAAGAGGCTACCAAACATCCCTTAGTGTTCTGTTAAACACACTTAACTTTTACAAAGTCACTAAACTATCATTAGATTTTTCAATGTTATGATTTTTTTTCTTTTACAAATGTTTAACATGTTAATTTGAAGTGGTAGGCAATAGTTATTATTTAGAGATTTTTTTTTTATTTCAAGTTAACTTAAAGAAATAGGTAACAGTGAGAAAAAAATCACTAAAAATAAGTTTTATAACTATTTTATTTAAATTAAACCGGGAAAAAAGTAATGAATAAATAGTGACCAAGTTTCATAATTGCCGAAATCACTACTATCTCAACTACCATGCCACTCTCTCCGGCACCACTATGGGCATCATCGATGTGGTCACCGAAGCCAAGACCACAACTGTTGTTATTTCCTTCTTCGCCACCGAAGCCAAGACCCATTGCTGCTATCCAAAATAACAAATATAGTGGGTGAACCCGTTTTGAATTATTTTTTTTCTTTCTTTATGAACTGATTCATTTTATCCCAAATTATTTCGACCCGATTTTACACCAACCAAAGTAATATTGTACTAACCAAAGTAAAACTTTTTTTAGATGGCCATTTCTAATTTGATCTCATTTTTACTAGCAGCCTTAGAGGGTGTTTGGAGTTGAGTTTTGAAATGGATTTTTAGATTATTGCGTTTTAAAAACGCAAAAAATAAGTTTTTAGTGTTTGGGGTTGAGTTTTGAAATTAAATTATAAGCTACCAAAACGCAATAATCTAAAAGCAGTTCCACCCCTCCTATTATAGCAAAACTCATAATCAATTTTCAAAAAACAATCCCAAACACCCTCTTAGTCGTTTACCTTGATGAAGCTTTACGCATTCGCAATCTCATTTTCTAGTTATACACGTTAATTTGTAGGGGTATGTATCATTTAATCACGCAGATAACATCATTACCTAGTGGCAATCACGTGTTAATTCTTATTAAAGTGATACCGGTTCAAATTTATAAATTAGACGATAGTTGGATTTGATTCATAGGTTGTTCAAATCTCTCTGCGCTCGACTTATTCCTCTCATTAGTCGCTCGTCATCAATTGTCTCCAGTTATCAACCTACGCCACAATGCGGAAATTATACTTTATAGTATGTTCATCCCCTCACCAACCTCAACCTAAGCCTCATCCTTAGACAGTCGGACATCATGCTTAGTCATCCTCGGACAGTTGTACCTCATACGTCACCCAACAATGGAAACATCTCAGATTTATGGTTGTCCGAATCACTTAACACTCGTACCCTGCTCGAAAAATGATTGCTCAGTTGTAAATGAGTCACGCATTAACAAAGATTCGCTCGATTCGGCTCTACCATCCCTAGATTTGAAGAGGAAATAAAAAAAACACCAATATGCATCATTCATCAATCATCATGTGGTTTTTTGGTTTATCAAACCAGGACTGAATAACCAGAAGCAACAATTCAAGATAATAATAATAACCGACAGCCATGGCATCACTGAGCTTCGCAGCCATAACACAACCCCTTTTCAAAAGAGCAGTTCAAGCAATACCCAACCCAACCTTCTTCAACAATAAGCTTCACCCATCTTTATTCCATTCCCCTTTAACTTCTTCAGGTTTCTTCATCCTTCCTTATCAATATTTTACTGATTTCTCTGTCGTTATTTGATTATTATACTTTGATTAATCATGGGTCTATCTGTATTTCGCCTATTTTGCACTGAAACTTATTAAAGGATATTACCCTTTTGACTTTTGATGCCAAACATGTTATCAATCAACTTCATAATTATATGGGATTTTTCATAGTGTTCTGTAGACTGCAAATGAACCAAACTTTGTTTCGTTTAATAAATGAACGAACACGAACAAGCAATTTCGTTCCTTTAGTTAAATGAACGAACATGAGCATATGTGTTCATACGTGGATGTTCGTGAACGTTCGATAACTTGTTCGTTTATGTTCATTAGGGTTTTAACATTTTTTTGTAGTTAAGTACCTCAAGTATCCCACTAATAAATTATTTAATAATTCATCAATAATCATGTATTACATGTTTATATGAAAGATACCGACTTTTTCCCGAAATTTAATATATGTTCGTTTGTGCTCGTTTGAGTTCATCCCCTTGTTTGTGTTCGCTTGTGTTCATGAACGTTTGTTTGCTTTTGCTTTTGTCTGGTACCTAAAATTAACAAACACACACAAACGACAAGAACACACTCATTTCCTTAGTGAACGAACACAAACAGAAAATCCCGTTCGGTAAGTGTTCGTGAACACATCTATTTCTGTAACAAACGAACACAAACAAGGCCTTGTTTGTGTTCGTTTACAGTCCTAGTGTTCTGAAAACAATTCTAGCTACTATAAGAGTAGACGATAAAAGAAGTAAATATGTGAACACAGTTAGTGTTAGTTTTGTAACAAAGTCAACAGATTTTGCATTTTAGAAATGTTATGTTTCTTAAATGAGGGATTACAGGTGTTGGTATATGTCACTTGGCACAAGCTGCAAAGGGTGAAACTGAGGTTTTACTCAAGGGAGTTGGTGGTGAAAGGGGTTCCAATGAAGAAGTGAAGCATATTATTGAAATGGTAAAAGGGTAATTTTGCTTTTTATAACTTGTCCTAAGAAGAAAAGTATGCATTTTTTTATACATAACATTTGTGAAATGGAGTGTTAGATATTTCATGAGATGGGGGAAGTGTTATTTATTGATTTTTATAGATAATGTTTCGTTTTTAATAGGCGAAACGAGCGTCTATAAGGCGTGAAGTACTCCATACAGATTTTCTCACACCACCTGTGTTAAAGGAGTCGATGATGATTATAGAAAAGTTAGCAGATGTTAAAACATCAGTTCAAGGTGGCTACCCTGAGGCTGAACGTTGTCGGCTGTCGGTTGGACATCCGGAAGTATTGACATCGGATCCCGACATTGTGGCTGCATTAAGGTGGCTTATGGTTGTTATTGTTATATTTGATAAATATGAGTTTTGTTTGGTTTAAAGACATTAATTAATTGGTTATAAGTTCGATTTCATTGCAGTATTTCAGGGAACTTTGGTTTTCAACCTTGTTCCCATGGTGACTTTCTTGGTGCTATTCTTGGCACTGGGATCGTAAGAGATAAATTGGGGGATATTCTTTTACAGGTATTAGTAGTTGCGGGTCGGATGGTTGATATTTAAATGCATTTAGAATTTTAGATGATTGCAATTGACTGCTAATAGTTTTTGTTTTTTCAAGATCATATTTTTGTTAAAATGGTAATAAGAAGGATGATTGTATTATTTTCTTACAAGCAAAAATGATATAGTGAAGATGGAAAAATACATATAAAAGGCGTGGAGTTATTTGAACACAAGTCGGTTTTTCTTGTTTGGTTGCAGGGTGAAAAGGGAGCCCATGTTCTTGTTGTTCCGGAGCTAGTTGACTACATCACTATGTCACTCGATAAGGTAATGCTTAAATCTGAAGAAAGCACCATAATATTGTCCACTTATTTCGTAAGGCTGCAACATTTAGCAAAGTATTTTTAGATCAAGTGTTTGAATATTCCAAAGATGTCTAAAGGACTAAAACAACCTTTGTTAATAATATTGAGCATATAAGACAATATTGCGTTGCCTATATCTATATGCATTTGGTATTGTAAAAATGGCAGTAGGCAATAGCTTGGTATCGTGTCATCATCATCATCATCATCATACTCAGTTAATCCCACCTATAGCAAAGCTAAGGTAGGGTCTAAGGAGGGTAAGATGTAGACAGCCTTACCTCTACCCCTAAGAATAGCTCGGTATCATGTGAAAACCATAATTTCTTTCGTTATTACAACATATTAGTCAGAAGATTAAAAAAGTGAAGTCAGTAATTTACATGAGTCAATGTTGTATAACTTGTCTATGGCAGGTGGGGAACGTACCCGTCACATGTAAGAAAATGCCATTGATTGCCCTTGAATATGAACCACCAAGGTTACTAACAACTGTCGTATTTTCTTTTATAATAAAATCCAATTTCTTAATGGCAGGAATCGTCACATAACTTTTTTCTCTTTGTAGGACTAAAACTTTCAAAACTGTGGAAGCATCTATGAGGATTGACGCCATAGCAAGTGCAGGGTTCAAGATATCACGATCGAAACTAGTTGGCTTGATAAGGTACCGTTTTGACAACTTTCTTAATATTATTTGAAACGGCGTGCATCTCTTTTTGGTCATAGTTTAGCCCTTTGTTTTAGTGATGGAGATGTGCGGGTTAACTGGGTGACAGTGACAAAAAACAATACAACCATAAAAAGTGGCGACATGATCTCTGTGAGTGGGAAAGGAAGATTGAAGGTACGATGATCATACATGTAGTGGGATAGTTTTGAGCGTTTACTCGTTTACATATCAACGGGTTGATTCAGGTTATGCTATATCTCTAATGGGTCAAACTAGTAAAACAAAAATATTAGCTGAAATGGAAACGCGTCCAAAGTTCCCAAAATTCCTAATTTATTTCGCTCAAAAGTCCATACATTTATTCAAATACTATGATTGCGTAATTATATCTAACCCGGGTTTTAAAAAGCGCGAAGCGCACAAAAGCGATGAGGTCTAAAACCGAGGCGCAAAGCGCAAAAGCGGTGGGCTTTTCGTACGCGAGGCGCAAGACGAATATATATATTTTTTATATATATTATAGGTTTTTAGCATCATTTACCCAAAATATAGATACAAATAAAGTTTATATATGATTTAACTTAAATGTACCACATTTTTAGCTACATGTATAACAATTTTAAGCACAAAAACACCCGTGTACGAAAAGCGTGCTTTTTATTGCACTTTTTTTTGGCCAAAAAAGCGCGCTTTTTATGCGTTTATTTTAAAACCAAGCATCTAACACGCTTATTCCAAGTTTTCTTGCTCATTGTTTTGGGTCAACCCACTGACGTGTTTCAAAAGTGATACGTCTTTATTCGGTTTTTAACATCTTGTTTTGCATTTTGGGTCAGATAGGAGAAGTGAACGAAACCAAGAAAGGAAAGTTTGCAGTTGAGCTCATACGATTTTTGTGACTTGATGGAGATATGATGGGTTGGTTGATACAACCATCAGCATACCGGTTTGTGTCGAATCATTATAGGGCTCTTACCATTGCTAGTATTCTAAATCAGTGTTCCATACAAAAAGTATACCAAACAGAACATTTTGTTCAAGATGAAAATGGCTTTAAATTATTTGAAACACTTGACCATTCATTGTTAACATTTTGTTTAGATTGGAGAGCCAAACTAACCAAGAAGGAAGTTCGCATTTCAGATCATATAATCATGAGGTACTCGTGTAGTCATCATGAATGGCGTTAAGTGATCATATGGGCACCGTTGGTTGGTCGGATATAATATATTGTAGACAATGTAGATGGGTGTCCTTACATTAGCAGTCTTATGGTTTTAAATTCAAGGGGTCCTGAAAATATGCAGGCATTTGATATGTTTAGCTTTCGGATCGGTTTTAAGTCTCTAGGGAGTTTGGGTCTTAAATAGGTCGTGTATGCAGGTTGACAGGCCAAACCCAACAAAAACCCAGGAAATCGTGTTACTTGAAACCAGAACATAACGCGTATTTGCAGGTTGGGTCTACTGCAACCCAGTGAGGTCGACTGGACTTAAACGCTTAGCTACATGTATCAATGGATTTGTCTGATAGTGTACCCGATGATATACCCGAACTTGCTTAACTCATATTTGTAAATTTCATGTTTGATTCGAATCGTCTACCCTGCTTCGACAGTAAACCTGACTGGTCGACCGGTCTGAATAATCCTCCAGTGTAACTGTAAGGAAGAAAGAAGAAGTATATATGGTCACCATAGAAAGTTGTTCTTATGCTTTTGTTAGAATAATCCTCAGAAACTGAAAATATATAAAAATGGGCCTTTGTGCTCCATAAGCCCAATTAGATTTGATTACTTAGGTGGCCTCTTTGCAAACGTTAACATACGCGAAGCTTGAGAATTCAGATCGGGGTCGAAGGTATAAAAGTATTTTTTTCTAAAACGGGGGTCGAAACCGTATATACGGAAAAATTTCTATACGGATGCTATATAATCAGAACTTTTAAGCGAAAATTTGGGGGCCAGCGACCCCTGCCCCCATAAACCTGCGCCCCTGGTTGCTACAGCACTTTAATGGAGACCAGTGCTTCCATCTTGTAAGAAAGTACAAAACCTGAAACTGATCATTAATCTCTACAATCTTCATTACAGTGAGTCATTTCTGTTCATAATCACACATGCAAATTTGTTTATTATTTTTTTTTAAATAGGTGTGAATAGGTAGAGTGGTGATAGGCTGGACGGTGGGTAAAATATATAAATCTTTAGAGTTAAGGTTTCAATAATTGATCATGTTGTCTCTTCCTTTTAGTAGCATCCAGCTTTTGCTTGGAGCTTATCCAAATGATATTTGAAAGATTTGGTAGACTTTGGTCACATGTTATTGATACAAATTTATGTTGCACATGATTCTATTATTTTGGAATATTACAAGATTTGGGATACATCGTGTGTGAATATAGAAAACTGAATCATACTAGTTGCAGAAACATATTTAATTGTTCATGTATCAGAATAATATACGTTAATGTATCTATTTATAGAAGATAAAACCACGTACATGTGATTATATAATTCTCCGTTTAACTTTATCATGTATTGTATAGAGAGAATCATGATGTACAAGTGATTATTTTGGTGTTTTTCTTTCATGAGAAGTAAAATTTAGGGGTAATTTTATAGGCTTATTGGATTTAAATAATCTTAACTATCAGGAATTGGTCACCACCGTTTATAACGAACGAAATGTGGGATCATGGGCGGGTGGTCCCACCTTTTAATATATGGCCAACAATGGACTACGACTAACACGATACTAGCTGATTATATAAATGGAACATATTTTTTAGTCATAGTTCGTTGGTAGCCAATATGTTTAAAGCTGGGATCATAGTACACATTTTGTTAGTTTGAACTGGTGACGACGATAGTTGAAATTATTTAAATCCAACACGCTAATTTTATATTCCTTCTAAAATTTACAAAATTATGTATTTTTGTAAATTTTATGGGGATATTTAATGAAAAATTTTCTTTCATGAGAAATAAATAATAAGGGTCGGATAGATGGTATAAAGAGAAGACCGGAGATTAGGTGTCAAAACTTGAAATAGATAGATGTTAGTAGGGGGGGATGATTTATTGCAAGATTTTCTAGGGAGGAGATAAAGGAAGCAGTGTTTGATTGCGGGTCGGATAGAGCTCCGGGTCCGGATGGCTTCAACTCCAGGTTTGTCAAATATTTTTGGAGTTATCTTGAGGAGGATTTCTTTAACATGTTTAACCGGTTCCATGAGTGTGGGGTTATTAGTAGAGGTTGTAGTTCTTCGTTTATCATGTTGATTCCAAAATCTAAATCTCCGGTGGGTCTTAAAAGACTATAGGCCTATCAACTTAATTGGCATTGTGAGTAAAGTTATATCTAAGGTGTTGGCGCTTCGGATTAAGAAGGTTTTGGATTCTGTCATATCGGTTACGCAATCAGCTTTTCTGAGTGGGAGGCTTATTTTAGATGGCCCACTGGTTATTAATGAGACTATTGGGTGGCTTAAAAAGAATGGGGAAAGGGCGTTTTTAATGAAGCTAGATTTCGAGAAGGCATATGACAATGTAAATTGGGGTTTTTTGTTATCGACTCTAGATCAAATGGGCTTCTCGGATAGATGGTGTACTTGGGTGAAAGGGGTTTTAGAGTTGGCTCGCTCGACGATTTTGGTGAATGGTTCTCCCACGTTTGAATTCCATTGTGAAAAAGGGGTTCGGCAAGGTGACCCTTTATCACCTTTTCTCTTTTTAATTGTTATGGAAGTGATTCACTGTATGATTGATAAAGCGGTGGAGGTAGGTGAGATTAAGGGGATTCGGATGGGTAGTGAGAATATGACCATTTCTCATTTATTTTACGCCGACGATGCATTATTAATTGGTGAATGGTCTAGAGATAATTTGGAAAGTGTCGCTAGTGTTCTTCGGGTATTTCACTTGTGCTCGGGTTTAAAGATCAACATTCAAAAATCTTATTTGTTTGGTGTTGGTTTAGATGATCGTGAGGTTATGGGTATGGCGGAGGTGATGGGGTGTAGAGTGGGAGTTTTACCGTTTGATTATTTGGGGATTAGAGTTGGGGCTAATATGAATAAGGTGTGTCATTGGAACCCGGTTATTGAGACAATTAAAAATAGGCTCTCATCTTGGAAGGCGAATACATTGTCCATGGGAGGAAGGCTAACTCTTATTAAGTCGGTCTTATCGAATCTGCCTATTTACTATTTTTCTTTATATAAAGCTCCGGTAAAGGTGATAGAGACTATGGAGAAACTGATGAGAAACTTCTTATGGTCAGGAATGAATGAAGATAGAAAGATGCATTAGGTGTCTTGGGAGGTGATTACTTCCCCCAAAAAGCATGGGGGTTTGGGTATTTTGAGATTATCGGATGTTAATTTGACGCTTCTTACTAAATGGGCTTGGAGATTTAAAACGGAGAGCGGCTCGATATGGAGAAATATTATAGAAGGGACTCATGGTGGGAGGGGTTTTTTGGACTTTTCTTCCTATTAAAAGATCTATTCCGGGATGTTGGAAGGTTATCGTAAAGGTGTTGGAGTCTACACGGGTTAATAATAAATCGATCCATCAATTTATCCGTGGTGTGATTGTGAATGGGGATAAGATACGTTTATGGTTTGACTATTGGTTGGGTGATACTTTATTAAAGGATAGATGGCCAAATTTATATAAGTTGGATAGAAACAAAAAATGTTTGGTTAATGAGCGGTTGGAAGAAGGGTAATTTTATGGGGATATTTATTGAAAATTTTTCTTTCAAGAGAAATAAATTTAAGGGTAATTTTGTATCCCCTTCTACAACATACATGAATTATGTATTTGAGGGGATATTTATTGGAATTCTTTGTGGTGTAGAAAACCCTATTGTCTGGTATTTTATCATGAGACAACCAAGCGGTCCAAGCGTATAGTTAACTGCTACGTCAACTTGTATGGGTTGTTTTTGTTTTAATATAAAGACATGGTCCAACTTGTTGACTAAATATAGCTTGTCTGGGTTTTCGCTGTCACTCCTTTATTTTACTTATCAAGTTTTACTCGCCTAGCTAAATTGGAAAATTTGTTAAAATGACTCGAAACATATTTATGATGGTGATTTTTTTTTTTAATAATAAATTTATTTCATACCAAGAAAAACGAGTTACATTTTAGATGATGGGTAAGCGGGCAACAAGCTGCGCCGCTATGCCCTTTTGAATCGCAAAACCTATCCTGCTAAACACAAACCCTTGGTTCTTAGGGCTCTGCGAGTCACTGTGGACCACCTTCTGCACTCGTTTCAGAAACCGTACTGCTTCAGGGGCTAGAGATCCAAATGTGTCAAAAGCAAACGGCAATATACTCACTTGTTGTCTATCCTTTTGTGACCGACCGGTTTTACTACTATGGTGGTTTTAATTTTGACTGTTTGATTTTCTTTCATCATCATTAATCATTTGTTTTGAAAATCTTAAATTAAACAGTCAAAATAAAACCACCAAAGTAGTTTTAGTAGATTTTGCAAGTGTTATTGAATAAATAAAAAGGTCAAAGAATCAATTCCGTTTACACAACCGGTTCCAAGTTTCAAACTGCTTCGAAGTGTTAAAACAACCTACCAACAAAAACAAAACCATGAACCAAACCATATGGATCTGAAACTGACCAGATAGACTGACTTGCTTCAGTTTGGACGATTTAATCGGTTCAACGTTTCTTTAAAAAAAAAATTATCTAATTTGCACCATATGTTTGCTACTTCTTTTCTTTAATAGATTTTGCAAGTGTTATTTAGTCTATTTTGTGTGTGTGAACAAATGTATCTCCAACATATTTTTATTTATTTTTGTTATGTGTTATATATTTCATGTAAAAGGTGTATATCCATATTAAGAGGTTTGGCTTCACCAGTGTACTAACTAACATGCTTTTATAGAGGTTCGAATCCTGGAGCACACAAGGCAATGAAGATAAGAGCCTGTGGTCCACTAGTTGATGCAAGTTCGAATCTGAGCTGACCCGGTTTTCATCCAGTTGTTACTCCAGCTAGGAAACTCGTGTGGCGGCAGTACGGTTTTCTGGGCGAACGTCGTAGTCCCAGCATGGGCCCTGTTATTGTTTTATGATGATTATTTAAAAATGTGTTGACAAAAGTTCACAAGACTATGGTCCATACTCAATATACGGGTCCAATCGTGGCAACCCTTGTACCATAAACAATTTACCCCGAAAAAACATAGTTAGATTCATCGTTAATAATACACTAAATCTCCGGTAAAATAACATAATGGGACTTGCTAAATGTACCCGCCACCCAGACATATTAAACATACCGTACATGTGAAGAGGGGGTTTAGCGACACCCATACATTATCTCGTTTACATTGATATCTCATTCATTGGGTTAATCTATTATGCGAACACATTATTTATTTACTATAAACATCTTTCTCATGGTCAATAAATTTATTTATTTATTTATTATTATTATATTTATTATACGTGCTTTTTGCTCATGGTGAATAAATAGATCAATATCACCCTACATCTTAGACCCACACTCATGATTACAGACATGATATTCCTATTGTGAGGATTTGAATGATGGTTTTCTACACATGCATGATTGTTGAGCATTTGTTTGTATATTTAGAAAGCTTGAAAGGTTGATAAAGACATTTGAACATTTGTGATTAACACACACTTAATGCTTAGTAACATCAACATGATTGAGGGAATTATGAATCTTGTGATATTAATGTAAAACATATTTGATGGTGACACTAACCATTTGCATGCAAGTGACTATTTCAATACCATCACAATAACATTGTGTCATTGTAGAGTTTTATATCACTCTAGTTCTAAATTTAAATAAACCTACTTGCTCACTCGAACTACAAACCAATACACTTGAAATTAATCAACTTGGTAGTTAGTGATATTCAATCAGCTTTCGCGCGCATCAGGAAAGAAATGGACCATTGATAACTAGCTAGTGAGATCTGACTCTCAGGCTTGAGATCGATTGAACATTATATAATTAAGCTAGCTCTTCATATTATTGGACAAACTGGGTTCATTGGAGAGACACTCTCACATATGATCTTGGTGCACACCACCATCTTGAGCAATTGGTAACATCAAAGCGAACCCCCCCCCCCCCCCCCCCCCCTAATAAGTAATAATTATATACTCCTAATCATGTATGTTTCTATCTAGCTTCTTGGTGGAATTTTGGAAAATTTATGTCCAAACTCCATAAATGCTAAGAGAAACGGTAGTGTTGAAAGTGACCAAAAAATAAATAATCAAATAAGCATATGAAAGAGATCGGGTTGAATAACAAATCCAGTCATAAAAGTACAGCTTTGACTCATTCATAGTAAAGCAAATTTTCTTTGGCTAAATGGAAAGACTCGGGTCATTTACATATTTCCCCCTGCTAAGATCATTTATTACATATTTACCCAACTTAAAAAGTTAATTACATATTTCCCCCTCCTAAGGCATACACAAGTTGCAAGTTAATTACATATTTTCCCCCTCCCGGGGGGAATATGTAATTGATTTTTAGGGCTGGGTAAATTTGTAATTAGGAGTTAGTAGGGGAAATATGTAAAAAATTTTGTATATTATTGTTTCAATAGTAATTCATAACATCAAAGTGACACAGGGATGGCTATATTTCTCGGAGCGAACTCCGGGCGAATATGAAGTGCATTAATAGATTATATGTCTCATTGTATATTTAGTAAATTGTTATGTATTTATATTATTGTTTATCCCTTCCATAATTAAAGGGATTGTATCTTGTATTTGTAAGGTTAACCAATCAATGAGAAATCAAGGGTTTGAAACATTATCTTCTACATGGTATCAAGCCAAAACCCTATTTCTTCTTCCTAATCTTTCCTGCGGCCGTAAACAACTCATCAACAATCGATTTTTTTTTTCCCGGCCACCCTATACACCCGTAACCACTCTTCTTCACCACTATGTCTTCCATTCACCCTGCTGTTACTGTTACCAACATTAAGAACTTTATCCCTCTTATTCTTGATCGCCAAACCGAACACTACAACACCTGGGCTGAACTCTTCATCATACACTGCAAAGCGTATGATGTTTATGACCATCTCTTATCCCGTGTCCCTCTTACAACCCCTACGGCTGCCAAAGAACCCGAGTCATCTACCAATTCTACCTACCAAGAATCTTGGGAGTGTATAGATGCCATAGTTATCCAATGGACATATGGCACTATCACCCAAGATCTTGTTCATACCATCATGATTTCTAATACCACTGCCTATGATGCCTGGATTCGCCTTAAAAACCTTTTTCTAGATAACCAAGCCTCTAGAACCATTGCCCTACAAAACAAATTTTTATATACCCACTTAGACCGTTTTTCTGACATGTCCTCCTATTGGCAACACATGAAACTTCTATATGACCAACTCATTAGCCTAGGAGCCAACATCACTGAAAACCAACTTGTCATGCAAATCCTCACCGGCCTAACCGAACAATATGAAACCATCAAACTTATCCTTCAACAAACCAAAACCCTACCCGACTTTTATAACACCCGTTCACAACTTTGCCAAGTCGAGGATCAGAAAATTACCCAAACATCCCTCGCGGCCCAATCCGCAGGAACTGCCCTTAACACACTCACCTCCAACCCGTCTTAAACCCCTAACGAATCCCAAAACACAACCCAATCTGATTCTCGCGGGAGCAACCGCGGCCGTGGCCGTGGCCGCGGTCGTGGTAGAGGAGCCTACGGACGAGGACGCTACCAACAAAACGTTTGGCAGCAACCTCTAAACTCATGGCAACCATCTCCCTGGCCGGCAACCCACAACCACATCCACCATTTTCTCCCTGGCCCAATTGGAACTACCCGCCCTGTCCCTTCCCTTCGAGCCCACTCCAATACTACCCTACACCCTACAAGGCCCACTCCCACACTCAATCCAAATCAGCGGCCCACACTCACAATTCTGCACCCGCAAACCAAGCCCAACAGCCCACTTTAGGCAATCCAGCAGGTATCCTAGGCCCTAAACCGGACACGTCTTAGTCAGCCGAATCATACACGGCATCCTACTCTCCTACGGATATTGCTCAAGCTCTTTACAATTTGGCGCTTCACAACAACGAATCCTCTTGGACCATGGACACCGGGGCAACGGATACAATGTCTCCTCAATCTGATAAGTTCCCCTCTATTTTTAATTCTAGCATTATTCGCAACATTATTGTTGGGAATGGTAAAACCATTCCGGTTTTAGGCCAAGGCAACATTACCTTACCACCACTATTCCTACCATTTAAACTTAACAACGTTCTTTTTGCCCCTAACCTAGTCAAAAACCTTATATCTCTGCGTCGTTTTACAACTGATAACCAATTGTCTGTTGAATTTGACCCATATGGTTTTACTGTGAAGAACCTACAGACCAAGAAACCTATCCTACGGTGCAATAGCTCTGGGGATCTCTACACTCTCAGCCCGTCCAACATCACCAACCTCACAAGTGCTTCCACCTATGCAGCTATCTCTCAAGACATTTGGCATCAACGGCTCGGTCACCCATGCCTAGCTTTTTTAAATACTTTAAAAACTTCTAGTTCTATTTCTTGTGGTTCTTTAAGTAATAAAACTTGCAGTGCTTGTATTTTTGGTAAACATACCAGACTTCCATTTTTTACTTCTAATACAAGTACACGTATGCCATTTGATCTTGTTCATAGTGATGTTTGGACCTCCCCTATTATGTCTAACGGGGTCATAGATATTATGTGTTGTTTTTGGATGACTTCACCAATTTTTTATGGACATACCCTATTGCCCATAAATCTGATGTCTTTGCCATGTTCACCAAATTTCATAATTTTGTCCACACCCAATTCAACACTAAAATAAAATAACTACAATGTGACAACGGTCGTAAATATGCAAATAACCAGTTTTTTAACTTTTGCAACTCACACGACATTCACTTCCGTTTTTCTTGCCTCCACACCTCCTCTCAAAATGGCAAAGCCGAACGTAAAATTAGAACCATCAACAACCTCAAGCGCACCATTTTAGCCCATTCATCCATGCCCACAACCTATTGGTCACATGCTCTCGACACTGCCACCTACCTCCTCAACATCATCCCAAGTAAAATACATAATTTCCAAACACCCACTCAACGACTTTACCATTGCATGCCCACCTATGACCACCTTTGTGTGTTCGGGTGCATATGCTACCATCTCATCCCACATACCACAATCCACAAACTAGCCTATCGCTTTCTCCCATGTGTCTTTTTGGGGTACCCTTCAAATTATAGAGGGTACAAGTGCCTAGACCTTCAAACCTGCAAAATTACCATTAATCGTCACGTTCTATTTGATAAAACCATATTCCCATTTTCCAAGTCTCACAAAACTACCCCTCATACCTACACATTCCTAGATGATACCCCTCACCCATCCATTTATACTAACCCCTCTGTCCCACTCGACACATCCCACAACTCCCCTACCCCACCTCAAACTCCTACGCCACCTTCCTTTGACCAACATGTACCTCCCTCGGCCACACTACCATCCCAACCATTAAGCCCACTTTCACAGCCTACCCATCCTCCCAACCCAGACTTTACACCTACCGGCCCATCTAACCAACCCACACTGACGTGTGCGTAACTATACATATTTTACAATGGATTTTAAACACACGTTTTTGCTTTAATATTTATAAAAATGGTTTCGACCTTCATATTAAAACACACACACTAGGGCAAGTGTACCCTGTCATATATGTAGTAAGTACAGATAAGAACCAAGTATCGATCCATGGACGCGCGCGGAGCAATTGTACTAAAACTCTGTCCCCGATTTACCAGTAGGAAAAGATAAGTTTTGAGTTTTGTTTAAAACTAAATTAATTCTAAAACATGTAAATAACTTAACTACGACTCCAAATAGAAAATATAACTATATAAACTATATTTTTGCCAATCCTAGCATGTTATCTAAATACAATAAGTAATATAGGCGCGTGATCAACATTCCCATTTTCCGACAGTTAGTGTCCCTTTCGGGCATCCTAACATGACAACTATACAGAAAGCTAACACGAATACACACGTTAACCGCTTCAAGTCGTTTATTAGCGAGCAGCTGATATGATCTCACGCAGATCTTCTAAAGATAAGTTAGTCATCCGTTAAGAGTATTCTAACCTCACTAATTTAGGGAAGCGATACCGAATACACAACACAGCCACCTAAACTAGCATAAAGTAGAGCATTTCACAACCTATTCCATTTTACCAACTTTGACCCCAGATCTACTAAGATCGCCATTTTTACCAAAATAACTACCAAAGATCATTAACCGTGTCAAAGACTAGTAACGGCACCATTAGGCTTTTTAAAACCCTTTTACGTGCCGGTAAGCATTTTTAACTGTTATTCGACTAACTTTAACCAAACCAATACCCGGTTACAGTTTCATGGCATAAACTATTTAACAAGTTAACTAGTCTACTACCGGACGATTAAACGGACGGTTTTTTCAACATGTATCCGCCTAACACATTCGACAATCGCTAAAGTCATTCAAATACAGCTACAAATCCATCAACAATGAAACAAGGTTGCGCTATGATCATCAAGATCTAATACGTGAAAAACGCCAAATTTATACAAAACATGATTACATACTAAACGATTGTTTTACGTACTAAATACTATTGTTCTTGGCCCGTAGGCGTACGAATAACTATAATAACATCAAAATAGCATACAAAAATCAGATTTGAATCATAAAAAGCTTCAAGGATCAAACCATAAGAATGCTAAAGAGATGGATCGGATGATGAAGGATGGAACAGATGGACTTCCGAGCTTGTTAAACGGCTTTCCAGCAGCTTGGATCGTCCAAAAATCGCCCAGAAAAGCTTCCCTCAAGACCCAACCACGATCAGTGAGCTGAAATGGGGATTTTATAGCAGAGCAGAGGGTTCGAGCGGCCGCTCGGCCTCTTGGAGCGGCCGCTCGCTTTATCAACAAGTGGACCAATTGCTGCAGACGTGACGTAGGCCTTCTGGAAGGTCCCCAGAAATATCTGGGAGGGGCGCGCGGCCGCGCGAAGCCTTGGAGCGGCTGCTCGAAGGGCCTGATGGCCCGTTTTCGCGCCGAACTCTTCGTTTTTTTTCCTTCCTTGTGTTTCCGGGACATCGTTTAAGACCTGAAATCGTAAAGATACCCAAATAAGTACCAATTCCTATGTATGAGGTCAAAAACGTATGAAAAAGGGAGTTAAACGGGGACTTTTATATGTGTAATTTAACGTATATCACACACCATCGGCCCATATCCCACAAAAATCCCCCATTGGCCCTTCACACTCCACACAGTCTCCCTCGCCTATACCGCACCTGGCACCTCCCCCCCCCCCACCCGCACCATTCACACCCGAGCCATGTCCGGCATCTCGAAACCCAAACAAATCTTTAACCTCTCCACCTCTACCATTGCACATATACCAAAGAACCCCAAAGATGCCTTGTCTAAACCGGAGTGGCATAATGCCATGAAAAACGAATATAATACTTTAATTAAAAACAAGACTTGGGAACTTGTCCCGAGACATCCTGATATGCATATTATTCGTAGCATGTGGCTATTTCACCACAAATACAGGTTTGATGGTACTCTTGAGCGATACAAGGCTCGTCTGGTTTGTGATGGTAGTACTCAGGAGATTGGGATTGATTGTGGGGAAACATTTAGCCTGGTTGTCAAACCGGCCACTATCCGCACTGTGTTGACTTTGGCACTCTCTCAGTCATGGCCCATCCATCAATTGGATGTCACTAATGCATTCCTACATGGGCACCTTACTGAGACGGTTTATATGTATCAACCTATGGGGTTTAGACATCGGGACTATCCCGATCATGTATGTCGTTTGACGAAATCTCTTTATAGTCTCAAACAGGCACCGCGGGCATGGTACCAAAGATTTACTGATTTTGTCACGTCTATCGGTTTCTTGCAGAGTAGATGTGACAATTCTCTCTTCACCTACTACCATGGGGGTGATGTAGCATACTTGTTGATTTATGTTGATGATATTATACTCACCACTTCTACAGATTCTCTTAGGAAGAAGCTCATGGGCAGCCTTGCGGTTGAATTCGCCATGAAAGATCTTGGACCTCTCAGTCATTTTTTGGGTATATCTGTCTCTCGCACAGGTAACCAGATGTTTCTATCGCAGAAATCCTATGCATTGGATATCGTGAGTCGTACTGGTATGGACTCTTGTAACCCAGATGCAACCCCAGTTGACACAAAACCCAAGTTAAGTGCTACAGTCCCAAGATTGATCATTGGAACGCTCTGAAGCGCATAATTAGGTATATTCAAGGCACTTCCGCATTCGGTCTTATATTATCTGCCTGCGTCGATATTTCCTTTCGGGCCTATACTGATGCTGATTGGGCTTGATGCCCAGATACTCGTCGCTCTACGTCAGGTTATTGTGTTTACATGGGTTCTAATGTTTTATCGTGGTCGTCTAAAAGACAAACTACTATTTCTCGGTCAAGTGCCGAATCTGAGTACAGGGCCGTTGCCAATGTTGTTGCTGAAGTTTGCTGGCTTCACAATCTTCTCTTAGAACTGCGTCGTCCTTTGTCCAAGGCCACTTTGATATACTGCGACAACATCAGTGCCATCTATCTATCACATAATCCAATGCAACACCAGCGTACGAAACATATTGAGTTAGATATTCATTTTGTTCGTGAACACGTTCAACGTGGCACCATTCGGGTTCTGCATACTCCTACATGACTCCAGATTGCCGACATCTTCACCAAGGGTCCACTGCGCATACTTTTTGATGACTTCCACTCTAGTCTCAACATTCGCCCACCTCTTGCTTCGACTGCGGGGGTGTAATAGATTATATGTCTCATTGTATATTTAGTAAATTGTTATGTATTTATATTATTGTTTATCCCTTCCATATTTAAAGGGATTGTATCTTGTATTTATAAGGTTAACCATCAATGAGAAATCAAGGGTTTGAACCATTATCTTCTACACGCATGGATACAAGTTAGGCGTAGGAATGAAAGACAATTCCGAATCTGCTTTCTCTACGAACAAGGAAGCTATAAGTAATGCAACTATGAATCTCATGGAGAGTTCGATCCTGGCTCAGGATGAACGCTGGCGGCATGCTTAACACATGCAAGTCGGACGGGAAGTAGAGTATTCAGTGGCGGACGGGTGAGTAACACGTAAGAACCTGCCCTTGGGAGGGGAACAACAACTCGAAACGGCTGCTAGTACCCCGTAGACTGAGGAGCAAAAGGAGGAATCCGCCTGAGGAGGAGCTCGCGTTTGATTAGCTAGTTGGTGAGGTAATAGCTTACCAAGGCGATGATCAGTAGCTGGTCCGAGAGGATGATCAGCCACACTGGGACTGAGACATGGCCTAGACTTCTATAGGAGGCAGCAGTGGGAAATTTCAAGCAATGGGCGAAAGCTTGACGGAGCAATGCCGCGTGGAGGTAAAAGGCCCACGGGTCGTGAACTTCTTTCCCGGAGAAGAAGCAATGACAGATCTGGGGAATAAGCATCGGCTAACTCTGTGCCAGCAGCCGCGGTAATACATAGGATGCAAACGTTATCAGGAATAAATCCCAACTTTAAAGGATTGGAAGACAATCATTCTAACTTGAAAGTTGTAAAATAGCAGTCCCAACTTGACTTGTATTTTATTTTACTGGGCCAAAACTAACCGAGGTTAACTCAGTTAGTTATCTGCTGATGTGGCGGTCCACATGGCATATGAGGTGGCAAAATAGGTCTAGTTAGCTAAAAAAACGTGGGCCCACTATTTTGTGATGTGTCTTTTTAATCTATATTATATATACACACATATTTCTTCATCATCTTCACCATAACCACCTGCCACCACCACAGCCACCTGCCACCACCGTCTACCATCGCCATCTCCGATGACACCCACCACCACCACAAACACCACCACTCTACACCACCATCACAAATACCGCCATCAATAACACCACCAAAACCCTCATTCTACCCCCTCTTTTGTTTTCCCTCTCCTCTGTCCTCTTGTAACACCACCGAAACCCATCACAAACACCATCCAAACCCTCTGTTTTCCCTCTCCTCTAATTTCCACCACTCTACACCACCATCCCTCTCCTCTGTTTTCCCTCTCCCCATCAAAAACACCACCGAAACCCTAGAACATGAATACATAAAAATTGGGCAATAAAATATAGGGATTTTGTGATTAAGGTTTCTGATGGTTTGGGTTATGAAGATGTTGGTGATTTCAGGTGGTGGTTGTGAAGATGTTGGTGGTTTCAACTGAAACCCACCACCTGAAACTAATTATGACATTGGAACAGAATCATTGGACACCAATAAGAGAAGGAAAATAGAGAAGATTGGGGAAGATGAGAGGGAAAACATAGGGGGGAGAGTGAGAAAGAGAAGTGGAGAAGAGAGAGAGAGAGGGATAGTGAGAGAGAGAGAGAGAGAGAGAGAGAGAGAGAGAGTTTGTGGTGGTGGTGGGTGTCGTTGGAGATGGCGGTGGTTGACGGTGGTGGCAGGTGATTGTGGTGAAGATGATGAAGATGTGAAAGAGAGGTGTATGTATGTATATATATATATAATTCTTTTTTATTATTATTAAAAGATTTAGTTTTTTTATTTAAAACATAAATAAATAATGTGGACCCTATTTTATTTTGCCAACTGGATAGATTGTGCTATGTCAGACGCCACGTGGAACGCCACGTCAGCAGATAACTAACTAAGTTAACCTCAGCTAGTTTTTGCCAAATGGAATAAAATACATGACAAGTTGGGACTGCTAGTTTACAGCTTTAAAGTTGGGATTATTGCCTTCCAATCCCCTAAAGTTAGGATTATTTAGTTTCATTTCCCCAAAAAGTAATTATATTAATGCGGCTTAAAACTTTATATGTTTTTTGCAACCGGATCGATCATGAATCAACTCCTTTACTAGTCTACTCCATAGACGGATCTACCAAATAATTAGGGGTACACCAATCAAGTTTTTACATATACAATATATATACTAAATTAACAACAATTACGGAAGATAAACAAAATGTAACAATAACAACATTTGACACGCTCATTAAGAGCGTAATTACGGTGGGATCCTTTCCCGATTAGCCCCTTCAAGCGAGATGGTGGGCAGACTCTTAGCTGATCACGAAAGGATTCAAACAATGGTCTTGGTAAGAGTTTTGTGAAGATGTCTGGCATTTAGAGCCTGGTAGGAACAAATTTTGAATGCAGTTTTCCGAAGGCGACTAATTTATGAACAAAGTGATAGTCAATTTCAATATGCTTTGCTTTTTTGTCTGCTACCGGATTTTGATTTAGAAAAATTGCACTCAGATTATAACAACGTAGTGTGAGTCGTTCATCTGGCAAAAGCATTTAGGTATTTTAGAAGATGTGTGATCTAGATAAGCTTAACCGCAATGTTTGCCATAGCCCTGTACTCAGACTCACAACTAGAGCGAGAAACGATGGGCTGCTTTTTAGCGCTCCATGAAACCATATTACCACCCAAAAATATCAAATACCCGTAAGTAGATCTAAGTGTTTCAACCCAGTTGGCATCTGAGTAACCAATAAGATTTTTAGTAGTAAGTACTGAGAACCGGAAGCCATAAGTCATAGTGCCTTTGATATGTCGCGTGATCCGTTTTACCATCTAGAAATGTTCATCGGTTGGAGCCTGAAGGAATTGACTCGCCTGATTTATTACATAGGATAGGTTAGGGCGAGTTATAGTTAAATATTGAAGTGCACCAACAAAGGATCAGTATAGAAGTATGTAGTAGGATCATAAAATGGTTTCCCTGTACTAGTGAACACATCGTTTGTAGCAAGAGGGGTGGTCACGGGTTTGGAATCGTAGAGGTCAGCTTTAGTGAGAATATCACGAGAATACTTAGTTTGAGTTAGAAACGAACCATCATTGGTGTGGGAGATTTCAATGCCTAAAAAATATTTTAACATGGCTAAGTTTTTTTTATAGCAAATTCAGATTGCAACCGTTTTATAAAATTCTGGATTAATGGAATATGATTTTGGGAGATGATAATATCATCAACATATACTAAGATATATATGAGACATGAACCGCGATGGAAAACAAATAAGGGTCGGCTTGGCTGAATTTGAACTTTTGGTGAGTAAGAAAAATATTGAGTCACTGAAACTATGCCCGTGGCACTTGCCTGAGCCCGTAAAAGGCTTTGTCAAGGCGACATACATGGTCGGGTTTTTGAGAATCAATATAGTCGGGTGGTTTTACCATGTAAACAACTCTCCCTAGAGTGTCATTCAAGAAGGCGTTATTAACATCAAGTTGGTGCAAACCGCCAAACCCTAACAGTTTGTGACAACAAGAGAAACCTTGTGCTACAAGCCGGGCTAAAAATATGTTAGTAATCAAACTCGTATATTTGAGAGAAACATTGTGCTACAACTCGGGCTTTGTATCAATCAATTGATCCATCAACATAATATTTTGTAACTAATAACTTCCATATTAACCAAATTAATCAAACCAACTTAACAAGTCGGTTTTGGTTATGATTTTTTCTAAAACCATACTTTGGTTATCGATTTCGGTTATATGTACAAACTGAAAAATAAAAACATTTGCTCACCCCTATTTTAAGCACACATTTTGTCAAAAGTTCAAGAATAAATCTTTTATTTATTTTTAAAGAGGAACACATAGCAAGAACGCACCAATCCTCCACAACCTCGTCGAAACAAAAATCCAAAATAGACCTTTAAAATGAAAACTATTACATACCAACGAAAATTGCACACCACACAAGACGTTGATTCCGACCTATAAAATAAACAATTGATATGATAGATGCTTTGAGCTAATTAAGAGTGAGTTCACTAAGAACTTTTTAAAGAAAATAAAATTAACGATTTGAGTGGGACGAGAATAACAAAACTTTACATAATAACAATAATATTGTAATAATAACAATTAGTAGTAAAAAAATTATTATTATTATTATTATTATTATTATTATTATTATTATTGTAATAAATAATCTTAGATTCTTTAACTTGCAATAACAAAATTAGTTAATTTTACGGATGAGCTTGGTACAACTGTCAAAAATCGTCAGTATAAAAAGGATAAAAAGGGCGCATGTGCCCAGAAGTTGACACCTTATCCAAGTTCCCAAGTGTTTCTTTTATTATATTTTTTTAGTTAGTCTTACAGCATAACAAGAAAAATGTCACTATTCGGACGTACTGTACGTCAGTATGTCCAGCTTCTCTCTTTCTCTTTCATGAATCCGACTCTCTTCTTACTCTTTCATCTATCTAAAACCACATGTAGGAAGCAATCCTCCACGCTCTCCACTTCAAATGTGTTCTTTGATTGGCTCCAATGAACTGGGGATAAACACCCCAAATGCACACCGTGAAAAAATCCACGCCAAAACGCAATTTTGAAGCAGCCCCCTCCCCCCCCCCCCCCCGCGGGGGCGGTGTTGGGGCATTATGAGGTCGTTTTTCAATCATTTCACGCCCAAAACCTTTCTCCATTACACATGGTCTAAGACAAAAACTCTCATGGGCGGGCGTTGCCCCGTCCTTTGGTGTGAATACATTAAAAACTTATTATAAAGAATGTAAATTTTTGTAATTTTTTACGGTTATTTACTCTTCAATGATGATGTAATAACGTCCGTGTCATCAAAATCCCTATATTATGTTGCATGAAATAATTAAAAACTAAGGGTCTGTTTGGTATAAGGTAATGGAATGGAGAGGGAATGGAATGGACGAGGTAATGGAATGGATCATTACCATTCCATGTCTTGTTTGGTTGCCATGTGGAATGAAACAAAACATTACTTTGTGTTGTTAGATAGGCAGGAAAAGACGAAGGAATAAAATCGGAGGTGAGTGGTCGTGGTGGGTGGTGGTCGGTGGCGGTGATGGTGATGGTGGGTGGTGATATGTGGCGATAGCGGCGGCGGTAGGTACTGGCGGCGGTGGAAGGTGGAGGTGGACGGTCGTGATGGTGGGGGCGACGATGGTTAGTAGTGGCGATGGTGGGTTGTGGTTGGTGGCGGTGTGTGGTGGTGGTGGGTGGCAGTGGTAGTGGTTGGTAAAGAAAATTGTGGTGAGTAACGGTGGCGGTGGCAGGTGGCGGTGGCAGGTGGTGGAGGCGGCGGTGGGTGGGTGACGATGGTGGGCGGCGATGGGTGGTGTTGGATGGCGGCGGTGGTGGGTGGTAGGGGTGGTGGCAGTGGTTGGTGGCGGCGACGACGATGACGGTGGTGGGTGGTGGCGGCGGCGGCGGTGGTGGTGGGCGACGGGGGTGGGTTGTGACGGTGGTGGTGGGTGGTGGCGGCAGCGGTGGTGGTTGGTGGGTGGTGATGATGGTGGTGGGTGAGGGTGGTGGTGGGTGATAGGTTATGGTGTTGTTAGTAAAAGGTGAATGAGGGATGGAATGAAAAAAAACATGGGGGGTGGATGGAATGGTTTTGAGGGAATGGAATGCCTTGTGGAATGAGTGATTCCATTCCTTTAACCAACCAAACACACTATTTTTCATTATCTCGTAATGGTCCATTTCATTCTCCCTTTCATTCCATCATACCAAACACTACTTAAGCATAAAAAAGAGCAAAGTCCTTACGTAAAAGTACGTAAAAGAACACATAAGGTATGAACAAATTGCATTTCAATGTAAGAACCTTTACCTTTGTGTGTTAGTTGCGAACTTGTGTTCAAAAGTGTTCATCGATTCGGTTTTCGATTTTATGTTTATTTCCTTATTTTGAGAATTCTGAAAATCAGACCAAGCACCGAACCAAATTCTTCTCTCATTTCGGTTTGGTTACAATATAAATTTAGTTTGCTTTGCTTGTCGGTTATTCAGTTCGAAACAGAATAATAAACACCCTTAATTATAGATCATCAGTTTATTCGGTTTTGGTTTGATTACTATTTATGATCCACATGTGTGAACTGGAAAAAAAAAAAGCTAAGCTAATCTCCATGTGCCACGAGCTAAATGGCAATAACCAAGTTAGTAGCCACATTAAACTGTAAGCAAGCCCGAAATAATAAATCGTTGGTGGAGGGAATTTAACACTAATATTGTACGGTGTGGACATGTCTTTGAGAGCCATGAACCGACATGTGATAGGTGAAATTCTCCTCCAAGACCAAACAACCGTAGGGTGGTAGTGACGTGGACGGTGGTTGGGTGGCCTTCACGTCAGCTCGGTTCGGATTTTTTTTTTCATTTTCTTTATAAATTAATAAATAACGTAAAAAAATAACATTTCATACAAAAACATAACATTATATAAAAATAAACCTAACTTAATCTAAAAAACATGATAACTAAAAAGAATAAGTAAACATAATTAAAGACAGTAAACTTAATATACTGTCAGCCTCATCATTTGTCACGCCGTTATGTGGGATAATTCACCACGGTACCGAGATTGGTATTGGCGGGCACCGTCTGCAAGGTTGCTCTATGGTGAACTTTGAATCCTTGACACTTGTTGCGACAATCCGTTTCGGTTGAGTGAATCAACCGAGTGGGTAGAACCACCAACAACGTTTTTGAATTCAGGAAGGACGTGTGTCCAAATTAGCCCTCGGCCCGGTGGAGCGTTATTGTGTACTTTCGTCCAAGCGGTTATGAGAGCGATTTCCTCCTCTTCCGTCCAAAGCATCAAGGTTCATAGATTAGAAAGATAAAATTTAGTTGAATTTGAGTGAAAGAAAGGTGGAGGAAATGAGGAATGGTTGAGAAATGATGAGATATTGAAGGTTGTGTTAAAAATGGTAAAAATAGGGTGTTTAAATTGGTAAATTTAAAATAAACGGTTGATGTGTGAAAATGTGTATTAAATAAATTCGGGTCAAGTTTTAAAAATGGAAAAACCGCTGAACCACACACTAACGGCAAGTGCACCGATCGCAGTGTAGCAGAGCAAGTAAGTCCGGAATATCGATCCGTGGACACAATATGGCGACTCTCGGTTCTAGACCTTTATCGACTCCTAGCCTAGTAAATTGGATTATTGTGAATTTTTTACGTATTAATTATTAAAGTAAATAAATTAAAAGACTGAAACGAACAGATAATAGGAAGCAGAACAGACAACTCGGAAACTAGAGAGAAACTCAGAAAATATGGAAAACAACTACCTAGGTCTAGAAACCTACCCGCAGACTCACAACTCTCGGAATCGAATAATGGATTGGCTACCAAGTTTTCTAAAGATACGCCTGACCGAGGAAACCCCTAAAGCATGTTAGATCACCTCCCGGTCTCACTAATACCTCTCAAAAAATCCTAAGGGACGTGTAAATCAATGGTTACTAGTTCGGATCACCTCCCAGTCTCACCTCACTAGGGAATGCTAAGGTACTCGAAAGACTCGCTAACCTCCCGGTCTCGCTAGTCACAACACACCCAAAAATGTGAAGGAGTAATCTAATTGGCTTGGAAACAATTCGGAATTACAAGAATCTAAAGACACACTAGGCAAGGATCACCTCCCAGTCTCACCTCTACCCGATACCTAAAGATCTAGACAACCCGACACCCTATCACATCCCGGTCTCAAGGAATGGCAGAATACCTAAGTCCTCTAAATCTCAAAATCAAGTTCCTATGGAATTAGACGTCAAAAACCATAAACTAGTTACAAGCACAAAGCAGGCAACCTAACATGCATCTATAACTGAAAGATATTCAACAAGACACATATGGAACTATCAAAGATCATAAATTAGACTTAAATAAGCATACGCATTATAACCAAACTCAAATAGATCTTTACCAAAACATAAAACAATTATATAATTAAACGAATCCGAAAGTCATAAAAATGCTAAGTATTCATCATAACAACCTATGTAGCCTAAATGTTTAGCTACTCATCAACATGGAAAAAGATAAAAATATAGGATCAAAATAACACATAGTCATGATACTAATATTTATAAACACGAAGTAAATAAATATAAACCCAAAAATCATTATAGTTGAACCCGAGCCTTCAATCTTGATCCACGCCTTCCTCTCCTTCTGTCGACCTCTCTATCTTTGCGGCTGTTGTGTCACTCGAAAAATAATGCTCTTCAAAATACTGTGCCGTCCTCCTCTCTGTTTATAAATTGTCAAAGTAGGGATTTTCCAATCATTGGGCTTTTTTTTCTTGAGGGCCATGAGGCCTTCCACTAATTTCCACATAGCCACAAAGTGTTGTTGTTGTTGTTGTTGTTGTTGCTGTTGTTGTTGCTGTTGCTGTTGCTGTTGCTGTTGTTGTTGTTGTTGCTGTTGTTGTTGCTATTGCTACTGGTGTTGCTGCTATTGTTGTTGCTGTTGATGTTGCTGTTGCTGTTGCTGTTGTTGTTGTTGTTGTTGTTGTTAGCTCTTGGCTCGACTAAAGTCTCATTTACACTCTAACGTTCATAAACAACTACCAAAATATAAAATAAATAAGTACTAAAAATATATAAAAATCTATAAATACCTATAAAAAGCTAAAGATACAAATAATAACTAAAAATGACTCAAGACTCATGAAAAGCTAATAAAATACACACAAACATACATAGAAAAATAGAAGTGTTTTGCAACACATCAACGGTAAATTTTAAATAAAAATTAATTAACCCTGCCTAACTACCATTGACAAACGGTTGGCTTAAAAGGTCCAATCACCACCCGCCACGTCACCATGACCTCTTGCCCTACACTGGTGTAGATCTCTACCTAGAGAGCCCACACCGGTCTTAAGGTGATGTAGGTGACATGAAAGGGCTTCACACTTTTTTTCTACATCTCTGATGACGTGGGTCCTAAAAAACCCCCAAGTTTAGTCCTTTGTTAAATAATAAAGCAGCATAAAACATTAGGGGTGCCTGACTTAATAAAGCTGAGCAGCTTATACATGGCAGCATAAGATGCTATTAGCTGCCTTATAGTAGCCTGGGATTGAAAAGGTGAACAGTAACTTTAATCTAAAAGGGAAAAAGGTATTTCAGCTTTTGCTATGGTCAAGGATAATCACATCAAACAGCTCCATTTAGACATCAAAAGTAGCAAAAGACTGAATTTATACCAAAAGGGCAAGACTTCTTTGCGGAGATAAAGAAGAAGGGTTAATGCTTACCAGGTATAGTATGATGGCTATCCTATGGGAGCTCCTAGGCGGGAACTCACTACCTATACAAGGAGGTCCTTAGATTTGTCATCCTACAAACTCACTTAGGGGTACGTTGTTTGGTTGATTAAGTGCTGAATCATTAAGATGTCTGAATGGTTAAGTGCTGTCTCATTAAGTTGGACCTTTTAATGGTTAATTTTCTTGTCCCACATTGGTAGGAGAGTCTCATTAAGGTTCAACCTAGTTCAGTGCTTAATGGTTTAGCAACATCCAAAATCTTAATGGTTCAGCCTTAACCATTCCATTCAGAAGCTGAAACAAGCTTACCAAATAGCCTCTTACACTCATTTCTTTCTTTCACTCATATACTCTTTCCTTCATATTTTCCCAACTCCAAATGAATAGCTACTTATTTTAACGCCGAAGTCCAAACGTAGGAGGTTCCCTCCTGCGTTAAGGCTAACGATGTTTGCTTCTTTGTGCAGATCCATCTAGGGGCATAGAAACCCTCTAAACCCACAACATTTCTAACCTTAAACCCGGTCATTTTCCTTATTGTAACAACACATTATCATACAGTGTAAGTGAATATTTTGTGCCCAGATTAGTCCATAAATGTTTATATCTAATTTATCAATAGATATTAAATGCCATTATAATTATACTTTTACTTTTTATATATATTATATAAAAAACAATGGTGCGTTTTTGTGTGATTAATCATAGAATTTGGAGAGATGTTAAGACATATAAGTGAGTAAGTGACATAAAATTGAATAATAAAAGGTAGCATCTAAAGTGCTTCAAGAATAATGGAATAGAGTGGTAGTGGTAAAAAGGATAGGTCATTTAACTAATATTCCTAACACACTTGCCATTTTCTTATGTATTTTTCAATTAATACTCGCTACATATGACTTTCATGCCTATTGAAAAAAACACAAATCTAAATCCGGAGATATAGAATAATGGTTTGACAGGGTATGGTTAGTCTGATAGTCAAAAGTTTTGCTTCCAATAGTAAACCTACAAAACTGAGAACATTGTGAGCTCGTTACGAGGAGGGGTAAAGGGTTCTTCTCGTAATCACCATTCGGCGTAAGAATAACTATGATTTCCAGTGAATAAGAAAGTGTTCAGGGAATAACATTATGTGATCAAGATTATGTCAAGTATATTTGGGTAATTGGATTAGTATATTCCGGGCAGACAATGTTCGCGATAAAAAATGCTAATTTTCGGAATTTAATGTGTTAGTGTGTGCTAGATTTTGTTTAGTACATATTTGTGTTCTTTTACATTCATTTGTGTTTGTTTGTGTTCGCTTTTGTCCGACACCTAAATTTAGTAGATAAATACTAACGAACACGAACAGAAACCTCGTTCGGTAAGTGTTTATGAACATTTTGTGAACACGTTATTTCCTTAACAAACGAACACGAACAAAAAATCGTGTTCGATAAGTGTTCGTGAACAGTTTGTGAACACGTTAAATCCTTAACAAACGAACACAAACAACGCCATGTTTGTGTTCGTTTGGTTCGTTTACAGCCCTAGTGGATGAGGGATCGTTGCCAAGAACATTCAATTTGTCCCCTCTGTCCTCACCATGGGCGTCCGTAGAGGTGGTAGCACGTCTGCATGGCCTGATTGGCTACACGTCATTTTCAGGGAGTACCATTCGCCTTGATTGCATCAGCTGCTAATGGAAGTTAAGGATGACGTGGATTTGCGATGCATGATTGGCTCCTCTACCACATTTCGTTAGTGGGGAGACACCTAGTACAATGGTCTGTTTACTGTGATTGGTCGGATGCCACTATCATTGACCTCCTGCTTCCTATACGGTTTACGCTTGGTAGAGGAGCGCCTAGCACAACGGTCCGTGGGAGATGATTGGTCACACGTTATCGTCATTCTGCAGGTGGCTTGTTATGCCTAGTTGATTGTTTTGTAGTTTTGGATGTGAGCTTAACCCGGACGTAGGGATCCGGAACCATATCTCTTTTGTAGTATATTATATTTCAACTGCAATTAACCCGAAAAACTTAATTCCGTTCCTTCTATAAGTCAACTGCAATTAAGTTTTTCTAGATTAAAAGTCGTGTATTTTTTTCTTAATTTGTATTGCAAAACTAAATATTGCTGCAAAATGAATATCAACCTGGATAATGATGGATATCATTATACTGTTCTATTATTAAACGAAACATTAATTGAAATTATTCATGGCTTTATTATTATTTTATGTTATCAATTCTTTAACAACTAAAAGAAAACAAGAATACTAAATTGTGTGTACTGATAAGTCAGTAATCATGGTGAAAATACGACTTATTCTTGAAAATGATCAGATTTTTTTAGGGTATACGATTAGAATGGTTAAGGTGCTTTGATAAGCTACGAATTTAGAGAGAGAGAGGGGGAAGATGTTGAGAGTTGGTGATTTAGGATTAAGTTATAATCCTATATAATAATCTCTATATACACTAAAGAGGAAACCTTATTTAAGATAGCAAAGATAATAACGTCCATCAAACAATGGTGTCACTCATATTTTTTCTATAACAAAGTCAAAATAAGAATTCTCAACCGTCTTGAGTTCTCACATCGTATTTAAATCGGGTTAAAAAGGTTAAAGAAAAACATGGGCCTTTATAATGTTTTAATATCTAATGTTAAAAATTAAGTAACTAGACTTAATATTTAAACTACAAATTTGTTTTTTATGTAAAACGGTTAGAAAAAACAGTGGTGTCATTCATAAAAAAAATGTTGGTATCACTAGTAAAAAACAATGGTGCCACTCATATTTTTTCTATTACACATTACATATAATACGCAACAGTGTCGGGCGACATCGTTACGCATAAGGTGGCTCCGTCAATGGTGACAAGATGGTATGAGGGTAAAACATATGTTTAATGGTATTTTTATCAAGTTACACCCAAACGATGGGACATTTTAATATGTCAAACTCTATTTCTAAGAAAGTTGGAGATTTTAAATCATTTGGTATAAAATCGTTATCAAATTTTATATAAAGTGATTATTAATCCATTAGTACTTTAGTTGTGTGCAGTTGATGCAATATTTCTTGTCAACTATATACAACTAGATATATCATTAATTTATATGAATTTATTGATAAGATATAGTTTGTTTCCAGTGAGGCGACACTCAAGTATGAGTTTGTATTTTACTAACCCGTAAATGAGGGTTTAGGTTAGTCTTGTTAATGCATGGAATATAACACAACACGGTCGTTGATCTTGTCGTACATACATACGAGAGGAGATGCTAGAAGTTTGAAATGAAGATCATACAATGTTTCTTAGTTTAAATAATTGTACATCAAGAGATAAAGCGGCAACTCATTGGCTACAAAATGTTTGAGCACCTTACAGAAGATCAACACCGTCATTTGAAAGATATATATTAAAATCAAGGGGAGTATTAGACACGCTACACTCTTTTTCCCTTCACTAAGTTTTATTCCATCAGGTTTTCTTAGCAATGTCTTTAACAAGGCAACATAAATCATAAGTGAACCAGAAGTATCACTAGGAGAAAAAACATGCACTCTTTTTCCCTTACCTATGGTATTATCCTATTAGGTTTTCCAAGCAAGGTTTTTAACGATGTAGCATCACCAAGCGACAAGCGTACTAATGATAATTTGCTATTTTCTTTTATCCAAATTGATAACAAGCGAAGTGTTACAAAACAACTAAGTGTGGTTATCAATATTAACTAGGTTTTTATCCAGCCGTGCATTGCGGCCGCGTCACAATGATTTAGAAAATAATTAAGTAACGACATAGCGTTGCGACATTTCAAAATTCAAAATCAAACCTAAATCAATTGTCATTGTGTTCGTGATATTAGTTTATCATACATAAACTTTCTATCTAAATTATTGCGTATACTCGTGAAATTTCTATGGTTAGCATCCTTAATAATTGCGTCATTTTTAAGTTTGTAGGCATAAAATTTTACCCGAGTAAAACATAGGAAAATAAATAATTTAGTCAATTTACTATACAAACTTAATTGTATTACCAATCTCTTTTAATTGTGTTTAAATACTTAAAGAAATATATTGAATTTTCAAAATCTCTACACCCAATTGTAAAAAATGCAAGAAAAAAAAATGAGGGATGGTTGCAAGAATGGAAAGTTGGGTATTCACCATATAAACCAACAAATACAACCACCACAACACTAATAAAGTTGTTGAATGTATTTAAAAATATAAGTATTTAACATAACAAAAACAATAAAATAATAATAAAATCACTATTCAAATACACTTGCTTATTACCAATGGGGTGGTGGTCCATTAGTGAAGGCAAAACCTTTAAAACACCTAGGTTGTGGGAGGTCTTGGGTTCAAGTCCCAAAGACCAAAGAATTAAAAAGAAATTAACCTTTCAAAAAAAATACACTTACTTATTAAGGGTAAAGATCAAATACAAAGTGTTTTTCGGTAAGAACCGTGAGAATCAAAAGGGGTAAAAAAAATTTATTTTTTTTTAGAATTTTTTTTCCCATGTGCTTAAACATTCTTATAGATGAATAATAAAAAAAAAAAAAAAATTAGTGTAATTACGTTATTAAAATAAATACATTAGTTTACACTAGAGTAATTATTTAATTACTCTACACGTAATTACTTTACACCAATTTTTTTTTTAGTTTTCAATACTACAATACATGTTTAACAATATGGGAAAAAATTGAAAAAAAAATACCCTTCTTTGATTCTCACAGTTCTTACCGAAAAAACACTTTGTACCGGATCTTTCCCCTACTTATTAATATAGTATAATTATTAACTGTGATAACAATACTATTAGTGGTTATTGTTTTCTCCTTAACTTTGTATTTACTGTATTTACCACTGAACACCCTACATCTCTACTTTTCAATCTTCCATACACATATTGGAATTGTTGCTAATAGGTAGTTATTTTCACAACACTCTTGAGGTTTTTGACATGTATGATCAAACGAAATACCATATCAGTCATTTTTTTTACTTTATTTAATTTAAGAATAAATGAAGATTCGTTGCATTTTTTATTAGATTGAGATGCTGTTAATTGCATGTATTGTTGAGGCTTTTTTTTAATGGCTGATGCTCTTCCTGATCTAATTTACACCAACAAATTTAATTACTCATTTGTCTAGATTTGTACTTGAGATATTGATACATCCCCTTTACGAGATATATGTTTTTCCAAGTGGGCTAGTCTCATATTGCGCAAGCACATGCAAAAGAAAAAAGCTGTGTGAATACATAATATGTGGGAAATTTTAATAATTAAGTATTATATTAAATGTAATATAATGACATTTAATTATAAAGCTAGGTGAATGAGAGATCTAAGCTTTATGTGTGTGGTGGAACTTTAAAGTTGGAGGAATTTGTGCTTGTCCCACATTGGTGGAAATATAAATCATGTGCTGGTTTATATCTAGAATTCTGTAGAGGAATGTATTCCTATACAATAGGACACACCCAGTGGCAGCCAGGAGGGTGCGAAGCACCCGACGCCCCGCGGGCCCGGGACTGGGACGAGGGCGATGGGCGTAATGTGGCGTTTAGATGGCGCAGCGAGCCGCTTGAGAGCCGCCTTTATATTTTTAATTGAGCTTGGACTGGAGTGGCTCGAGCCTGTGGCCAAGACTGGGTAATTAATGTGGTCAAGTCAATGAAATTAATATTAATTCCAATCATTGACCACGTTTGAATTCTAGTCAAACGAAGTTAATGCCAGACTTAATTTCGTAATCAATGAGGCGTATTACTAGGCTCGGTTTCGTGTATAAATACCGAGTGCAAAACTCTGTTTTAACACACCGGAAATTCTCCAATTCATGTTCTCGAACCACCACCTTCTTTCAGAAAAATTTCCTAACTTTTCAGACCTGCAGGCTCTTGTTTCAGGTACTGTTTCAGGTGCTTGGCTAACTCCGGCAGTGCAATCTGCTTAGGCTGTTGTACCCTGGGAAACAGACGGGTTCACCTGGTTGGCCCGAAATCTGTTTTAAGGGAATCGTGTTTTACACGTGCCTCAGTCACATCGAGTTTCCTTTGCCTTCCTTCGTATTTTCCTTTCAGTTTGTAATTTTCTTTCAGTTTGTATTCTGTTAATTTCATTATTGTATGGTAATCTGATTTTATTTAATAAACGACTGTATTTCTTTTACTTTGTGAACGGTGTTCCTACATAATATTATACCGAAAACTAAAAGGTTAACTCAAAGTTTAAGTTTAAACTTTGTATATGTGCTAAACACACGGCTTTGTCCTGCCCTTAAATTTAATTTGTAAATTTATGACACAACTATATACTTATGACCACTATGGGATATTGGATACATGAACGGATTTGGTGGCTAGCATTGATGGATCTTTTATTTTTATTTTTTTCCTTTAGAAAAATTCCCTCGTAAAACATGTTATAATAAACCGCTAGCAACTACTTGTTGTGATTTATGATTTAAATTAATAACTTGTCCTAATTTAAGATTTGATTATTAAACTAAAGCTTCGAGTCTTATGAATGCCTAAAAACAAAGGCCACCTTTCTATCCCCTTAATTTGTCACTCACGTATGTCATTCTTAATGACATGCGGGATGAGTCTCTCTCTCTCTCCCCCTCCCTCCCTCTCTCTAGTCTCTCCTACATTAGCTTCATTTAATCTATAAATTTTCATGAGGCCAGGTTTCATTGGATTTATTCTTAGGGATATTTCAATATTCAAGGCATTGATTCCTCAAAAAGTCTATTTCTCCAATGCATCCTTACCTCTGTTGATCTTGCTCTTGCTAGCCCTTATGTTACACGGTGTGGTCATTGAGTGAAGAGTGCATAAGCAACAAGTGGCTGCTACATCATTAGAGGGGGAATTCCCCTCCAACCCCAAACAAACCATAGGTGGACGTAGTGGCGTGGAGTTTTTTTCTTTTAAACAATCAATCACAACCATCCACCTCACCCTCACATTTTGCCTCACGCCGGTGGAGATGTTCAAGCCCTAAGGGCCCACCCCACATAGGGGGTGGTGTTGGTGGCGTGGAAGGGCTTCACACACAATTCCACGCCCCCATACCGTGTAGTCTTATCATTGGAGCAATTTGTCTTTTGAGGCTCTTAGCAATGAAACCCTTATTTAAATATTGTGTGTAGTGGATAGGTGATAAGGTGAAAATTCAAGAAAGTAAGGATATTTGCAGGGCTAGAGATGAAATAAAGGTTTTTAAGGGTTTGTAGTGATATGATATGGTAGATGACGTGGCAGCTAAAGGACGCTTAAGAACACCCCTAACGTTGGAGATAGTCTAAGATTTACGATAGTTTAAAACTCTTCTACTAGATTTGAGAAAAAGAGCAATTCCACACCATACCCAAGGGTTGGACTGGAGTAGCGCTCCCGCACATCCTACAATATCACTTCCACGTCCATCCCAATCCTCCCTCCTCCAACTCCATTTGCCTTTTTTGGTTTCTCTCCCTACAGACACTTGCTTTCACTCCCTTTACTCAGAGGGGCTGTTTGGAAGCCTCTAAATGGTCATTAAGAGGCTACATTTGAATAGTTCATAGTCTCTTAATGGTTAAGATGCAATACTAAGTATGAATGGTTAAGAGATAATATCTTAATGGTTGTCTCTTAACCATTCAGACTTAAGGTTACATCTTAACCATTCAGAGGTTATAAACTATTAAGAGGTAGCTTCTGAATGATGATTAAGAAGCTACCAAACAACCTCTTACCTCTTAGAATTTTTTGGGTCAAAATAAGTTACTAATATATTATTTTATTAACTTGTGTAATTTTACTACTTTCTACCCTACTTGTCGATATGGGAAGATGAACATGTAATGTTCTAATTCATTTTTGTTATATGAAGGGACAAGAAAATGTCATTCATGAAATAAACGTATGAGGTGAATAATTATATAAAACAATAAGACTGGGGTCATCTAGATGAATATATCAAAAGGAATTGTAGTATAACGGTATTGAGATATGTAGTAAAGGTCTTTATCCACGAATTCAACATTAAAAGTTTTTTCTTCTAGAACAATGTTATATTTAGGAATAAATCTTATAGTTTGGTTTTTGACTTTTTTCTTGTTCAATTGACCAACTAAGAAAGATAAGTTTGAAAGTCCTAAAATAAATTATTTCTAAAGAGTTGCAAACAAAACAGAAAATAAATTATATATTTTCCCATAAGTACCAACTTATTTTGTTATTTGTTCAACTTTTATGGACTAAAATAAAAGAATAAAAGTTGATTATCAGCTTCTTGCTAACCCGATTTCTATATTTATATAGATGCTTTGACCGTTTAAAAAAAAGTTGATGTCATAAAATAACAAAACTTGGTGCAATAATCATGGATAGATGCAATTTAAAGTCCTGCTCAATGGTGGGGTTTCTAAGTTGAGTGTAATAACAAACCGTCACGTCTCATCGTCACTATTCGTTACTTACCTGTCGTTTATAAGGCTGCCCGGAGTGGGGGCGGGAGACATGGCGTGGAGGGCTATTTGGGGCGGGAACACCGCCGCCAACTTGGCGTGGGGGAGGGCTTGGAGGTGAGGGCGGGGGCATTTTCACCGGCGTGGGGCTTGAAGGTGGGGTGAGGTGGCATCTCTTGATTGGTCAGTTTTTTTTTTTTTTAACTTTAACACAATATAATATTATTTTCTTCCCCTCCCCCCCACAAGGGTCCCACAAGTACCACATGACCCTTCATCCCCCTCTTTCCCCCACCACTCCGAGCCCCACCACTCCGAGTAGACTAATAATTGTCCAAAAAAAAAACCCAGGATGTTGTTTAATAAATTTCAAGTCAACACTAAAGTTGAAAAATCATTAAGCGATATACAAAACACTGAAAAATATCAAAACGTACTTTTGATTGAGGAAAGAAAATGATGATCATGGTGGAAGGTCAAATCTTCATCATCATATCTTTGAACTTGTCTATTTATATGCTCTTAGACGAAGGAGGTTTATAAGGTAAAGATTAAAATAAATGTTAACTTTTAAACTAAAGACCAAAGTGGTATCAACTTGCAAGTTTCAATCTTACTATTTAAAAAAGTCACACTAGTCATTCTTCATGTTTTATTTTTGTAATAAGTTCCATCCTTAATGACAAGCTCTGTTAGTTCTTACAGTTAAACTGTTGCATCTGCGGGCAGGACAATCTTTTTATCCTCTCCGCTCTAAAAGTAAAGAGTTAAAGCATCTTAAAAACCGTAATCAAACGGTTAGCTTTGACACACTGCCACTACCAAACTTAGCATTCATACATAGAATTTGAAACAAGTAAGGCTTGATGTCGGATTAGCTTAGGTTTTTCGACCTTTTGTAAAAAACCCTAATCCTCTGAACATGGCGGAGGACCAGAGGCGGCAAGAGGATGAAGAAGGTTGGCAGGACGTTCCGTCGCGTAGAGATCGACGTAACAGGCAGAAGGATACGGGCTCTTCCAAGGTAATAACAAAATTCTTTGTTTCGAATCTTCCTCCGAAGTGTTCTTCGACGGATTTTAAAAGAGGTTTTCCGTTATTATGGCACGTTCGAAGTTTCTTATATTGCTAGGAAATTCGATAGATTGGGGAAGAGGTTTGGTTTTGTCTCCTTTAGTGGTGTTTTGGATGTGAAACGGTTAGTAAGGGAGATGTCGGATGTTTGGTTGGGATCCTACAAACTTTTTGTGTCTATGGCCCATTTTGTCGACGGAGAGAGGGTACGGAGGTTTGATGGGGGGGATAAGGAAAAGGTTGATGTTAATCATGCATTGCATAGAGATGGGTATGGGTCGGAAAAGAATTATGTTGTGGATAATAATGTGGGAATACATGGTGGGAAAGGTAGAACCTTTGTAGACTCTCTTCTGAACAGGAACAAGGTTGATGTTTTAGCTGTTGATGATAATGTGATGGGGTTTTTCTCAATGGCATAATATTGCGGTGGTGGGTAAGGTTTGGAGTTTTCAAGTATTAACAGACCTGAATAGGTGGTTGAAGGCTAAAGGCTGGAGGAGTGCAACTATAAAATATGTGTCGGGCTTCACTTTTATGGTAATATTCAATGATGAGGAGGGGTGTCATAAGTTTTTGTTGGATTATGAGGATTGGATGGAGGTCTTTGAAACGTTGGAATAGTGGAATGGAAGTCAAAAGGTGGAGGATGAGAGACTTGCTTGGTTACGAATTCATGGGGTCCCGATTCAGTTAGCGATAGAGCAGGTTTATGAGATGGTGGGAACATGGTTTGGTAAGGTTGTTAAACCAGCCAAGTTTTCTAATGATGATCATAATCTTTCTTTCTCGATTGTGGGGGTTCTGTGTAACACCAAGGGTAGGATTGTTGATAGAGTGGATATTGCTTGGAGAGGGACCATTTTTAAAGTGTGGGTGGATGAGGATGTTTGGGAGTGGACACCGGAGTGTGTTGAGGTGATAGAGGACTTACTTGATGAAATGGAGCAGGAGGATGTGCATTGTAGGAAACCGGAAGAATCTCATGTGGTTTTGCAGGAAGTGGAAGTAGAGGTGGGAGAGATTACGGGTGAAGAACCAGTAGTTGATAGGGTATTTGTGAAAGATGGTACTGATACGAGCGTGGATGGTATAGAGGACAGTGGGAGGAAAGAATCTGGCAGGGGTACTCGGAAGAAGTTTAGAAGGCGTTCGTTGTTTAAAAATAGGGGGGATGCGAGTAATTCCCAAGAAAGACCCAAAAAAAGACAACGGGATGAGAACAATATTTTTGATTTGGATAGATTTATTGGAGTTATGGACGCTGCTTCTGTAATTACAGGTGGTAATGACGTTTGCAGGGAACAGGTTCACGATTTCTGCACTCCGGATTTGAATGTGACTTCGGGTGATTCTGGGAATAACACGGGCACTGTGGATGAGGTTCGGGAGTGTGACGATAATGATATATTGAGTGAAAAGGTGGATGAGGTTGAAGTTGTTGCTGAAGCTGGGAATACTGTCACGTTGGGAGCAGTTTTAGGTGCAACAGACTTGGAGAAATTTGGCCCTAAGATTCATGAAGCTATTAGAGATGAACGTTTTCAAGTGGGTAATCAATGAATCTATTGTCGCTTAACATTCGTGGGTTGGGGAATTCCGCTAAAGCAGACTGGGTGAGGAGTCTTAGAGGTCATCATGAGGTTCATTGTGTTATGTTGCAGGAAACGCAAATGGTTTCGTTGGAAGGTATTGATGTGGCTAGATTCTGGGGTCGAGGAGATTATGCTTTTGAATGGGTTCCTTCTTCAGGAAGGTCTGGGGGCTTGTAAACCATTTAGGATTCAAAGATGTTATCGGTCTTGGGGATTGAGAAGAGGGACAAAGTATTGAAGGTGACTGCTTCTATGAAAGGAAATGGTATGGTTGTTAATATGTTTAATATTTATGCTTCTCATAATGCCGTCGCCAAGAGGGCTCTATGGGATGAGGTTGGTCGTATGTTTGGGGGTGGAGAGGGGGTGGCCATTGTTGCGGGTGATTTCAATTCTGTAAGGCATGAAGGGGAGCGGAGAAACTCGTTCTTTAGCTCATCGGACGCACAAGACTTAAGCAATTTTCTAGAGGAGGCTAACTTACATGAGTTTACGTTGAAAGGGAGACGGTTTACTTTCATGGCGGGAGATAAACTTAGTCGTATTGATAGAGTGTTTGTGTCTTGGGAGTTTTTCTCATTGTGGCCGTTGGCAGAATATGTAGCTTTGGAGAAAAAATGGTCCGACCACAATCCGCTTTTATTAAAAACAACGAGTTGTAGAAGTTTTGGGCCCAAGCCTTTCCGTTTTTTCAACTCGTGGTTAGACCGTAAAGATTTTGTGGAGCTCATTAAGGGGGCGATAGGTGATATGGTGGTGGAAGGTGAACCGGATTTTATACTTTTATTGAAGTTTTGGAAGCTTAGAAGCTTGATCGTTGATTGGGAAAGAAGGTGTTCTTCTAAGGAGAAAGGTGAACAGTCGATGCTTGAGAAGGAGTTGGCTGTTTTGGAGACTGAGATGGAAAGCCGATCGCTTGAAGAGGACGAGGTTTGGTGTTATGAAGAAACGAAGAGACGTCTTGGTGAGACAGAAAGCTAGGAACAATTGGGCGTCCTATGGGGATGATAACACTCGATTTTTTCATGCTTGTATCAACAAACGGAAAGCGGTAAATTTTATTCCCGGGTTGAAGGTAAACGGGGTTTGGGAAACGAAACCGGAGATTATCAAGAGAGAGGTCCTTCGTTTTTATAGATCAAAGTTTGAAGAAACTATGATGGAGAGACCGAAATTGGTTTGTCATGGGGTGAAAAAATTAAGTCAGGAGGAAGCTGGTTCTTTGATTCACAGATTCTCTTACCAAGAGGTTAAAGACGCAGTGTTTGATTGTGGGGCTGACAAGGCTCCAGGTCCGGATGGGTTTAATTTCCGGTTCATTAGATTTTTTGGGACCTGTTTCAAGAGGATTTTATGAATATGATGAATTATTTTTATGATGTGGGGAGTTTTAGCAAGGGTGTGGGCTCATCATTTATTACTTTGGTGTCGAAGGTAGGTGATGCGGTTGAGTTAAGTGATTTTCGACCAATTAATCTGATTGGTATCATTAGTAAGGTGGTTTCTAAGGTTTTGGCAAACAGATTGAAGACGGTTTTAGGCAAAGTGGTTTCGGAGTCCCAGACAGCGTTTTTAACTGGAAGGTACATTTTAGATGGGCCGTTGATGGTTAATGAGGTGATTTCGTGGACTAAGAAGAGGGATAAGAAGATGTTCATGTTTAAAATTGATTTCGATAAAGCATACGACAATGTTAATTGGGACTTCCTCTTGTCTATTATGAAACAAATGGACTTTCCGATTAAATGGCGTATCTGGATCAGAGGGATATTGGTGTCGGCTAGGTCGGCTATATTAGTCAACGGGTCACCGACTTTTGAATTTGGATGTCAAAAAGGGATTAGGCAAGGTGATCCTATTTCGCCTTTCCTATTTATTATTCTTATGGAGGCGTTCTCTTGTTTGATGAATAGAGCTTCTGATATGGGAGTGTATGATGGGGTGCAACTTCCTAATAGTGGTCCTAAGTTGTCACATTTATTATTTGCGGATGACGCCATGTTGATGGGTGAGTGGTCCACGTTTAACTTTGATAATATGAGGCGGATTTTGAGGATTTTCTATATGTGCTCGGGGTTGAGGATTAATATTCATAAGTCGGTCCTATATGGCATTGGTGTTGACAATGATGAGGTGGTGGCGATGGCGAGTTCTCTCGGTTGTAAGGGGGGAGTTTTACCTTTCACTTATTTAGGTATAAAAGTAGGTGCCAATATGAACCGCATTGGTAATTGGGAGTCTGTGGTGAACACGTTTAGGAGGAGACTTTCTAAATGGAAGGCTACGACCTTGTCGATTGGGGGGCGAGTTACATTGATTAAATCGGTTCTTAATAGTCTTCCTACATATTATTTTTCATTGTTTAAGGCGCCAAAAAGAGTAATTGAAGACCTAGAAGGGTTGATGAGGAGGTTTCTATGTGGGGGTTCTGAGGAGGTGAGGAAACTTAGTTGGGTGGCTTGGGAGACGGTTACGAAGCCTATCGGCGAGGGGGGATTGGGTATTGTTAGACTCGAGTTGAGTAACCATGCGTTGATTGTCAAATGGTTGTGGAGGTACTTGCACGAGGACCATCTTTTATGGAGACGGGTTGTTTTAGCTATACACGGCTCCAGTCGGAATTGGAGCTTAATCCCGGTTAATAGTGCCTATTCTAGTGTCTGGAAGAATTGTGCTTGGCTATGTAACAGGTTGAAAGTGGACGGGATAGGTTTGGATCGTGTTATTCGTGATGTTCTTGGAGACGGGAAAGCTATCAGGTTTTGGGTTGATACTTGGTTAGGCGATCAACCGCTTAATGGCAAGTTTCTGAGATTGTTCGAATTGGAGAAAAATGAACGTGTTTTTGTAGGTGAGCGTTTGAGGAGCTTTGGAGCTGGTCGTTCTATCTTATGGGAATGGAAGAGATTAACTAATTCAAATGAAGAGATTGACGAGAAACGTGAGATTGAAGATATGTTGGCTTCGACTAACCTGGCCGATAGGAAAGATGATTGGATTTGGTACGAGGGGAATCAAAAAGACTTCGCTGTTTCTGTGGTGAAGAGGTGGCTTCGAGGATCGAATGTTAGTACGAATGGTTTTGGATTCAAGTGGTGTAAGTGGGTGCCTTTAAAGTGCAATATCTTTATGTGGCGTCTTTCTTTAGATTGGATTCCAACGAAGAAAGCTTTGATTAGGAGGAACATTCTTGTGAGTAATCCGTTGTGCGAATGGTGTGATATAGAGGAAGAATCTGCGGAACATTTATTTACGGGTTGTGGTCTAGCGAATGGAGTTTGGCTTGGTATCTCTAGTTGGCGCTGAATTCCGAATATCTATGCGTTCCATGTTATTGATTTAATATCAATCCATGAAGGGTGTGGAGTGTCGGATAGAAAGAAGTAAGTGGTTAAAGGTGTTATCATCATCGCATGTTGGGTTCTATGGAAGACTAGAAACGCCAAAGTATTTTCACAGGTGGAATCGAACGTGGTGAAGATAGTGTCGAACATCAAGAATTTGGCTTTTCTTTGGTATAAGCATCGTTTTAAAGATGGTATTGTTGATTGGGTTAGATGGTCTAATTTTGATTTGATGTAAGTTGTACGTTTGTGGGTTTCCGTTGGCTATCTCCGTATTGGAGATTGTTGGCGTTTTTGTGTTAATGAAAGTTTCTCTTAAAAAAAAAAGTAAGGCTTGATGTCGAACTATTAATAAACAAGTTGAACTCAATTTTAATGATACAGTGGTTACGCGATAAGTTTACATCTCCAACATTAAGTAACAAAATTCCAAGCCATGAACATGTGTTTGATCACTACCTTTTTTTTTAAACGTTTATTAAAATAGAGTAACACATGTTATGAGTCTATAACTAATGTACTCTACACATTTTTCACTACATGAGCCTATAACAAAATAATTCACAAAATTCAAAAATAAAGCATGTTTCATTGTTTCTCAAACAAAGAGGTACCAAAAGTGTAAATTCTTGAAATTTGTAAAACATACATATTCAATTATTCATAACACCAAACATGATGTGGGTAAAGTGTACATTCAACCCTAAGTTGACACAAGGTTATAAAGTGAAAGACAAGCAACAACAAAAACAAAAGTGTGGCTTAAACTTATAAAACAAAAACCACCACCAAAATATCATCTCTCTCTCCCTCTCTCTCTCTCTCTCTACAAACTTTGAGAGAGAAACAAACACAAACACAGACACATACACATACACAAACCACATCAATGGAAACACAAACACAAACCACTTCAAGATTAATCCTAGAAACAGAAACAAACCCATCTTCAACCAACTCTACAACAACCAGCAATGTCCCAACTCCACCACTAACACCCAAACCCGTTTCAAGATCCGAACCCAACCCATACCCAACAACCTTTGTTCAAGCAGACAGCAATAACTTCAAACAAGTAGTCCAAATGCTAACCGGATCCTCCGAAACCGCCAAACACTCCTCATTAAACCCGACCCACAACCCGGATCCAGCTCCAACAAAAACATCCATACCACCAATCAAAACGGGTCAACAAAAGAAACAAGGGTTCAAACTCTACGAACGAAGGAACAGTTTAAAAACCGGGTTGATGATTAACCCGAATTCGGGTCCGAACCCGAATCCGACCCGGTTTCATGAAATATTATCTCCAAGCATTCTTGATTTTCCGTCGTTGGTGTTGAGTCCGGTGACGCCGTTAATTGAAGATCCGTTTAATAAGACGTCGCCGTTAATGGGGAGTTCGTCGGAGGAAGATAGAGTGATTGCGGAGAAAGGGTTTTATTTGCATCCGTCGCCGAGGACGGCGGCAGCTGAGCCGCAGCTGCTGCCGTTGTTTCCGGTGACGTCGCCGCGGGTCACGGGGTCGCCGGAATGATTATGATAATATTAATTAATATTAATAATAATAATAATAAGATGGGTGTTGACTGTTGAGAGATAAGTAAAAGTTTAAAAAGGTTAGAGATCTTTTGCATCCCAAGTTGTACAATTTGGATACATGTGATTCCATTTTTCTTAAAGATAACGAAATTAATATTTAATTTGGATTATTATTATTATTATTATTATTAGTTTTTGAATTTTTGATTGGGTAGTAATATAGTATATGTTTTTGCTTTTATTGGTTCGAGTTTGATCCTTGAAAAATAAATCTAGTTTGATAGATATCCGAACATAAGTTAAGGGGACTGGGCATTCTCGGTTAGCATGATTCTACTATGGTTACCGAGACGATAACACCGCCGCAATCCATTCAGTTATTATTAGGTAATTAGGATTCATACACCCCCTATTTAGGATTTATACACCCTGACCCACATCACATACCAATAGGAGACTGTCACATACCCCAGAATGTGATGTCACACCCCCAGAATGTGACGTCACAGGATGTATGAATCCCATAACCCTATTATTATGGTAATTCTTTTAGTAACTTTTACAATGTTTCGAATGTCAAGTTGTCAGCTAACACACTTGCTAATCTTGTTCATTAAGTCTATGTCTACTATGCGATTTGAACCATGTAGGTTTCCATTTTTTTCCATATGCCTGGATAGGATACCACTATTGTGGCTTTTGGTGGTTAATTTTAACTCAAAATTCAAAAATGTTTATATTTTAAAGGTTTTAAAGTATTTTGATACGTTAGATAAACGTTTGATTCTACAAGGAGAGTTTGCTCACTTTAAATTAAACAAACGTATATAAATTTTTTTATTTATATTAGTGGGCTATTTTTTTAACTTTCCGTTATTGCAATAGCTTTTTTGACATAGAGTTTTCTTGGCTTAAATTTAAGCAAACATATAGAGTTTTTTTAGTTTAAAATAGTGTGCTGCTTTTACTTTCGGTTATTGCAATGGCTTTTTTAAAAATCCGTTACTACAAAAGGTTTTTTAAGTAAAAACTAAAAAGTGAACATTGTTTTTTTTTTTTTTTTTTGAAAAGTAAACTTCATTAACCAAAAAACACCACCTCAAGCGCCCTCAAAATAAGGACCCAAGAGGAAAAACCACATTACATCAAGTCTAAAGGATATGTACACCATTTTTTCCAATCTAAAGATCTATACTTGGATCTATTACGCAGCCAAAAAAACGACAGAATTCTGATATTTTCAACTAGCTCCATAGCTTTCCTCGCCTTGTTATTAAAAACTCTCGCGTTCCGTTCAATCCAAAGCGACAACATAGCGGTATATACAATTCCTTGTAACACATGGCCTTCTTTCTTGCTTTTATTTTGATTAATCTGCAGCCGAAGCAAGTCTTCAACCCCAAACAGAACTGAAGGGGCTAACCTGCACCATGATTCTAACCTGGACCAAACTTCGAAAGAATAACAACAACCTGTGAACAAGTGCATCGAATCTTCTGCAGCCGTATCGCAAAAAATGCAGTGTTCATTATCCAGATTCACTCCTCTCTTAACCAAATTTGTCTTTGTGGGTATCCTGTCTAAAGCTGCTCTCCAAACGAAAATTCTACATTTAAGAGGAGACCAACATCGCCAATCAATAAGCTGCTGACTACCTGTCGAAGCTCCACCGTTTAACAACACTTTAGCGCTTTTAACTGAAAAGATCCGAGTTTTATCCCCTTCCCAGTACCAATTATCGTTGCCAATACCCCAAGAATATCCATGAATCTCCCCCAACAATTCGAATAGTTCTGTAACTTCTTCGTAAGAGTTAGGATCAAGCCGCCATTCCCATTTCATCACCTTTACCCCATTATTGTCTGTAACTAAAAAAGTGAACATTGTGATCACTACAATATTAAATTGTTTTAAAATGTATGTATGAAAAACTGAAAATTATTAAAGAGCAAAAAAGCCCAACATTTATCAGCTGTCAAGTGACTAAAACACCCTCGATGATTTATAGCTTGATATTGATTAGAAAAAAAGTAATCATGGCTTTAAAGTTTAGAAATCAAAGCAATTTAATAGAGTAAAACGAGTATTCACAAAATATAAATAATCTTTTGAATTTCCTGCACTCGTATAAATGGTGACAATGAATATGATTTATGATTCGGATTGGCGGTAGCATTTGAAATTAAATGAATAATTTACATTGAACTTCAAGGTTTTAGCAATTCATATACATGTTTCAACTATAAGAAGTAAAGAACATGTGATATGTGTAATGGCAAGGGAAATTTTCAAGTCTCAAATTAAATGGCGTGGTTTCGTAGAGAGCTCTCGGGGTGATGACATGGACAGGTCCTCCAAGGGGAACACCCCCTCCCCCAATCAACTTTTGATGACTTGGGGGTTTCTTCCCCCTTCTCCCCGAGTGATTTTTATTATATATAATAATATTATTTCTAAACTTTTTCTTTCTTTTATATATAATAACATTATATAAAATAATAAAAAAGAAGGGGGAATGGGGGAATTGGGGGAATACCATTTTCAAACTTTGAGGGAGAAAATGAGGGGAATGATGTGGCGCTGATGTGCCACTTGGGGGAGTTGGGGGAAAACCCAACCACACCATATAGCCTTATGGGCATTAATTGACACGTGGCATCTGAGGTCATTAAGGGCTTGAAATGAGAAAAGTGGTGTAGTGGTGAGGTGAAAATTTTTAAGCCTCTTCCATTCATTACCCAAGGCTTCTCATTGGTCCCTTCCATCATTGCTCCCTTCCATTGGTCCTTTCCATTATAACCATGCCGTGCTTTTTTTCCTAGAGATCAAAAAGCACTCCAAAAAACGGGGGGGGGGGGGGGGGGGGGGATTTTGAAGGGGGGTGGATTTGGGCAAAAACGCCCCATATGGTGTAAGAATATGTTGTGACTCAAGGTGAGCATACATTTTATCCTCTCATAATACACTAACTAGGCGTTGACGTGGACATGGGATAAAACTTGAGCTTACTCACTTGACCCTTTTGTGGCTCAAGGTGAGCAATGGCTTAACATTTGCCACGCCGAAACATGTGTAAAATCGTGCTCGGTCTTGAAAACATACTCAATGTGAGTGAATGCTATGAACACATATTCTTTTTCGTTTGGGAGTTCGCTTTTTGACTTTTTTATAAAATCGTTTGAATTTTTGAAACTTTAATTTAAGGTCCCCGTACTTGTGGGAGATTGAATCACAACTATGATGTGTTCCCCCTGACAATCTGACCAAATTCGGTTAAAACTTTAGCCCATTGTGGAGCCCGACTTCAACTACCCCGCCTAGTCGTAGCGACATCAACGTGCACGTTGTTGTACGCGATGATTAACGCAAGTTCTTCCTCTTTCGTCAACTACACCATCGTTTTGATTGAGTTGGAGAAAAAGAAATTGAAGTTTTGAATGTGATTGTAGAAGAAAATGAAAGTTGAATGTTATAGAAGATGATGAAAAATGGTTAGAATGAAAGGTTAAGTGAATATATATTGAAAGAAAATTGATTTTGTTTTTTAAATTCAAAAGGTCATAATGATGTTAGCAGGTACGACCGCAATCGCATCTGCTTGCTCACGTGGTAGTTGTCGTGTTCGTGAGCCACGTGGCTCGTCGTTCGTATAACGGATAGCCTAAGCTTCAATCGGTCACTTAGACAGCGTTTGGTATGAAGGAATCAAAGGTGGAATGGAATAGGTCACTCTCTTGGAATGAAACTAAACATGTTGGTTACCTTTAAGGAATGGAAACAAATATATTATTATTATTATTATTATTATTTTTATTATTATTATTATTATTATTATTATTATTATTATTATTATTACAACCCACCATCGTTGTCATCATCCAACCAACACTGCCTATTGCCGCCACCCACAACCATTGCTACCATCGACGTAACCCACCATTGTCAACACCGTCCAACCACCACCACCACCACCTGCGTCATTGCCACCCACTGCCTCCACCACTGTTATCGCCACCACCACCCACCGTCACCGCTGCAACCCACCACTGCCGTCGTCGCCCACCCACAAATCGTCACCGCCATCGCCCACTGCCACCCACCACCGTTGCCGCCGCCGCCACCCACCACCACCGTCACTGCCGCCACCCACCACTCACCATCGATTTTATATTTTCGTTTTTTCTTACATACCAAGTAACACAAAGTAAGAATTCATTCCATTCCCACATGATAACCAAACAAGACATGGAATGGTAATGATCCATTCCATTACCTCTCCCATTCTATTCCCCCTCTCATTCCATTACCCCATACCAAACAGAATGTTATTGTTTTTTTTTTAAATTACATTTATATTTATCAAATTTAGAATATTATTTTCTTTAATAATTAGAGATATTGAGGTTCCATTTATATTATAAAAACTTACAATTATTATAATTAATAAATAGCAATCGAGTCGTGTCCAAACCTAAGTTTTGAAGGTGAATACTTACTTACAAGCCAAGCTTGTATTCTCTTTAAAAAAAACAAAAAAAAAATAAAAAAAAAATCCCAGTTTGAGCTTATTTACCGTAACACCTTAGCTCAGATAAGCTTCAAACGAGCCTCTTCACCCCTCAAAATGTGTACCATATTTTGTCATATTTAAGGGTGGCTAATTGAGCTTGCTATGGTGTGATTTTATGGCATAGGAGTAAGTTTACTCTTTTGGATACTTTGACTTTGATTTTCTCTAACTTATATATTAAATACTGTTTCTTCTATCTATTTTTGTTAACGGCAACTTTCGGTAAACCAAAGTCTACTGGCAAGGAACTAAAAAAGAGTCGGCAAAAAAAAAAAAAAAAAACCAACAAGCAACAATGAAACAAATTACAACAAAAACGATCTCCACTTGACCCAATCAACGACCAAGCTCTTAGACCTATTCCTAATCCACAAAGACTTAATTTCACCAACAATTATCTCCACCATAACCGACGCATTTGAAAAACTAAAGTTGTTCAGAGCTCTATATATACACCAACACGCCACAAGGATGATCTCGTGAGCCGCCATCTTCTTAGTAACACTCACGGGGATATGTTTATGAATTCCAAAAGGATCTTGCAATAAGAAAGCGAAAATCGGGGGTATTTTACACCACTTACTAGTATTTTGCCACACCAAGGTTGTCACAAAACATGACGTGAACAAGATTTTTTATTGAATATGAGTATTTTCTTAAAAACTTGAAACTAGAAGCTTTTAAAACCTCCTTGCCAAACATACCCAATATCCAGTGGCGGACCCAGAATTTTTTTTCATGGGGTGCGGAATCATAGACCTTATATAGGTCGTTTATCCATCAGGTGGCCCGGGTCGGTTCGGTTCAGGTCGACTCGTATACCAAAAATAATAATACTAAAATGCTGCTGGTAGGTCGAGTTTTACCGCAGTGGGCCTTCGGGCGGCGGGTTTCCCCCGGGAATTGGTGTGAAATTACCGGTGGATCCGAGTTACTCTTGGGGTACTCCTTTGTCCCGTGGGCACTTTGAAAGTGCTCGGGATTGATTTGTTGGCCGTTCAAGAAAAATATTCACATAATCACATTTACCTAATTACCTTTTGGAGTTTTGTTGTATTTGTTTAATTGTTTGTAAATTGTGACTGGTCAACGTCACAGGTTCCTCTTCTTTGTTTAGCGATCGCCGATCAGAAGCAGGGAGGGAGACAGACAACTATTTCTTTTGTTTTTCTTTGTTTAGCGCTATTCTGGCTTTAGGTTTATTTTTTGTTTGTTTTTTCATTTTAATCAATATTAAAACACATGTTGGCTTATTATAAACTTTGGGCTTGGACTCATTTTTGAAATTGGGCTACTAACTAATAAAATGGGCTAACTCTTAACATATAATTATATTTTTTTTTTCTTGAGGCCGGTTTCAAAGTCCAAGGGGTGCGGCTAAAAAATTTCATGGGGTGCGAACGGAATGAACGCGCGTATATAACACTAATTTTTTTTTTTCAGGGTGGGCGCCCGCACCCCTTGGGCTTGCTATAGGTCCGCCAATGCCAATATCGTAGTTGGATTACAGTTTACATGAAACAATAAATTATTGCAAGTAAGTCGTTTACTAAACATTCCAATATACTTTTCAGCCTCGAGAAACAACTATACACGACATACCGATTCTCGAGAAACAACTATACACGACATACCAATTGACACGGATGATTAAAAGTCCAAAAGGCCACACTACACACATAATATACATTTAATACCCACCATTTACCAAAACCTATAGAGTGAACCATTTGTGATAATTATTGATTAAAACAAATTATCGTAGGCCAAGAACTTACTAAACATACAAAGATGCATTTCGATCTCAAGAAGTTGATACATGTTACATTTTATCGATTGAGACAGATGATAACATCCAAAATGGCACATTACACTCACGACATACATTTAGTACCCAATATTTACCAGGACCTTTAAATGAATCATTAATTAATGATAACTATTGATTCAGACAAATTATCGTAATAACTTACTAATGATTCACGATCTTAAGAAACAACTATACATAATGTATTGATTGCGACGGATGATCACAAGTCCAATACGACAAGTTTTATCCATTACACACACGTATTCATACCTAATATTTACCAAAACCTATAGAGCGAACCATTTGTGATTATTATTGATTAAAACAAATTATTGTAGGCCAAGAAATTACTAAACATACAAAGATGCATTTCGATCTCAAGAAGCAGATACATGTTACATTTTATCGATTGATACGGATGATAACATCCAAAACGTCATGTTATACTCACGACACACATTTAGTACCCAACATTTACCAGAACTTTTAGATGAACTATTAATGATAACTATTGATCCAGACAAGTTATCGTAAGTCAATAACTTACTAATGATTCACGGTCTTAAGAAACAACTATACATAATGTATTGATTGCGACGGATGATTACAAGTCCATTACGGCAAGTTTTATCTATTACACACACTTATTCATACCTAATATTTGCCAAAACCTATAGAGTGAGCGGTAAATATTAACGTAAATATATTCGATGACGAAAACAATTAGCAAATGGAGATTTGGCAGGACAATATTCATGAAGTTGGTAAAGTTGGGATGTGAAATCGCTCACGGGTTTGTAATCCAAATATAATGTAAATGAACCGAAATACCGAATCACCTAAATTGGCGTTTGGTGCAATATCTGGAAGTGGTGCGGCCTGAACTTTAGTTTTGTTTTCCACACCCAAGATCTCCTCTCCTTATATAAGTCCGCTAGAGGCGGTAAGTGGGGTAAGCGGATCGTGCACGGGATTATTTTGGTGACTCTTTGGATGATTTGGAGAGCTAGAAACGAGAAAACATTTCGGGGTATAGAACCAAAAATCCCGGTTGTCGTTGGTAGTGTCAAAAGTATGTCGTTTTTGTGGTTGAAAAATAGGTCTAACTTCATCGATCTCCTTTGGGAGGATTGGTGTAGGAGCCCTTTGTATATGTTGTAATTTTGTGGTGTCGTCCTCTCTTCGAGGTCGGTCCCGTGTGTTTTTAATGAAAGTTATCGTTCAAAAAAAAAAAAAAAATTGGAGTTCATATTTATAAAGGAACTCTAGCACAAGTTTGATATACCAAGCTATATAAATACAAACATTTTTCTAATTTAAGGTATCTACTATTATTTTAACTTTAGTATTACTTAACAATTTAACTAACAATAGTTTTGGGATAATAAGTAACCATCTTCTAGTTATTTATCTTACAAAAATAAAATTGAATTTAAGAATCTTTCGGCGTCCTACCGAGTCTACACTTTGACCCGTAGTTTCCTCTCATAGACGTATTTTTTATTAGTAGATTAAAAGTTATGGTTTTCAGCCGATCAAAAAAAAAAAAAAAAAAAAAAAAAAAAGTTATGGTTTTCTCAAAATTTAGTAATTTATTGAAAACAAGTACGAGCAAACACTCATTTACATCAACACCTTCATTTACAACTAAAGGGTTTGTGCCTAATGGTATTAAGATGTTTGATAAAGTTTTATCTTTTTAAATAGTGAGGAGATCAAATCCTTCTGAGGGGGCGACAAAAAAATTAGCCATTAAAAAAAAGTAAAAATCATTTTTTTAAATTCATCTATATTCTAAAAAGTAAGAATTCCACAGTTCTCATTCTTTATTTTTATCCTTATCTTATTAAAAACACTTATTTTATTATTTTTATCGGTTTTATACGGTAACCACTTTTAATTTAAAGATGAAAAACAACATATTAAATATCGAGATTAATTTACCCACTAAGACCATGTGTAATGGGCATCATGTGGGTATTATAGGGGCATGAAAAAAGGAGGGACATTTCTAGTATAATGCCCAAAGAGGGAAAAAAATAAGGAAAGTAGTGATTAAAAGGGCATTAAAATGGGTTATAACCATTACACATATTTTAAAGGGGCATTATAATGATGATGTGTCAAAAAATGCCCCTTAGAAGCATTAACCATTACCTATGCTCTAATATGCCAATGATCTCCAGCCCAGCTGGTTTGAGGTGGGAGAGTTTACCTATTCAGAGGGTTCCCGTCCGGGGTTGGTCACAGGTTCGATTCTCTTCCATCGAAAAATCATACACATTAAGATTGAAAGAGCCTGACGTGTAGGAGGACTCGAACTTATGACCCAGATGTGGTTAGGACTAGGATTTTATCATTAAACTACGCATTTAAACCCTAAGAGCTCCTGCTAGAATTTCTATAACTACTATTTAACTTTTAGTAGCATTATTCATGTTTTTTGAGATTTTGAAATTTAACTTAATTTAAATACTACGTGATATACATAACAAATAACATTATACATCATAGGTTTTAACTTTCAATCGTTATGTGGACTTTATGAAATGAGGACAACTTAGTTCCTACTTCCTACACCAAAATTTGGAAAATAGGTCCATTTACACACATGATAACCAAAATTTGAGCCTAGTCAAGTTCAAAAATTGAGCTCGGAGTCAACTTCGTGAACACCAAATAACTCAAGCTCAACTTAATTTAAACTTTAAGCAAACTAATCTTCAGTAACTCATGAGATATGTAGTAACTCGGCCGATATATCCGTGATATATCATCGATATCTCGGTTATCGGTTATCAACCGATGTATCGGTACAAAATATCGGTCAGAATATCAGTACCGATATTATCGGCGATGTTGACCGATATCTTATTGATCTTTGATCGATATATCACCGATATCATTATCTTTATTCTTAGTTCTTCCATGTGTCTTGTTTCTTATTGATGTTGTTAGTGTTTTTAGTCTTAATTGTTAATTGTTAGTGTTAACTGTTAAATATTAGTGTTTTCCGCTTGCTACAATTGTTATTGTTTTGCATGTTGCAAGATGTTAATTTGTTAATTGTAGGAGATTATATTTAATTGTTAGTGTTAAACTTCAATATATATGGATTTTGCATGATATAAAATTTACCGATATGTCACCGTAATAACCTATATCTTAAATATTGGTCCTTGACCGATATCTGATATTTTACAGCATTAGCTGCTTAGCTCATGAGCAACTTAGCTTATTACCCAAAACAAGAGTGTAAGAGAGAAAACACACCCTAGAAAAGTCAAAAATATTGAAATTAAGAAAGAATGAAGAATTTGATTTTTTTCTTTCTGATGATGTTTTGAAGTTGGCTTGTGTTTGTAGTAGAGGTGTATAAATCGGTTATTTATTTATTTTTTTTGCCAAATCAGTTTCGGTTTCAAACCGGTTCGTTACAGTACCGATTTCTTTCTGAACCGGTTTGGTCAGAAACAAAATCGGTTTTTACCCGGTTTTTCGGTTTGATTCCGGTTCGATTTCGGTTCTAGTCCGGTTCACTTTCACACTTTTTAAAATTGTATAGATTACATTAACTTTAATTTTTAATAACTTTTAGGGTTTTTTAAAGAAGGAAATTGAATTTAAATTAAAAATAACAATGTTTTATTTGTGTTTATGGCCAAAAATGTATTTTTCTTAAACCGGTTTTGGTTTTTTGCCGGTTTCAACAGGTTTTTAGCGGTACCGGTTTTGGTTCGGTTCCGGTTTGTGTACTGGTTTCTGTTTCGATTTCGATTACGGTTCAGTTTCTTTTGACCGGTTTTATTGTCGGTTTTAGCCTGGTTTTCGATTCGGTTTGGGATTTTTTTAGTACCGGTTTCATGTGGAACCGGTTTCGGTTCGGGTCGGTTTTACCGGTTTCGTTTCCCGAACGGGTTTTTTGTACACCTCTAGTTTGTAGTGGCGTGTGACGTTCCGTGTATGTTATCAACAACATCGAATTATGTTTGCATAGACCATAGTGTGTAAGACCGTGTATGTGTAACCATGTATTACTTGTATTGGGCCAGAAATAAGCCCAATAGGGGCAAGAGGTACTAATGTACTATAATGTTAGGAGTTGGGCCGGATTATATTCCTTTTGTATTAGGCACAACTCAAACTATTGTGAGAGACAATTTAATATTTGGGTATCGGAAGTAGTCTCTTTATTTTCACGAGGTAGAGTTGTAGAGGTAAGACTGTTTACATCCAACTCTGTCAAAAAACTGGTAACCAATCAGTTCTTACCTTGGTAAATATTCAAGAATTGAATAAAGCCTTCAAGAATACAAGAAAACCAATAATTACAAAGTACAGAAACAAACACTCAACTGAACTCTCAAGAACATCAACAATCGGATTATCAACTAGACAATCCGAATCAAAATCTAACGGGAAAGAAAGCTCTCAAACTATGAGATGAAACCCTAGATCTATGATGCTTCAAGAGAATGAAAGAGAGAACTGCAACAAAGCAACTCAAAACTAGTTCATCTACAACAGCCCATGTCATCTCAACATTAACAAAAAAACAAACATAAGAAAAATAAATAAATTTTCAACTATGTTTGGATATGAATTGAAGTTGTTTATATTTTTCAGAAACTCTACTCAGACCCTACCTTAGCTTTGGTATTGGTGGATTAACTGAGTATGATGATAATGATATAAATTTCTATAAATTTAAGAAAACTTTACCAAGGTGTTGTTCCCTTAACTCAAAATACATATCGAATTATATCGATGAGAAATCCAACTTTATCATAAATCTATTACCTCACATAACATGTCACACAAAATCTTCAAAATGGTATTTCAGTAAACGTTTCTATCGTGTCGAATCCATGATTATCAGGTAGCGGACCGTTTCCAGGCCTAACCGAGATAATCACTTCCAGACCTGAGACAACAACAGTCAAAATTAACTCAAAGTAAAACAATAAAGCATCCATTTAAGTGTGTGCACGCGCTCATGTGCGTTGTAATATACCAGCTGCCTTTGCTGCTACCCGCTTCTTGAATGACATCAGTTACAAAGAGAATATCAGATGGCTTGTCGACTCCAAGGGACTCCGAGATTTCAATATAACTTTGTGTTTCTCTTTTGTTCCTGCAAATCGTAGACAATATAGCATGAAGCTTCACGCTAAATATTTAAGATCAAAGGATCAAGTTTTACCCCACTCTAGTGTCGAAAAATCCACATAAATATTTTCTTAAGTCGCCAAAATTAGTGTATCCAAATATTAACCGTTGTGCCAATCTGCTACCACTCGAATAAATGTACACCTGATTCAGAACAAAGACATAGCCCGTCACGCTTGTAAATACAATTGCAAAACAGGTTCGGGTCAAAACAGGTTAACTTTTTGTTGGAATCCACCTTTACACCAGAAGCATGCCATCTTTCAAAAGCGTGAGGAACATCATCATAAACGACACCTTTTATTTCATTTTTCTCAAACCCGGTGCGCCAAATGTGTCCCTGCACTATTGAGTGTTAGCAGCGAGGTCCCGACTCTTGACTGGTGAATTATTTAATAAATGTTGTTTTCGATCACCTGCAACTGTTTTTAGTGAGGTAATTTTCCTGTCGGCTTTTATCATTTCTTCAACATTCGCAACCAAAGCAGCAATTACGTCCTCTTTGCCTGCATCATCTGATGGAACAGGAACCGCACCCACAACTCCCTTTTGTAAATCTTCTTCTACCTTCAGAAACAATCACAATGGATTGATCAAGCGGTTTGTATTACAGGTCAAAACAGGTAATTTTTGTACAGGTCAAGTAGGATTAATTTACTTATTTTTCTGAATAAAATGATTAAGAAATTTTTTACTTTTAAGCATTCAAATTACATTATGGTAGATTTTTACTTGTTTGACAAGTAAATGGGTCGAAACTGGCACCCCCAACCAGGGGCGAAGTATTGTGAGGGCCAGGGGTGGCCCTGGCCCCCCTGTTTTTTGGCGCAGTAGTAGAAATTTGCGATTTTCGTAGGTAAATTTAGTCCGGGTTGAGTTCGGCCCCGCCGATTTGCCACTATCGATCGAAAAAAAATTGAGTCCGGCCCCCGCCGATTGGCGAACCAAGCTTCGCCATTGCCCCCAATGAAATCTATTGGAGTTATCGGATCTTACTTGAGAGCGTAACAACTTGATATCATCTTTCGTATCAACACTATCATACGTTTCTTCCAAATGCGTACGCACATTGTCACGCGCATATGGGAAAAGAACATCAGTGACAAAAGAAATAGGCGTAGTTGTCCCTTCAATGTCCAAAACGACACAACGCTACAAAAAAAAAAAAAAAAAGTTCATTACATATTCAAGAAACCATCAAACACAAAGTGTTACATTTCTTCAGTAACAAAAAAACGTACCGGAGTACTTCCAGCCTCATTATTTATCCCAAGGGCCCTTGCTTTGAGGGTTGTGTATGTCGTCCGAAGGTCCAAAATTCTTTTGGGTCTTCGGAAAGAACCATAACTCCTGGCCGACGAGTTCAGGTCCAATTGGTTAGGTTTGATTGCAGTATCAAAGATATACTGATGGCATTTTGCCTGAAATTAACAAGATAAATGACATGTAACAAAACCATATGTAGAATATAGTGTTTGGGTATAGTTTTACTGTTTGATGCATAGTAGTCAATGTCGCCCACACCTAGGCGAGGCGCCAGCAGGGCGGCCCTAAGGGGATGCGGGGAGGACTTTCGGCCCGGGCCCAATTTTTAAAGGGGCACTTTGAGCGGCGACGGGTGTAGGGTGTATTTTTTCTGCAAGTATTTTCTTTCTGTTTTCAACCCAAAAAAAAATCTAATCTTAAACATCACTGGTTATAAACGCAAGAAAGTGAAGAGTAGATAAGGAAGAACATGAGTCATACATGAAAAATTATATTTGAAAAATACGACAAAATTATAAAAAAGTTAAAGTGTGTTACTTGAGATTTGTATTGTGGTACAGTAATTGTGCAGTATTTGCAGTAAATTTTAATATATAGTAGTACTACAAAACATTAATTGTCTCACGCTTATGCACATGATTCAAGTCAAATTCATTTCATTACATAAATAATGGCCCTTCAGATAATTATGGAATTTAAGAAATGGTGGTTTTTTTATGACCAAATTAGCCAAACATATTAATTTTTATAATTATTACGACACTTTCAGTTATATATCCGGTTCGACCGGTCCGACTAGAAAACCGGTAAGGACACCGGTTCAACGTCCGCTTCGGTTATGAAAACATTGCTTAAAAGACCTAAGACTAAATGGCACATATTTCCCGGCTCGGCCCGGGCACCCAAATTTTCAGGGCCGGCCCTGGGCACCCAAATTTTCAGGGCCAGCTTATAACTAGGGGGTGCGGACATTGCGGCTCAACTTCGCGCACGTAGTAGAAAATTAGTGGAAAATTTGTTTTTTTTTACGAAAATTTGAAAAACGTTGCTACTAAAATGAAAAAAATGAAAAACGTTACTACTGAAAAATGTTTCTAGATCCGCCAAAAGCGCCTTGAGTGCATCAAAGCGCAAAAAGCGAAAACTACCTATCTAAACGCGCCTAAACAAGCCAAAAACCAATCTAAACAGCACTAAATGTTGGTATGATACATTAATGTGGAGATGGATCAAATGGGCAGCTAGAAATAGACATAAACATGTTGAATGCAACAGAATTTACAACAGTTATTGAATATGTATATACCTTGATGAAAAGAGGAGTAGGATTTGAACATTTGGGAGGTTTAGGCAATGAAGATAACACAAACATGTTGTGTTCTACCGATGTATCCTTTTGGACACAAACCTGATATATTATTAATTCATGAAACCTTTTTACTTTGGATAATAAATAAAAAACTTCAAAATTATTATCGCCACACAAATTATTTTGTGGAGATATAAACAAATATATTATTATATACACGTGGAAGTAAAAGAGAGAGGGATATGGTGATGAGTCGTCGGATACTTTGACGGTGACTTACGCCGGTGCCGGAGAACTAGCGTAGGTTGTAAAACTGACGGCATATCGGATGAATTCAACTTCCACTCCTATACTATACAGTGAAAAAAGAAAACGTGGTGACGTTTTTGTAAATAACGACTAACAACTTTTTTACTCGAGAGTAATTATATAATTATATAATTACTGTAGTTGTAGTTATATAAAGTTGACAATATTTATAGTTATGCTACTGAGTATTTCATTTATTTTTTTCTTCATTTCGTATGCTTTGTACGATAATTCCATTTGTACGTGAACTTCCCTCTTTTATAGTTATATGTATCATTAACTATTATATGTAAAGTGATTACTAGGTTATAAATCCATGAATTACATTAACATAGGTTGATGTAAGTAATGTTAAATAATTAATAAAATGTTATGTTTAAAAAAAAATATATGCATTTCACGATTGAAAAAATCAAAGAATTTTTTCTCCCTTCACTTCTCATGTTTAGTGGGTTAAGCCCATTTGTATTTAATCTTTACTATATATATAATAATAGATAATTGATGTAATTTTTTTTAATTGAAGGTTATATATGAAGTACTAGCTGATTACCCCGGGAGTGTCCCGTGGTTAAAAAATCTAATATTACTTAATAAAAAAAGATAAAAGAAGTAAACAGTCTCGACCTCTTTTAATGTTAAAGAAAGTTGTTCTAATGTTTATACTATCAAAAGGGGTTCTCATGCTACGTTCCCAGCAGATTAAAAAATCTCAACCTCTTTTAATGCTAAGCATATCGTTATAGCACATGAACATGGGCAATTCATATATGTAATAGTAGATTCGAAAACATATATACTATTATAACATGATTAGTGACTTGCGTATATATGATTAAGAAATTACCTAAATACATTGTGTTTTTTCTGCATGAACAAAAACTCACTAATTTTTTTTTTTTTCGTTTTTGTATAGCACTATATATGGTGCTCGTTGGAAAGATAATAAAGCGATCGTTAATTTGGTGTAATTTTTATTTCAAAAAAATGTCAAACATAAAAGTTACTACGTTTAAAAATTGTCAGCGGAAAATAAAAAAAATAAAGATAAAAATATTAATTAACATATTTGAAATTTTAAAATAATTAATAGTTCACTAACATTTAAAAAATGTGAGAGGAAAATAAGGAAAAGATATTAATTAACATATTTGAAAGTTTAAGATAATATAGATATAGATTTTATTTAAAATACAAAATAAATAAATTTAAAAGAAAGTTTGACATGATACCACATGGCACATTCCATTGAATGCCACCTCATACAAACTCAATTCTTTTATTATAAGTTATAGATTATAGATGTTTTATATGTTATATGGTCGTCGGAAACGTAGTGGTATTCGTAATATAGTATCTTTTTAGTATCACAAGCTGTAATAGTATAATGAGTCTAGGCATCGTACCGATACGTGACAAGTTAACAACTTCATTTTTATCTCTATTGCACCGATGTCGTAACGTGCGAGGAGTTCTACTAGTTAGTCCTATTTGTACCTATACACATAATGAAATCATTCACTACTTGTGTTGAAGAGGTAGGTCGGGGTAGGTGGGTTCGGAGGTGTGTTGATCAAACACAGTGGGTGAGTGGTCGGCCGAAGGCGGGAGGGTTTGATGAAGGTGAAATGACATAGGTGCAAATGATGGAGATGGGTTAAGGTGGAGGAGTTTAAGTGAGGCAGAGTTTGGTTTGAGACTGAAAAGACGGAAATGCCTTACATTTTGTTAACTTAGTAACATCATACATTGATAGTGTGAACAGGTAGGGATGAGCTCGGGACGGTATCGGTATCAACCGATACCGATCTCGAAAACTCCCAGAACCTAATACCGATACCGAAAATACCAAAACTGAGTAGTGTTTGTTCCATGGATTGCAAAGGAATTGGAATTGGAATTTGCGGGAGAACCATAATTTGATTTGGAATTTTGATGTGTTCGTTTCATAAAATAGAATGAAATCTCGATGGAATTGTAATGTGGATTCTCTTCCAAATGTTGTTTTTCAATTACAATTTCTTCTTTTGTTGTAATGAATAACATAAGGAGTCGAGTACACATTCCAATTCCTTTCGAATTCCCGTGAAACAAACGCTACCAACCGAACACCCTCGGTTCACTATGGGATCGGTATCGATTCGATATTCCATGCAATATGCTCATCCCTATAAACAACAGGTGTTCATAGTAAAGATTTAGATTGATGCTGGTAGTAAATCATAAAGACACAAATTACACTCAACTCAAATATCAAATTACCTCTCACGGATCACTAGAGTATCATCGTGCCGCCAGTGTTACCACGCGATCATATTCCACCACCAAGTCACCAATTCAGGAGGAAACTCATAATTATGAGAAAACCCCTTTTGTGAGATTTGAACCCAAGACCTTATAGTACCCAAGTCTTATCCCACCACCAAAATGCCGCTGGGCTATAATGGCTTTGGCAGACTGGCAGTGAGAAAGGTTAAACAAAATAACAATAACTAGACAATTGCTAACCAGTTGCATATAATAACCTATGACTTATTTAATCCAGTTACAAAGTAAGGGGCTTTTTGGTAGCCTCTTAATGAGGCTCTTAACCATTCAGCGCTGAATGATTCAGCATTCAGTGTGTTTGTTTCAGCTTCTGAATGAAATAGTTAAGTCTGAATCATTAAGATTTGGGATGTTGATGAACCATTAAGTACTGAACCATTAAGCACTGAACTAGGCTGAACCTTAATGAAGCTCCCCTACCAACGCGGGACAAGAAAACTAACCATTAAGAGGTCCAACTTAATGATTCAGCGCTTAACCATTCAGACATCTTAATCATTCAGACATCTTAATTCTTTAGCACTTAATCAACCAAACAGCCTCTAACTTTGCTACTAATAACAAAAATTTAAAAACTACAGTATGTTTGGTTACAGTGCTACTCCTATCCCCGGATATAAACACTCTGGTCTGGAACAAGATAAACCCATAAAACATCTCTGGGCTTTGTGTATATCATCAACCTTTATCCAATAACCTTCAACCCCAACCTACAATGGGGAAAGGCACTGATAAGTTCATCAACAACACCAAGCAACTCCTCACTAACCAATATAAGTTCTTTAATCGCCATTTAGGTGAACCATTGGCCAATTTGCTGGACCTTCCTGTCAAGATAATACTCTCTCCCTTCACTCTCCCTAGTGACATTTCTGGGTCTGCTCCTCGTGGGTTTGGTATCCCTGAATTCATCTCCAAGATTTCATATTCTGCAATCTTTGTAAGTTATTATTGCTTCCTATTGTTCTTGATGAATTGGGTCTTGATTCTTTTGGTTGTATGATGGTAAAGTTGGTTACTTTATTTGAATTTTGTGGTTCTTGAGTTGTGGGATATGTTGTAAAGTTTTGTAATTTATGCTATTAAGTTTATAAAAAAAATGCCAATTAGGGTTTTGTATGAGTTGGGTCTTTTTTTATATAAAGAATGTTGTGTGGTTATTGTTGTTTATGTTAATGTTAATGTTCAGGCGGTTGCGGCTCTTGGGACTTGTGATATAGCACTGGAGTTGGGGAAAAAAGTGATATGTCAAAGGTGATATTTTGTTTTGATTGATTTTGTTTGTAGCTTGAATGTGCTTTAGGATGTTTGTAGCTGTATTGATTGAAGTATTGTGCTTTAGTTGTTGCATACATAGTTGTTAAAAGCCATCGTCTCTTGCGCCTGGGCCCAATTTTTAGGTGAGGCGATGCATTTGCGCTTTGAGTCGTGGAAATTACGCATTAACGCTCCAGCCTCCAGGTGATGGTTTAGGCGCAGATTTTAGCTAGATTCCCAAATTCCGTAGAGTTTCCAGCGAAATCCGTTAAATTATGGCTACATTCCAGCTAGATTTCTACTTTTATCTAAGGAAAACTACTTCTATACACTAATGCATTAATATTTTAAACTTTTGAAACTAACTAGATGAAAAATAGTATTATGTTAATATATTTTTACTTTATTTTCTTTGTTTGTTTTTTTAATCTCAGGCCCTCGCTTTTTTTTTTTTTTTTGCGCCTGGCCCCAGGCGAGACCTATGCGCCTTTGATAACTATGGTTGCATAATATATACATAACATACGCATTTTACAGAAGGAAGTGTCTGGTGATGAACTCTTCGATTGTTATATGCATAAGAGGACCTTTGATTTAAGTTCAAAAAGTACAGTTAACTTGATATGATGAAGGGTTGTTTCTATAGTCTATACCTATGATGCATAACACTTCAAGAAGATTTAGTATGTGTGTAGATTCATTTCCTCCATATATTGGGTTCCATGTCTGTTAACATGCGTTCATCCTAGGAACCAGAGGGCCATATTCTTTTCCGATTTGAGTTTATCTCACACTAAAGTCATTGATGTAATGAAATATCCACTCGTCATTTTAAGTCATTTATTTTAACTCATAACATCTTATGGGAGTAATTGCTACATATAAATTGGTCCATTGAAATGGAATGCATAAGGTCTTACTTACCTAGAGGTTTCTTAATAGAATTTCGTCTTCCTTTGTTCGGTATATGGTAGAGGTGGGCTCAGGTGGCAAAATGAGCGGGTTCGGAGGTTGGGTAATGGGTCAAAATAAGTACTGTTACGCTAGAGTTAATATATAATCTAAATTAAGCCATTAAATGGATTGAAATTTCCATCTCTGATATGCAGCATAAAATTTATTAAAGAATAATAAAGTCCGTAGCAATATGGGTGGATTCAAGCAAACTGTTGAACCACTTCATGTATCTTATCATTGTTTGAGTACGATAATAAATCCTACCAATTTTTTGATTTCTCATCTTTGCTATGGTCTTGCAGAAACTGTCAAACTTGCAATGGATGGAATGCTTTAAGGTGTACGATGTGCAGAGGCACAGGGAAAGTCATGTACCAGGTGAAAAACTACACATTAAGAAGGTACATTCATCATATATAATGTAAAGTGCATCGCGTTTTTGCGAGTAGATAATCAGTTTCCTTGATATCATTATCACCATGTTTAGACTTCAAAACATTTAACTATGTTAAATAAATGTCTTTAGTGGAGAGAAAGCAACGGCTGAAGCTATTGCAGATGCCATAGCTGATAATAGAGCAGAGCTTGTGCATCTTCCCGCCACCATGGATCTTAATGTTCCATTGCCCTCCAAAGACTGTGACACCTGTGATGGATCCGTGAGCACATCAAATAATAATAATAATAATAATATTCAAATAACTGTAGTGTTCCCATGTAACAGTGGCTTAACAATGTTGCAGGGTGTGATGAAGTGCCCTGAGTGCAAGGATAAATTACAAATCAGGATTTCCGCTGATGACGTAAGTACCTAAGAGTTATATATGCATTATAAGTGCTCCGAGCTTGTGTTTAATATTGTACCACTCTTCAGATTATTGATCCTCCATGGAAAGCATACAACGTAATGAAAAAAATGGACTATCCTTATGAGGTACGTGTCATGATGTAAACAATCATCCGGTAGTTATCGGTGGGTTGTATGTGATGTTGAACTTTGAAGTTAGAAACATTTAAAAAATTACTCTCAACTTAAAATGTACGTTTCAGCATATTATCGACAGCATGAAAGACCCCAGCATTGCTGCATTTTGGTTGATTACAATGCCCCAGATTATGGGAGGATTTGAATTCGATGACGAGGTCAAGCAGAAAATTTGGTGGCAATACAAGGTTTTTTTTTTTTTTTTTTTTTTTTTTCCGATTTCCTAGCTATTGATCAACCTAAAAATATGTTTAAGTTAAATTACGAAACTAATCACACACGTTGCTTTCGTAGTTGCAATTGACCATTGATTCATGTTTTCATTTTACGTTTAGGAAAATATGCGGTATGATCAGCTTCGGGATGTTGTAGCCAAGAGAAAACCTGGATGGGAGTACTTGCAAGAAGTGAGACATTATTAATAACCTGAAACTTCATATATTAAAGTAACTATTTACAAGTTTTGTTATTGAAATCAGGGCTTGATCTCAATGGATCCCGAACGTGCAAGGAATGATCCAGTGGTAGTTAAGAACATACCTTACTACAAAGCAAAAGCTGCATTAGAGACGGAAGTCATGAAACTTAATCCGCCACCACGACCTCAAAACTGGGGGGTATGTGTTCATTTCTTCACTTAAAACAGTTTGTTTTAAGTGAGTCGAAAACGGGTCGGGTCGGGTTGACTTTTACAGATATGCTTTGTTCGTTTCAATAACTGGTCGCATGTGCAGGAGCTCGATGTTCCATTAAATGCGTCTTCATGGAGTGAGGAAGACCTAAAAGATCCGAAAAAGCTGTACGAAATGACGGTTCTTCTTAATGCCCAAAGAGAAATTGCAGAGAAGATTTTGGATGATCAGTGGGAAACGAAATGGCGCCAAGAACAGGTAATAAGTTAACAAAATAAGTAGAATTATCGTCCGCTATTTCACCAAACTAGCGTGTGAAAGTTGGTGGTGTTGTGTGTGTTCTCTAGCTGAACAAGATGTTGGAAGAGAAGCTGCAACCATACATTCAGAACATTGAAACTGGTGTTCTTCCTCAACCAATACTAACTGGGCTCCCGAAAGACGATCAAAAGGTTCTTCCCTTTTTTTTGCAACTCTGATCTATGTTTTCCGTTTAGTTTTAATTTTTAAATATACTTTGATGTATGACAGAGTCGTCGTCGACCTAGAAGATGGTGGTTTTTTTGATGATGAGAGATACGCGCCAGGTGTTATGAGACTTGGCAACAGAGCTAGGTAAGCGGTTTATGTTTAGTGTTTAATATATATAAACTACATTTGAGTATTGTTGTACTAAAATTTTTTTTATTCAATAACTGGTTTTTAAGATCATCAAGTTTGTAAGTGATTGTATCAGGCGCTATTACCCAACGAATCTGAACCGTATAGGCAAACTTGAAGTATTCGGGATGGGTAACGAGACATGTATTTGGGTATGAAATTAGTTTTAAAAAATTTTGCGTTATTAGATATCCGGTCCGCTTACATAAAACACATATACATGTTAATCTGAACAGTATCTGTATATTTTTTTCGTCATTGGGTAATAAACTAGCATACTAATTCAATAAGTTTTAGATTTTATATTTTTAGCTTCTTGAATAATAGTACTGTAAATAAATAAACATACTGAGAAATTATCCCAATGGGTTAATTTTTACAAACCAACATATATATCTGATACCAAATAGACATAAGACATGGTTTTACAATCAGGCATGAGTGAACACTCGGCTTTTTACCAAGCAATCTACTAGAATAAATGATTATACATCTTAAAGAAGTTTGTTAATAATTTAAAATATTAGTTGTATAAAATAATTTTTTTTGACAAATTTATGCAACATTTAATATTTTTATTGTTTTGAGAACCATTATTGTATTTTTTAACGCCTTAGATTACAGTAAATTTGTCTTCGATAGGGTTGTATTCTTGATCTAAAGAGAAACAACATCTTAATTCCAATGACTTTACCAATTAGGTCATAACCCTCACATCTATCACCATTATTGCATAACATGGTTGGTGTTCTACAAATACCAACCCATCTTTTTGTCTAAAGGATTATTTTGTGTGAATCATAAATAAAACTAAAGTGTACCAAAATATGCAACGAATTATATTGATGTCCTAGAAAAACCATAAGAAAGAATCTCAATTGCATATAAAAAAAGTTATAATCACGATTATTACATAAAATCCGTCAGGCTTGAACCCTTGATCTCAAGAGGAGCAATACACTTCTATCACAATTATTGCATAACATGGTTGGTGTTGTACAAAGAAAAATATCTTTCCGTTTAAAGGATTATTTTGTGAGAATCATAAATAAAAACTAAAGTGTACCAAAATATGCAACGAATAATATTAATGTTTCTAACAAACTATAAGAAAGAATATCAATGGCATCTGGAAAAAAAAAGTTCGTCATTATTGATGTATCTAATGATCCACGGTATAAAATATTTTCTCATCGGCGGCCACCGCACCTGGTGATAACATTGCAACCTCGGCTATAAGGGTTAGCTTGACCCCTGCTATTGCAGTTATAATAAGATTGACCACGTTGGTTGCATGGGACATTGTTCTTATTCATTGCCCGATAGCTTATATAGCCCCTATCTGCTAGAATTCGTCGAGCGCTTTCAGACTCCATCATCATCTCTTCCTCAGGGTCGATGGTATCCCTTACTAATTCACCCGGCTCGTTTGAAAGATGACTCAGCCCCACCCAATTCGGTTTAAGCGGCGTGTTCATTGATGAGGAAATTGCAAAACAAGAAAACATCATAGCCCAAATGATGAGAAACAAAATACCATTAGTCATTTTAGACATGATTGGTAAAAGAAACAATGAATAGAGGTTTTTGGTGTTATTATTATGAATGAGTATTGGTTATTGTTTCATTGTGGATACAAATTTGAGATTTTAGGGGAGGAATGGTAGATGATTTGTGGTTTAGATTTACGATCCACAAATTTAGAGGGATCTGTTTGTTTTTACTTTTGACCGGGCCATATTAATATTTTCTAGAGTAAAAGTTGTCACCTAAGGCTTCAAAGTACAAATTACAAACTATAAAAATTAATTAAATCGGCAAACAAATTTATATCGTGTGATTATCAAAATAAAAATAATCGTTTTCTAAATCTTGGTGCATTATAAATGGCCGATCCACTCTTTTGATACTTTGTGGGAATCCTTTATTAGAATTTCTCTATATGACTCACATGCATAAAAGAAGAATATAAAATATTTACATTATTTACTCTAATTTGACGTCCCCCCACCCCACACATTGGACTCTACCAATGATACGGTAGTCTTTGCCTACCAAAATTTATTGAGGTTTGGCAATCAACATGAGGGTGCATGATCCTGTTGAGTGTTTAACGAAAGTGATCACCTCTTAGACTAGTGGCGGTAGAGACACTAAAAATGTCATGTCTCATTACCATATAAGATGTCACCTATAACATGATTCATGTTTTTTTTTGAGACATGGTAAGAGTGTGGAGACACCAAAAATACCATGTCTCTTGCATTTATTATTATTTAATTCATTTTTTTAATATTAATTTTAATTATAGTTAAAAGTAACAAATAAACAATATAATGTTAAAAACCATTAAATCGATCGCATTCTGTGTTCACCTTTCTCCATTTCGAGCTACAAGAATCTATTTGTCGATACGGCTTGGCTTGCATAAGCATATGAAAGTTTTCAACCATTTTGATCCATAAAGCCTCTTGCGATTGGTTAGTACCTACAATTAAAAAAAATTAATTAAAAAATTTAAACAATATTATATATATATATATATATATAAGTACACGAAAAAAAATTGTCACCAACTTCGGCGCATTTTGACCATAGTTGTCAAAAGCGCGCCTAGGCTCGAGGCGCACCAAGTGTGCTGCGCCCTGTGAGGCGTGCGCCTAGGCACTGAGGCGCACTATCAGAGTAGTTTTTCCGGCCAAATTCAGGCTAAAAGTTGCATAAACCTCTAAAACATCCTAAATGAGTTATAAACAAGTCCTCAACAACCCTAAAACATCCTAAAGTAGCCCTAAACAAGCCTAAAACATCTCTAGAATCCCTAAGAAAATGTATTTTATACTATGCGCTTAATTATAAAAAGCCGTCATTTTTTATGCGCCTTGCGCCTAGGCTCCGGGCTCGGCCTATGCGCCTTGAGTGCGCCTAGGCGCTTTGACAACTATGGTTTTGACGTAGCAATCCACGCCTTAGCCAACGCCTCCTCTTCAACATCAGACCATGGCTTGGCTACACCATCTTTTGGTTTACCCCGTCCCGTACGTTTAGCTTTAGCTTGGGGTGGCGAAGGTCGAGTTTCCGGAATGATCTCTTCATCATCACTATACACGTCGAGGGTTGAGACGGACCGATAGGTGATGTTACGGGATGTGGTTGCGGAGAAAATTGTTGCCTTGTTTGAAAAGGTGTTTGTCGAGTGGGAAACGAGTTTTGTATTTGCATAAACTGTTGCATTTGCAAATATTACAATGGATTAAACTGGGAGAAAGAGTTCGAGTTTTGTTGGAATTGTTGGATCGCAACTAAATTGGGTGGTACTTGTTGCGAGATTGGTGGATCTTGTACCGGGGTGTAACACATTGTTGGATTCGGGTTGTTTGGTTGAAGGGATTGAATGAATCCATGTTATTTTATTTTTATTTTTATAAAAATCGGAGAGTTAATAAAAATATTAGAGAGAAAATGGGCGAGGAGAGTAAATTTGGTATAAAAAATGAGGTGAGTAATGTTGTTTTGTATATTAAAAAAAAACTTTTTTATTTTAAATGACGGTTGAATACAACAACGATAATATTTCAAATGGTCAAAAAATTTAATGGGTTGGTTGGTGATTGGCTCGTCCCCCATGTCTCAAGGGAGACTTGAGAGACCGAGACGCCACAGGAGGGCGGTGTTTAGGATGAGAACGGAGGAGAAAGAAGGTGAGAAATGGGGTGCTACGTCTCTACACCGAACAGTCTTATGCTTCTAAAATATTTAACACTAGCTTTTATCTCGGGAGCGTTCCGGGGTTGAAAAATATAACAATTCTAATAATACTAATACTAATAGTAATAATTATTACTCTTGTAATTAAATAAATAAAAAAATAACCTTGCTATAAGGTGACACCATGTGTTGCAGTGTTACGCGATTCTTTCTCCTAGCTTCTCTTGATGAAGTATACCTATGCATCTTTAAAAGAGTAAATTTCAATGAAAGCATAGCGATTGAGCTGAATTTCAACATCGTAGATAAGAACCTGGTTTAAAAGAAAAAACATTATTAATGAATAACCTGAACACTTTGTGTTTTTCTTTCCTGTATGAACGAAACCCCACAAAAAATAGTCGTTTTTTTCTCCGTTTTTTATATAGCACTATGGTACTCGTTGGAAAGATAATAAAACGCTCGTTAATTTGGTGTAATTTTTTTCTTTAAAAAATCTCGTATATAAAAGATATTATCATATTAACGTTTAATAATTATGGGAGGAAACATAAGAGAGAAAAATTTAAATTTGTTTTTAAATTCTTTTTTCCTAAAATAACTCAATTTAAATTTAGTAGATTAGGTTTTATATTATTTTTTTTATTTGCCACATGGCATGACACATGGCACACTCAAGGAGGAGAATGCCTCCTTGAATGCCATGTCATTAAAATGACTTTCTCATGGCTTCATTGAATGACAACTCATCAATATTCAATTCTTTTATTATAAGTTACTAGTTTTTATCCCGGGAGCGTCCCGGGTTGAAATATATAATATGACATAATAAAATATATTATTATTATTATTATTATTATTATTTTAAACAAATCTCTGCCATAAGTTATCATATTTAAATATAAAAAAAAAACGAATCTCTGCGTCGGGGTATAAATTTAGTGCCATTACAAATGAATTCGAGAGTTTGTAATCGATCATTCTAAAAAGAACTAACATGAAATAAGAAAAAAAAGTTAATTATTGAAATATCGAACGCATTAGTCTAAGGGTTATGTGATGCGTTAAAAAATTCATGGGTATATGATCGGGTATATAGTTCGGGTATTTGGGTATGTTGTTTCGGGTAATCGGGTCGGGTATCACCTAATCCCAGACCCGACCCAAACCCACAATTTTTTTTAAACTAATCCCAAACCCGACACAATACCTGTCGGGTTACAAAAAAAAGTCATTTTTTCTCCGTTTTTTATATAGCACTATGGTACTTGTTGGAAAGATAATAAAACGCTCGTTAATTTGGTGTAATTTTTTTCTTTATAAAATCACGTATATAAAAGATATTAACGTTTAAAAGTTATGGGAGGAAACATGAGAGAAAAAATAATAAAGGTTTAATATTTAGATTTAGTAGATTAGGTATTTAATAGTTTAGGTTAAAGATTATAATAGATTAGGTTAAATCATATTTATTCCTTTTTTTAATTGGTTTACACTTGCCACATCACATCCTATGTGGCATCTCTCAAAGGAGAGATTGCATAAGATTATGACATGTAGGATTAATCCCTTTGCAATATATATATATATACTAGATTATATCCCGGGAGCGTCCCGGGTTGAGAAATTTAATATGATACATCAATTTTACATATGAAATAGACTGATATATAACTCTAATGTTAATATCTAACATAAAACAAATTAACAATGTACAACTCTAATGCTAACAACTAACCTAAAAAAAGACTGAATTACAAGTTTTGTCCTTTAAGTTTATACCAAATTTCAACGAATGTCCTTTAACTTTAAAATTGATTGGTTTTGTCCTTTATCTTTTAAAATCTTGCACGTTACGTCCTTTGACACTAACCCAGTTAGATTTTAACTGAAATGTGAGGGTAAAATCGTCTTTCTACTATTCTAGGGCCTATTTTGGTAATTAAGTTAAAGTTTTGGACAAAATGTAAAATTTAAAATTAATATAAACCCCCCTCCCTCTCTCTTAATACCTGCAGCAACCACAACCTACCACCACCACCTGCCGCCGACCACCACCTGCCCGCCGACCACCACCACCTGCCGCAGACCACAACCACCACCTTCCCGACCACCACCCCTTCCATTCGATTCTATGAAACCAAACCCTGACCCTAATACAAAGCAGATCAGACCCACAACCACCACTTGCGCGATGACCACCACCACCTGCCCGACGACCACAACCTACCACCACTTGTGTGACAACAAACCATTCCACTGCCCTCCCCCTTTCTTGCTGCTCGAAGAAAACCCCAAACCCACCCACACCATCTCAGACACAGATCTGTAGAGAGAGAGGGTCGAAGAGAGAGAACAAAAAGGAGAGAGAGGGAAACCGGAAGAAAAGAAGATGAGGAGATGGTGGTGGTTCACGGCGGCGGCGGCGGCGTTTGTTTCATCAGGTTGTCGGCAAACACAGGTATTAACCATCAGAACTTTCCTTTTTCCTCTAATAATCGAAGTGGTAGTGGTTGAATCTGAGAAGGGTTGTGCAGACGATAATGGAGTCGGTTAGAAGCAGAGCGGCGGTGGTTGGGATCTAGGGTTCCATGGGTGGTTTGGGTTATGGTGTACGATGGAGAGGGTGAATTGGGTGATTGTTATGTCATGTTGAAATGGTACGGTGATGGTGTAGCTAGGGTTTTCAGTGGCGAAGGTAAAGTGGTGGCTGTGGTGGTGATGGGTGGTTACAGCAGTGAAGGTGGAGGTGTGTGACGGTGGTTGGTGTGGGATGGGTGGTGGGTGGCAGGTGGTGGTGTCGGTGGCAGGTGGTGGGTGGTGGTGCAACAGGTAAGTTGGGGAGTGAGATGTGAGAAAGAAATGGGTATGTGTGTATATATAAGTTTTTATAAATGGGTGAAAAGACAATATTACCCTCCACTTAACGATAAAAATTAACTGGGTTAGGCTCAAAGGACAAACCGTGCAAGATTCTGAAACGTAAAGTACAAAACCAATCAATTTTAAAGTTAAAGGACATCCGTTGAAATTTGGTATAAACCTAAAGGACAAAACTTGTAATTCAGTCCTAAAAAAATGTAGAACTTTAATGTAACTCTAATATTAACACCTATCCTAAAAACTAAACAAATGTACAACTCTAACATACTAATATTGATACTTAACTTAAAACAAAGTATAACTCTATTAACCTATTCGGCTCTGGTTGAAAAAAAATTCATATTTACTGATTTGAATATAATTAGTGACTTGCCTATACATGATTAATGATTTACCTGAACACTTTGTGTTTTTTTTCCTGTATGAACAAAACCCCACAAAAAAATTTATCCGTTTTTTATATAGTACTATGGTACTCGTTGGAAAGATAATAAAACGCCCGTTAATTTGGTGTAATTTTTTTCTTTAAACAATCTCGTATATTAAAGATATTAACGTTTAAAAATTATGGGAGGAAACATGAGGGTTAAAAATCCAATTTTGTTTTTAAATTATTTTTTTCCTAAAATATCTCAATGCCACATGGGATGACACACTCAAAGAAGAGAATTCCTCTTTAAGTACCATGTCATTAAAATGGTTTTGTTTTATTATATGTATAGATATAGATATAGATTATAGATAGACTAGCTTATACCTCGGGAGCGTCCGAGTTGAAAAATCTAAGTAAAGTGAATAAAATTAGAAGTATCTAAACTATAAAGATGACATCTATGTATCAACTTACATTAGATACTTTTAAAAAAAAATATACCAAAAGATCCATTTCACCTTACAACATTAACACTTAAAACAGAATATTAAAATCCCAAGCACTTTAAGGGGACAAAGATTGTTTAGCACCAATACATTCAATCAAAGGTCTTTAACTGCATACAATAAGATTTGAGCTATTTCAGAATATGGTAGAAAAAGAAAACATAGCAATTACCTGTTGGAGAGCATCCCAGGTTGAAATATCTAATATGACATAATAAAATATCTAATATGACAACATAATTAATAACTTGCTAATATATGATTAATGAATATTATTATTATTATTATTATTATTATTATTATTATTATTATTATTTTAAACAAATCTCTGCCCTAAGTTATCATATTTTAATATAAAAAAGGGTAATTGGGTCGGTGTGACATCCGTCACTTTTTAATAATAATAATAATAATAATAATAATAATAATAGTAATAATGATATTAAAAAAAAAATACAAGCCTTATTCCCAGCAAAAATACTTGAGCCCAACTAACACCACTATAACCTATTAACACAACCCAATCAACCAAACCAATACCCATTCCCTTTTCTTTTTAATCTGAAGCACAGGCCCAGCCCAAATAATCCCGGCCCACCTGAAATCAAGCCCAAACCCCCTCTTTACCAGCTTAATTAAAAAAAAAAAAGATGTGTCTAAGCCGGGTATCGAACCCGAGCACCCTCATACGCAACCCACACACACAACCACCTGCTCCACACACACTTCTTGTTTTTAACCCAGCTTTATTTGTATTTAACCCCACTTCTGTTCGTCTTTTCTTCTTCCTTGCTGTTCGTCGAGCAGCAGCAACAGAATGTTTTATTTATTTTTTCTTTTTTCTTCTTTTTCTCTTTTCCATTTTGACCAACCTAAATTGATTAAACGCGTAATTAACCATGGGTTTGACTTGGAGTCGTAATTATCGGCCATCAGTGACTCATCAACACGCTAATGATCATTCAATCGTTAACCAATTAAACCAATTTCGCGATTGACATTGATTAGTGGTCAAACCTTACCATTTCTTCGATCTAGTGTATAATCCTATAAATTGATCATTTGCGAACGTTCCTAACTCGCCATTTCATCTCTCTCAATCTCAAATTCTTCACAATAACACTCTGATCTTGATATACGATTTCGTTTTGACTTTTTGGATTGACCGACCAATCGAGCTCGAAACAACTTTGTAAGTGAAATGTTTTTGATGGGTTTTGTTTATCGGCACCCACACAAAATAAACCCTAAGGTTAATCAGGTTAATGTTGTGTGGATTGCCTGATTGTAAAATCTAGGGCTCGCAAATGTGTAATTGGGGAAGAACATCAAGAACAGTTAACATATATAATTTAAACCAACTGAATCCAAACACAACCACAGGTCTAGACCAAGTGGTTGTGTTGTTGCTTTGTTACCCAGCAGACACGGGTTCGAAACCCGGCTGCCACGCCCCTTTTATTCTTTTTTTTTCCTTTGTTTATCAACCTTATATATATATTGCTTATAATTCATAAATTCATTTTAAAATACCAAAACACTTTTATAAATTCTAAAAAAAATACTTTTAGTTAATATGATATAAATGTTCCACCTACAATTTTTAGTTTTCAAAAATTTATTTATTTAATATAAATAATAAATAAATCAAGTTTATTCTATTTTATTTATAAAAATCTATAAAAATATCAAAACGATCTTATTAATTTCCACAAAAATTATCCTGAGTTTTTATAACTTTAAACTTTTCAGAAATGATTTTTATTCCTGAAAAATCATTTATTTAGTATTTTTAATCAATTTTTGTTAGATTTGATCATAATTAAATCATAATAAATTCATTTTTCAATATTTTTGCACCAAAATTTTATATAAATTATTTCTAACTATTTAGAACTGAAATACAATTTTTAAATTCAGAAATTCTTTGATTTTAATATTTTTGGATATTAAAGTCATATTTTGACAATTTGAAATAATTAGATTAAATATTCTATTTTCAAGAAAATAATTTTATAAAAATTATTTTCATACTCAAAACCTTATGTTATGATTATATTCAACTTAAGATTTTACAAAGAGACTTTTATTTATTTATTTATTTCCTATATTTAATAAACAATTTGTTTATTAATCAAATAAACATTTATCCCCAATTCGAAGCCCTAGAAATACATATATCCTAGAGTTATTCCTTACACATTATTAAATTCTTTAGGTTGATTCTTTGGAATATTTCCAACGCATATTTCGTTGTCTAGTTCCATTACAAGCTATTACGTAAACAGTGAGTATTCCTACCCCTTTTTGCTTTTATACATTTCTGGGGTGTTACATGTACACTATTACAATTTCAAAATACAAGTTTACATTTTTTTTACAATACAATTCTAGTACTATGTGCATTGCTTACAACGTGCTTTATGCTTAGACAATACATGTGGATTACATTTGTACTTAGTGAAATCATTAACATGGTACAAGCCGACCTTAACATTGGATAGCGCTATTTGGATTGACAACCCGCCTAGATTGATTCTCCCCCTTTTTCATCGGAGAATCCGTGGCCAGTGTTAAGTTATCATCCATTTATTGGTTGAGTACACTACAGTTCATACAGTACATTATACAGTCACAGGGTTGATTTCGCTCATTTGTATGATACATAGTTTACATAATTGCACTGTAGCTTGCACTTGAATTGTATAACTTTTTAACCTACTATATATATCAAATCTAGGAATGCTCACCAACATTTCAAATGTTGACCAAACCTATTTTTGTACATGTTTCAGGTGCGGTTTGATCTAGTGCTTTAGCAAGAGACATTTAGTGCTTTATTTCAATTCAGTTATTTCTATATTTACATTTCATTTAGACAATGTAATTTCCATTATTATGTAAGACAATTCTGGTTTATTCAATAATATTTACATTTTAGTACCATGTGCTTTTGAACAATCGTCACTACGTGGCACCTCGATGATTCCGCCATCGGTTGGGGTGTTACAGATTGGTATCAGAGCCATGGTTATAGGGAACTAGGTTACTAGATGAAATAGGCCTAGACTATAACCGAACTTCAACTTTCATGCATAATATTTTCTGAATTGCCTTACCCTCATTTCCCTCTACTTTCCTTCTTCTATCTTTCCCTTTTTCTCTCTCTCCATTCTTCTCATCCTTCATCATGGTGCATAGAGATGGTGTCCTACAGGGAGTGGAAAGTCTACATCATCATGGAACAGGGACAGTACCATTCATGAAGACACTCTTAGGCATAATGCCTACTCTTACTTTTGTTCCTTCAAAGTTGTTGAACTTTAATGAGTGTGATAAGGACACGTGCAATCTGGAAGGGTGGACGCCTGTACACTGGGTTTTCTGGCATAGGCAAGCATAGCGCATAAATCCATTTACGGACCTGTTATGCTTACCTGGGGATTCCTGGAGTGAGTGTCCACTTATAGGCTAAAGCACGTCTTCTTTGATCACCATTGGGTTCAATTCCTTTGAAAAGTCAACGTTCTTGTTGGGCTTTACAGCTAGACAAGGGCACTCCAAGCATTTTATGCAAGCTTTTTCAATAATACTCTCTCGGTTCATATACAATATTTTGTATTTCATGATTTTCATATATTGCTTACAAGTTCATACTTTCATAACCATCTATGGATTTCACAATCACACTTCACCTTACCCTCTTAGCCACTTTTTAAATATTCAACACCCTACCCAAATCATATTATTTCTTTTCTCCACATGTTATTTATTTTAAAAACTATAACCTCATACTTTAGTACAAACTAAAGATTTCTAAAACTAGTTGTATTACCTAGCAACTTTACAAAGTACATATTTTCCTCGAACTTAAATTCAATTGATTATTTATTGACGTAACAAACGATTTTCTATATAATGTTTTAAACTATTACAAAGCCTACTTAGCTTGTACTATTTAACAACTTTTGCCTTACGTACAAAACCAAATTTTGAAAATATTTATTTTTTTTGGAATAATATCTAGTCTCTAGATTCTCCATCAACACTCACCCATTTTCAACTTGTTCAAATTTTTACAATATTTGGCATACACCACAATCATGTTTTCTTATACACTTGATTATAACCTTTGATCCAAACCCCAAAATTTACACTACTATATAATCTCGTTACTATAAAATAAACTCTTTATCAACTATCTTCACATTCACCATCTCTCACAACCTTGATTCTGCTTCAACATTTTTCATCATCCTCTCAAGAACTAAATTCATATCCTTCACCTTCTCACACGTGAGCTAGTTACCCATGATAATCAAACTACTAAAAACCTGATACTTGATTCTACATGATTTTCTTCAAGACGTCATTGTTTGTGAAACTTGATTTCCCCTTAATTTGACTATTCACTGGACATTTAATTATTCATGATACTCGTGTTTTCATTTTCTTGATTCTATTTTCATTTTGTACCCAATTTTGTTGCACTCATTAGCATACAACAACTAGAAATTTCCTTGCATACTATTGTGTACGAACACAGATTGAAAATTTATCAAATTCGATTACGTTTATTTTGTATCGTATGAGTTCAGACTCTACCTTACATTGAAACATTTGGTCTTGACTTCCATGGAAATCAAAATACTTATTTAATCCTACAAAGCTTTCTAAAAACATCATTGTTTGTCATTTACAACTTGATTTTTCCTTAGTTTGGACATTTAATTATTCATGATACTCGCAAACTACTCCTATGGGCCACTAAGATAACACTTACACTTAATGGTTATAGTACTTACAAACTTGCTTGCATAAACATGCTATCAATTTGCAATCTATGTGAATAATAATTGCTGCACTTAATAGAAGTCAACATGCCTTTTTCAACAGTCGGGAGAGGCCCTACAACCTGCTCCACGACTGGTAGAGGCTATCGAACATACTCAACGATTGGTAGGGGTCACTATGCCTTTTCAAACAGTCGGGAGGGGCCCTACAACCTACTCCACGGCTGGTGGAGGCTATCGAACCTGCTCAACAATCGGTGGGATCATAGAAGGACATAAAACCCTAATGTAAGGTAAATTGATGATTCCGGTCCGGAACGTAATCATGAATTTACAGGTGCGTTAGGGTAGTGTGAAATTCTATTAGAGTTTTTGGTAGGCGTCCAGTACGTTTTCAAGGTATCAAAGGTGTGGTTGGTTAGCTGCGGTACACCCTGTATACAAACACTAATGATGCATTGAAAGTGAGACTGGAAGTCGGACCAGGAACAAACTCTAGTTACTTGGTAGTTCATTTGGTCTTTCTATGGTCAATCAACTTGTACATTTATTTTAGGATTCCTAAAACTTACAATTTATTGATTCACTAGATTCTTATTATTATTCGAGACGAATTTAATCCAATCCTTAACTCACACCTATCAAACCTCATATCCAAATCATTCGAATTCTCCAAACCACAATTACCTTAATTGTTACCCAAGCATCAATAACCCTATGTTTCTAATAACTTCGGGACGAAGTTTCTAAAAGTAGGGGATGCTGTGACATCCGTCACTTTTTAATAATAATAATAATAATAATAATAATGATATTAAAAAAAAAAAATACAAGCCTTATTCCCACCAAAAATACTTGAGCCCAACTAACACCACTATAACCTATTAACACAACCCAATCAACCAAACCAATACCCATTCCCTTTTCTTTTTAATCTGAAGCACAGGCCCAACCCAAATAATCCCGACCCACCTGAAATCAAGCCCAAACCCCCTCTTTACCAGCTTAATTAAAAAAAAAAGATGTGTCTAAGCCGGGTATCGAACCCGAGCACCCTCATACGCAACCCACACACACAACCACCTGCTCCACACACACTTCTTGTTTTTAACCCAGCTTTATTTGTATTTAACCCCACTTCTGTTCGTCTTTTCTTCTTCCTTGCTGTTCGTCGAGCAGCAGCAACAGAATGTTTTATTTTTTTTTTCTTTTTCTTCTTTTTCTCTTTTCCATTTTGACCAACCTAAATTGATTAAACGCGTAATTAACCATGGGTTTGACTTGGAGTCGTAATTATCGGCCATCAGTGACTCATCAACACGCTAATGATCATTCAATCGTTAACCAATTAAACCAATTTCGCGATTGACATTGATTAGTGGTCAAACCTTACCATTTCTTCGATCTAGTGTATAATCCTATAAATTGATCATTTGCGAACGTTCCTAACTCGCCATTTCATCTCTCTCAATCTCAAATTCTTCACAATAACACTCTGATCTTGATATACGATTTCGTTTTGACTTTTTGGATTGACCGACCAATCGAGCTCGAAACAACTTTGTAAGTGAAATGTTTTTGATGGGTTTTGTTTATCGGCACCCACACAACATAAACCCTAAGGTTAATCAGGTTAATGTTGTGTGGATTGCCTGATTGTAAAATCTAGGGCTCGCAAATGTGTAATTGGGGAAGAACATCAAGAACAGTTAACATATATAATTTAAACCAACTGAATCCAAACACAACCACAGGTCTAGACCAAGTGGTTGTGTTGTTGCTTTGTTACCCAGCAGACACGGGTTCGAAACCCGGCTGCCACGCCCCTTTTATTCTTTTTTTTTCCTTTGTTTATCAACCTTATATATATATTGCTTATAATTCATAAATTCATTTTAAAATACCAAAACACTTTTATAAATTCTAAAAAAATTACTTTTAGTTAATCTGATATAAATGTTCCACCTACAATTTTTAGTTTTCAAAAATTTATTTATTTAATATAAATAATAAATAAATCAAGTTTTATTCTATTTTATTTATAAAAATCTATAAAAATATCAAAACGATCTTATTAATTTCCACAAAAATTATCCTGAGTTTTTATAACTTTAAACTTTTCAGAAATGATTTTTATTCCTGAAAAATCATTTATTTAGTATTTTTAATCAATTTTTGTTAGATTTGATCATAATTAAATCATAATAAATTCATTTTTCAATATTTTTGCACCAAAATTTTATATAAATTATTTCTAACTATTTAGAACTGAAATACAATTTTTAAATTCAGAAATTCTTTGATTTTAATATTTTTGGATATTAAAGTCATATTTTGACAATTTGAAATAATTAGATTAAATATTCTATTTTCAAGAAAATAATTTTATAAAAATTATTTTCATACTCAAAACCTTATGTTATGATTATATTCAACTTAAGATTTTACAAAGAGACTTTTATTTATTTATTTATTTCCTATATTTAATAAACAATTTGTTTATTAAGCAAATAAACATTTATCCCCAATTCGAAGCCCTAGAAATACATATATCCTAGAGTTATTCCTTACACATTATTAAATTCTTTAGGTTGATTCTTTGGAATATTTCCAACGCATATTTCGTTGTCTAGTTCCATTACAAGCTATTACGTAAACAGTGAGTATTCCTACCCCTTTTTGCTTTTATACATTTCTGGGGTGTTACATGTACACTATTACAATTTCAAAATACAAGTTTACATTTTTTTTACAATACAATTCTAGTACTATGTGCATTGCTTACAACGTGCTTTATGCTTAGACAATACATGTGGATTACATTTGTACTTAGTGAAATCATTAACATGGTACAAGCCGACCTTAACATTGGATAGCGCTATTTGGATTGACAACCCGCCTAGATTGATTCTCCCCCTTTTTCATCGGAGAATCCGTGGCCAGTGTTAAGTTATCATCCATTTATTGGTTGAGTACACTACAGTTCATACAGTACATTATACAGTCACAGGGTTGATTTCGCTCATTTGTATGATACATAGTTTACATAATTGCACTGTAGCTTGCACTTGAATTGTATAACTTTTTAACCTACTATATATATCAAATCTAGGAATGCTCACCAACATTTCAAATGTTGACCAAACCTATTTTTGTACATGTTTCAGGTGCGGTTTGATCTAGTGCTTTAGCAAGAGACATTTAGTGCTTTATTTCAATTCAGTTATTTCTATATTTACATTTCATTTAGACAATGTAATTTCCATTATTATGTAAGACAATTCTGGTTTATTCAATAATATTTACATTTTAGTACCATGTGCTTTTGAACAATCGTCACTACGTGGCACCTCGATGATTCCGCCATCGGTTGGGGTGTTACAGTCGGGTATCACCTAATCCTAGGCCCGACCCAAACCCACAATTTTTTTTTTTAAAACTAATATATCCCGGGAGCGTCCCGGGTTGAGAAATCTAATTTGAAATATCAATTTTACACCTGAAATAGACTGATGCGTTTTACAGTTACATGCAGGAAAGCTTTGGGTAGCACTTAACCTAAAACAATTAACAATGTATCTTCAATGTTAGTGCATAACCTTAAACACTGTATAACTCTAATATTAAAACCTAACCTAAAACAATGTACAACTCCAATGCTAACACATGTTGTAAATAAAAATCATATTTACTGGTTTGAACATAACTAATGACTTGCCTATACATGATTAATGAATAACCTTAACACTTTGTGTTTTTTTTTCCTGTATGAACAAAACCACACAAAAAATAGTCGTTTTTTTTCTCCGTTTTTTATATAGCACTATGGTACCCGTTGAAAAGATAATAAAACGCTCGTTAATTTGGTGTAATTTTTTTCTTTAAAATATCTTGTATATAAAAGATATTAACGTTTAAAAGTTATGGGAGAAAACATTATAGATAAAAATTTAATTTTGTTTTTAAATTTTAAATTATTGTTTTTCTAAAATAAAGTCCTTGCCACATGACACAATGGAGAGAATACCCTATTTGAGTGTCATATCATTAAAATGGCTTTGGTTTATTATATGTATAGATAGATATAGATAGATTATAGATATCAGGAATATAGAAACATACAAATGTCATGAAAGATTTGAAAATGATGTCGTGGTTACATTAATAAATGTTTATGATTTTGATATACAACCGAGTGGATTGAATAAAATTTATTCCAAAATTTTATGAAATATGGACTGATCAAATGGATTAGTAGTTATTAAAAAATGAAAATATATATGGGCTGATCAAACGATTTTTAATGCATGAAAAAATAGCAAACAAATAAAAATTTTGATTTTCTTCCTTAAATGCACTATTACACAATATTTTAGAGAACATATCCAATTAGGTTTTTATATAAAAAATTATGTTACAATTAGGCCATTCGAGTTTATTTGATGTTCCAATTCTTTATACTATATGTCTATACCTAAACAGTATGTTACCAATCTTACATGACATTCAAGGGAAGACTTACCATTGAGGCAAGGGTAGCGCCTGCTTTCCGGTGTAGTGAAAAACTTTCATGTTTTTGACGAGATTCTTATTACGCTACCCCATAATTCTATTGCCGTTATGCATCAACATATTTTTGACGTTTGAACGTTACCCTAAAATATTTGTCTAAATCCGCCACTAATGACATTATTTAGTTTTTTTTATTTGTTATACGAGCACGTGGCTTAATAATGCCAACATGGATTAAAAAATTGCAAAATAATAATAATAATAATAATAATAATAATAATAATAAATATAAATAAATACCATAATAATTGTGAAATTTATTTAGAAAATGTCAATGTTTTTGAAAAAAAAAACATATTTTTTAATTCTTGAAAATTAAGAAATTTGTGGAAAAAAAATTGATTGTTTTAAAACTTGAGTTTTTTTTAACGTAGTGAAACTTTGTTAAAAAAATGTTAACAAATTTAAAAATGTGCCAAAATTTTTTAACACTAATTTGGCCTTTTTAAAAAATTCTGTACATTTTTTAAAGTCTTGGCATTTTCACAAAAGATTCAGAATTTCATGTAAAATTTTGGTATTTTTTAATTTATTTTCTATTTATCACAATTTTTTTTTTTTGCATGTTTTTAAATATTTTCGAATTTTTGTTAATTTAAGCAATTTTTTAATCTATGTTTCCAAACATCGGGGGCCCTTTTGATGAATGACCATTTTCAAACGGTTGATTTTTCATTTTTAAAAAATAAAAAAGTATATCCAATTTCACATATATTTAAACAAACAAACCAAACACATTTTTACACCACAAAATAATAAAAAAAAAAAATCTCTTTCCCCTGGTTTTCCCCGTTTTCTACCAAAAAAAAAAAAAAAAAAAAAACCATGAATGAAAACGATAAAAACAACCCACCATCAACTTTGTTTACGTCACTACGCTACTCGTCCCCGTTGATCCAATGTGGCCAACACCACAATGTTCTTTTTTCGGGATTCAATCATGTTCCAAATGTGTTGACTTGACTTTAACACAATCAACCTTCAAATACGTTCTTTCAACAATTCAACTTGAACAAATTCGATTCCAACAACAATATCACCAACAAATGCAAATGTGGCAACAACAACAAAGCCAAATTCGACAACACCAACCACGTCAACGTTGACCTCAAAATCAACCAACACTCGAGAGTTGACCAGTAGAAGATTTTGACGATGTTGAAGTTGTACCGGAAACATAATCTCAAAAGTCGAGAAAACAAACTCAAAGAAGCGGCTTGATCAGCAAGAAACTCAAAATACAAGCAAATCAAGAGGTTAAAACTGGACAAAAATCAAAGAGGAGGTGTTAGCATGAGCGTGGTGTGATGCTTCTACGTGTCCAATGACAGATATATGTTTATTATTAATATTTTTTTGTCATATACATTATTACTTTTAGTTTGTTTACTGTTATTATTTTTTGGTATGTTACAATCAAAGGTCGGATAGCTTTTGGAAGGAAGTTGCTAAAAAAATTCATTCTTTAATGCAACAAGAGCCATACCAAGGAGTCTATTTAATTGCCACGAAAGTATCGAGAAATGAACAGAAAGGTCTCGTGGTTTTGTGGTTATTAGAACAATGTTTTCATCAGTCCGCCAAGTGGGACGAGTAATGAAATGGTTTTATAACTTGCTATGACAAAATATAAGATAAAACATAACCATACGTTTCCATACGTAGGGGCGTGGGGATTCTAAACAAGTGTTCCAATTGGCATCGATTTACGAAGGCAAAAAGGTCGAAAACATCCAACTCGGGAGATTGTAGTGGCGGTGATTCAAATGTGTGTTGCTTATTAATATTAATGACGGACCTAAGTTTGACGATGATGTCATGAATCTTCCCAAACTGGAATGCCACATTGGTAAAGACAAAGCAAAGAAGGAGGTTTTGCTAAAACACTAATCTCTTAGTGAATCGAAGGTGGAAAAGTTGATGAAAGTTTACCGAATTTAACCAAATACAATCGGATAGGCTTAAGTTGAAACAAAAAGAAAAAAAGAAGTACTGCGTGAGAATAAGAAAAGCTTAGGTTGGAGAAAGAAGCGACATGAAGACTTTAAGATAATGACAACAAATATAGACTCACTCCCAGATAAAAAAAAAAAAGGAGAAAATTGCTCAAAAATAAGGTCCTTAGTTTGTTTTTTTTTTAATGTAGTTTTCGTGTTAAAGTAATATAATTTTCCTTTTTAATATTATGTAGTTTTCATTTGTAAATTAGGTACATTTTTTCTTATTTTAAAATGAATGAAATGTTACTTATATTTATTTTTTCATTTTTAATTGTTAAAAATTAAAAAAACCATAATAAAATTAAAAGCAAAATAAAATAAATAGAGGAGGCCTATGACCATACCATATAGGTTGGTGATAGAGGACAAAGTGATGTGACGATACCAAGAAATGTGGTGATTAGGACCATCACCATACCTTTTGGCCTAATAGATCACAGAGAAAAAAAGTTGAAGAAAGTGATCAGGCCAGGATGTGTGAATAGGGATGACAATGGGTTGAGGTTGGGTCGAGTATTGGTAATCTCGTACCCATACCCGGTTGTAAAATCGTGTTATATTCCTGACCTAATACCCATTGGGTATCGGACACACCCATTAGTTAGTTAAAAGATACCATTGAGATTTCCAAATACATTTTTATACTATTATAATTTTTTTAGATATATGTATAACTATTATAAACTAAAAGTATACATGATGTAAATACCGTGTATGCTCACACCACAAAATCAATGCCACCACTACCCTCAAATATCCTCACACCATTTCTTACTCTTTCTCTCACAAACACAAACAATCAACAGTCAACACACAAAAAACATGCAACAAGAAGTGCCAGCTGCAAGTACCTGCTAGCCTACCCGTTAGGGGTGACGACGGTGTTACCACACCAGATTTGAACTGGCATCTCCATAACCGATAACCGTAAGTGCTCCGTACTCTCTTATGATTTAAAATAAAAGTTTAAGAGTTATTCCAATATCATATGTTTACAAATAAATTTATCATTCTAATATTATCCTATTAAAAGTGGTTTCAAAAGATTATCGATAAAATGACTAGACATCAATATGCAAAGACTTTAATTCAGCTTTTGAAATGGGGCTGGTAGACCTTTACTTTGACTTGTCAAGACTCGAGATGTGATCTATATGTTGAACATGTGTCAAGATGGATAACACTTTCTACATCATCCTTAATTAAATCACCATCTTGGCTTTACATTCTTTGTTTTAAGTGTTTGGTTGTTTATCATATTCGAATAAAAAAAAATACCCTACAAGAATTTGACCATGTGTTTAAGACACGTATCGCAACAACACGGCTCGTAGGCATATAGTGTGTTTATAATAAGTTACATACATTTACCGTATTTATGTAAGATAATAAACATTTTGCTAGTTACATTAAGTAATGCTAATGAAATAAAGATTTATTCACTCCAAGTATTTATTGCATATTTATGTAGCAACAAGCTATACAAACATATAGTTTTTGTACATAGTGTAGTGACAATGTACACTCGTTTATTAACACTCAACTACTTGCATCAATCCAACAAATAAAACCCTAACATTTAGATATAATTAAACCATTCAACTCTCTAGTTAAATTAATTAACCAAGCCCCCATAAACCAAACATAATAATTACAAGCGATCTAATTATGGTGCCCGAAAGTGGTGGCATCGCTGACGATGATGGTGTAGTGCTGTTTGCCCCCGAACCACTACCTTCTGGGGACAATCCACCAGCACCTCCCGGAGGGGATGCAGTTTCTCCACCAGGAGAATCTGCACCCCCTCCACCAGGGGCAGGCGCTGGTGGACTAAAAATAGGCGTTCCTGGTGATGATTCAGGGGTTCCAAAAGGGGATCCTACAGGGGATCCCCCGAACGAAGGTGGTGAAAACGGGGACATGGAAGGTGGAAGGACAGGGGATACCGCGGTCGAAGGTGGTGAAACAGGGACATGGAAGGTGATGAAATAGGGGATACCGCGGTAGAAGGTGGTGAAACAGGGGAAATCGACGGTGGAAGGGCAGGTGATGGTGGCATGGTCGAAGAATAAGGCGGAGTAGCGACGGATGGAGGCGTTGATCGCTTTCTAAGAGCCAAAACCACCACAATTAGCTTCTGACCTTGATCACAATTCGATTTATTACCAGTAATGAAGTAAAAAGGCCCCGATCGATCAAACTTAAACGTCGAATCGCCGCCATCCATCTTCTTAATCGGATTATTAACATTACATCCATCATAATCACTTTTGTTCACCACCAAAACAGAATCCGACCCATCATCATACTTAAAATCTGCACACAATCAAAACTAACATCAAATTATACATATCACATACCAAAACACCCAAAACAAGAACTATAAAACAAAACCGAACACGAAACAACGTACGCAGGGTATCGTTGATCAAAAACCGCAATCTGCTAGACCAAGAGTTGTAGTTTTCAGAAGGGTGTAAGGTCCAGCCATCTTTACCACCAACCTGGAAGGTGTGTGCATGAGAAGAACATATGCAAGTAAAGAAACTTAAAAGTATTAAAAAGGAGATAGCATTATGAAACGCCATGAATGAATGATGAGATAAAGTTGTGAGTCTAAATGGAGAGATATGTTTTCTATTAAAAGAAGACATGATCGAGATCACGTAGTCAACACGCGGCAAAGACGTATGAAGTATACGGTAAAGATATATTTATTACGTAGACCGAGAATTGTATGCAATGACCAGTCCCTACTTGTTACCGACACTAAGTTTGGTATTTGAAGTTTGGGATAACGAAACTAGGACTAGGAATTAGGAAAGGAGTGATCACCCATGTGTTATGTTTTTAAGCAGAAACTTACTTGACAACGACCTCCTTTGTCTTTTGTCGATGTACCAAATTGCCCCTTACTTCTTTTTCTCGTGTTCGGTTACTATTACAACCCAAACATGAGAACTCATCCAAAAATACTAGAATGATGGGAGAGAGAGAGAGAGAGAGTATGCTGGTTGTCCATACAACCGATGTAAAACAAGTCTCGTACCTTGCAATGATTCCCGTTCATAATAGTTACACTGTTATATTAGTATTACTAATGAAGAAATGAAGTTCATATGTTCTACGTAGAGGTGTACAAAAAAACCGGTTTAAAAAAGAACCCTATATTGTAACCGAAAACCGGTTAAAAAAAACCCGGTTTTTTAACAACCGCTTTAATTAAAAAAAAAACCGTTTTTCTTTTTTCAGTTATTCATCACCAAGGAAGAACCGGTTTCAAAACCGATTTTTTTTTTTTAAAAAAAAAAACCCGTTTTTTTAAAATAAAAAACCGGTTTTTAAGTTAAACCGGTTTAACAACCGATCCTAACCGGTTTCACCGGTTTGAGCTTTTTGTAATAAAAACCGGTTTTAAAACCGGTTCGGTTATTAAAAAAAAAAACCGATTTTGATTAGGGTAAAAAACTGGTTTTTAAAAAAACCGGTTAACTGGTTTGTACACCTCTAGTTCTACGGCAGGGCCGGGCCAGAGGTCTGTGGCCAAATACTATATATGTGTTTTGTATATAAAATAATTTCAAGAAAAACAAGGAACAAAATGAGACAATTTCAAACTAGGGGAGGTGTTGGCTTGTGAATTGTAAGTATTGGGTTCAATTCCTCGTAGAGTAATGCATGAGTCTAGTATAATAGATAATTTTGGTGTATGGAAAGCCGCATACAATTGTGTTTATTGTTGTCTATTGGGTGTTTTGGCTTCATGATGTGGTATAATTAGTTATCTCAATGAAAAGTAGTACTGCTAAATTGTTCGTACTAGTGGGTTTACCCGCGCGTTACAGCGGGATTAAAAAAAAGCTTGTACTACATAAAAAAACATAAAAATGCAGATCCAGTCCTACACCCAATCTTGTTTTTCAAATAGTTGTTTTTCAAATAAAGCGTTTAGAAACAAAAACGCAGCTACTCATGATACTTTCTTTGTTGATGATGCTCTAACTCAGATAAAGAGGTTGTAGGTTGCAATAATAAACCACAACATATGCAATATGTTTATATCACCCATGTAACATTACCACTTGAAGTGTTTGTCCATTTTTTTTAATAGAAATTGTAATTCAAATATGTTGTTGCTACGAGTAAACATGCTCGAGCTATGCTACATATAGCAAAGAACATCCGCAAAATCAACATAGCCAGAGCATTAGTCAAAACCATTCATTACCCAACAATGTCCGACTTCAAAAGTCAAAATATGTACGTTTGACACGTTAATGAGACTAAGATCTATTGTAAAATATGGATATTATGTGGTTAAATTTATGCTACCTAATAAGGTTTTGACCAAATAAAAAAAAATTAATTGGTTGTCTCTTAAAAGTAAAAGCTTACCACAACATGATCTTGTTCACCTGTTAATATAGTAAATAAGTAGTATATGCTTATGAGTTTTGACATTTGATTTTTAAAATCATATATAGGTTGCATATATATAGTAAAATTACCCACGCCATGTCGTCGTCATGTCGTGTTATTTTTAAAATTGCTTTCGTTATTCACATGTGAATTGTTTTATGGCTCTCGTGAATATATTTCAAAAGATGAGTCGAACCTATTAAAAATTAGTTTAGTTACGTTGCAAGCTAACTTGTTGAAGAACCCTTTCCGATTGCCAGGTACTAAAGTTGAAACATGGACACATGGTACAAGAAGCAATGGCAAACGAAAAGCGCACGTATAAGGACACATATAAACCCATATTGCACGTCATGATGTTGCAACAAGCTGGATGGGGTGAACGATTGTAGGGCTTGCATCGAAAGTTGTAAAAAGCGTACACCAACATTGCATCCAAAAAAATCAATCATAACTTTGCTGAAGAAAAATAAAGATCCATTCATATATAAATACAATTGAATCCATTGATAAAAGTCAATTTTTTACAAAAACTTACACACACAAATAAGCATCGAACACACGTGCACGCACACAAAGACAATGGGTTGAGAAAGTAGCAAAACTCTACCAAGCAAATGTCTAGAAGAAACGGTGTCTACATATATGAAAAACATATTAATAGCGAACTCGCAACACATCAATTATATATATATATATATATATATATATCTAAAAAAGCATATTAGCCTTATGAATAAACAGTAAAAACTAATGATATACATAAAATGAGTTGTGCCAGGCAACTCATATTTCAACATCCTACTTTTAAATTCAACAAATGTTTGTAAATTTGACTATGAACTCGCCAAAATTCCATAACCCCAAAACAATATCAAAAATTCAGATTATGAGTTGTGATTATGTACGACAAATAATGAGAAAACAAGTAAATTACTAAATTCACCCGGCAATCGACGAAGCAAAACAACAAAAGGGTGTGCGGCGATGGTGGCTTTCGAATGACAATTTTGATTGGGATTTAAGATAGCATTGTTGATTCATGATTTGTAGAGTAGAATTTTTCTTTGCATCTTCCTAGAATGAATGCTTGGAATGAGTTGCATTTTGTTTGATTGTTTGAATTTAATGTGTGAAAATAAATTGGGGAAAGTTTAAGAATATGAAAGGACAAGGAGAGAACTTGAAGGGATGAGAGGGGTATGAAGGGAATGGATTTTTAAGTTTTAACTAAAAATCAAAGATAAAATTACATTGCTATCATTTCAAGTGTCTTAATTGTACAAAAAGTTCTAATTATACCCTCATTATATAAGCTTGATTCACTTGTACATGTTGTTGTAATAGTTGGATGGTGTACAAAAATTACTATGTTGGTCATCACTCCTCCTTAATAAGATAATATAGATATGTTGTGTTCTTTATTTTCCTATCCTGGGGTCCATTTTTTATACTCACCCTAGGCCCCCGGATTCTTGGGGACGACTCTGTTCTCTAGTACCGTTCATTGTCATAACCTAATCTTAAACAGAACCACCTTCTGAGCTATGCCATTCAGGAGCCGCTACTACACAAAAAAAACCACCTTACCCGCTACTACACAAACCAAATGAGTATTCATTTATTTGTAAGTCAAGCTTACACTCTTTGTTCAACCCCCCCCCCCCCCCCCCCCCTTATGGTGGATTGGTATGGAGGCTCAATGATAGAAGACACATGGCTGAAATGTCATGGGTTTTGATTATTGAGAGTGCAAGGTTTTACCGATTATTCCATATATTGTCGTGTTTTCGGGTGGGTGGATAGTCGGGTTTTCCCCGAAACTGGTGAACTTAGTGAGACCAGGAGCTCCCTTACATGTCTGGCTATGTCGGGTGGAAAGGGTTCTGATTTGACTGAGTAGGGTCTCCGAAGGGAGTTTTTGGTGAATTTCGTTGGCCGTTCAATTTTTTTTTTTTTTTTTTTTTTACCCCATCCCCAAGCATATTAAGTTTTACTTTTACACACAAAAGTAAATTTTGTTTACTCAATTCACTATGTAATACACACCGACTATATTACCCAACTATATCAAGTATCATTTTAATACCTAGTGATACATTTTATTCACTATGTGATGCAATATGATTTATACACATACACCTAGCATATCTAATACATCATGAATTTATTACACAATTCATTTAGATTCCATGGACAACCAACATAAATATAGACTTTGAGGAGTTGTATGAACTCGCCTTTGTGTTTTAAGCTCTCCATTTATGCTTTCCTAGTAAAGTTAGTTTAACTTTCTAAAGTTTACTCAATATAATTAGTGTGTGTATCATTGAACATAATTTATAATTAACTCATCAGTTGATCAATTCTACCAATTCAATCACTAACCAGGCACTAATTAACCTTACTAAACTATATTGGCATCAAGATGACCATATGTTAAAATTTGGAATTAAATTTATGTATCTTGATCCATTGTTCAACCAAACCGACTCATGGTCTAAACACTTGAATAGGTATTTTACTTTTTTTAAACATGTTAGAGCCATTGTCGATCATACATCAACCAATTTACAAACTCTTGTTATTACTTGGTTCAGTTGAACATAAAGCCCCATTTTTTTGAAAAAAAAAAATCATCAAGTAAGTCATTGCCAATCTTTTGATTAAACACATATCAATTTCAGTAATAAGCTTGATCATTAGCAACCAACAGCTCAAGCTCAACACCAATTAGTACAAAAAACCGCATGAGATTGACTTTAAGAATATCTTTCTAAAAAGGAACTTCTCAATCATAGGTAAGAATAATTTTATACGACTTTTACAAGTTAGCTTATAACGTGTATAAAAGTTGCGAATTTCAGCATAAGATTCCTACTTCGACCAAAAATCTTACATGCACCTATTTTCCTTAGTTTGAAACTAAAGTAAACATTTTATCATGTTAGAAATGTTAAATGTAGTGATTTTAGACTAATGGATGTCAGAGTTATTCTCAACAACCTATTTAACTACATCAAGTGCCAAACCTACTTGAACTTCAAAATCAACTTTGTACTTTAGAAAACTTACCAAGAACGTACATACTAAGGATAAATCTGATTCGGAGAATTATCTAGAAAGTTTAATTGGGTTAAAGAGAATTCAATGTGATAGATTATTAATTGTAATGTGTGCTTTCATTAATTTGACTTATAATTTTTTTTTTTTAACAAAAAGTAGAATATCTCATTCAATTGAATAAACCAAAGACAGCCAATTACAAGTGATACGTAGGTAAACGGGCCACAAGTTGCGCCGCTACCCCCTTTTGTATTGCAAAATCTACTCTGTTGAAAATAAAACATTTGGCCCTTAGTAGCTGGAGAATTACTTTGAGGTCTTTCATTAATTAATAATAAAAGTGTCGACCAAATTGTTCAATCTTGTGTTTTATGTTCGTTTGGGGCTTATTTTCTAACAAATATGATCTTTTAACACCTAAGGATTGCAAGAAGTTCATCTTTTAGCACCTGTGTAGCTTCAATTTCTCAAAATTGTGAGTTTGTTTTCCATCAAATCACCAAGAACACACACAAAATTGTAAAGTCTTTAACCCAATTTTCTGCCCTATATGAAACGTCGAACAACTCTTTTCGTACGTTAACGATTTTCCAGATTTTTTAAGTTCCGAAATGACCCTTTGAGGTCTTTAAAGACTAAAGTTTAACACTAGAACATCAACCATCTTAAGTCCACAGTTGATATTTACTTTAACCTTATAATAGCTATTACATAGAAAATTTTATTTTAACAAATTCAACTAATATTTTTGTATTTGTAAATTGTAATATTTAAATATTTTACTCAAACTTTTGAGATGTTACAGAAAAACAGAAAAAAAAAACATATAATATGAATTATTAAATATAATAATACTTATTATAATTTTTTTTTTTAAATAAAAGTTGCTTTGAATAGGCAAGGATTAAAGGTGTCGACCCACAAACAAAAAGCATATACCCCCAAAGCAAGAATCACGAGTCAATTAAATGAGTAGATGCCGTTCACATAGAACAAAAGATGAGTCCGTAGGTACACATTCTCTGTGCTTATGGTTTTATAAATTGTTGTTACCATCGAGTTCCGCTCGCGTCCACCTCTTGAGATACACTAGGAGTAGAAGTGCACCAGTTTGACCCGAGAGACCGGTTATCAAGCCAATCCACAACCCCTACACGAACCACATAATATAATGTTATAACACATATAAACATGGTCAAGCAAACCGTGGTTTCTTGTACATTATAAATTAAAAACTTCACCTTTGCATATAGTTTGAGTAGAAAAGTAAGGACAAGTGCAACCGGCATGCCAACTAGATAAAACGCTCCTAAGTTGATGTACACAGCCAGATGTTGCCAACCGCATCCCCTTGCCACCCCTGCAAAATTATGAGTGTAAAAAAAGTTTATTTTAACGGGCCAACCTAGCCCGACCAATACTAAAAGTAACCCATTTTCAACCCCAGTTAGGGCGGCTCACCCATTTTCTGGCCAACAACGAACCAAAAAAATCCTTAGGTTCATACTTTCAATTTGAATTGGACTTTTTATGTTTAACAATCTTTTATCACATTTAAAGTTGGGTCATTGGACCACTAAAGAAAATCTGATATTTTTGGGCTTCTTCCCCCTTCAGGGGGACTCGAACCCGGGTCTCCTAACATGACACGGACACCTTACCACTAAAATACATTAACATTACCTTTTTTTTTTTTTAGAGTAGTGTTTTAGCGGTAAATCTTATGTTGCAAAGCGATCACTGCCCAGGATCGAATCCCATAGCACCACACGGGTTTTTCCTTTCAAACCCAATCGGTTATTTTTTTGGTGGAGCGTGAGATTCGAACCTGAGACCAAACCCGGGCAGGAACCCTCCAATGAGGTAAACCTTCCCATCTCAAATCAGCTGAGCTGGAGATCGTTATAAATAAAATTTATGCAAACCTGATAAAACTCCTTGGATAGAATCAACCATGATGGAGATCACCAAGAGAGGCGTCATAGAAGCGTATTCGCTTATGATCACCGGGCTGTCGCTAAAAAGGCCAGCCCATATATTGTGACCAAAGCCCAAAGCTAGAACAATAGCAAGTGCAACTAGGACAGAAAGCTTTAGAGTCACTGTCATGGCGTGTTTAGCTCTTTCGATATTCCTAGCTCCCAGCTCGTTTGACACTCGTGTGCTATCAAGTTAACAATGTTGTTAAATGGTGATAAGTTTTAGTCGAAATAAGCGTGTATGTTTATATGGAATGGAGTAAGATTGTTGCATCTAACCTTGCAGCAGCACTGAGCCCATACATAAAATTGTAGGTGATAGCTTCTGTGTTTACACTGACATAAAGAAATTGACTCTTAGATGTATGTTTTGAAAGTATTATTGCAACAAAAAGCATGTTTAAAGCCTCCTTATAGATTATACATAAATTTGGATGGAAATTATGACATGATACAAACACAATAAAAAACTAATCAGGGTTGAGTTGTTATTTCTAACCCGTTAGATAATCAGGTTGTGTTTGGGTTGACTTGTTTTACATTTCAATTAAACAAGTTTGTGTTCATGTTGACCTATTTAAGTATATCGTTTAAAATTAGAACAAAAATATCATATATTATAAGGTTTACCCACCTACCCTTTTATGATCCATTTAGCCCATTTACAGCCCACCAAACCCTTTTATGACACAATGAACCCATTTACAACTCGTTTACAATCTCTCTATGTGTTTATAACCTCCTAACCCGTTTAACTCGATTAAATATATGGAGCACACAAATGTGTCCAGGTTATGTTTGATGTTTTTGACAAGAATAGATATACAAGTCATATTCGGGTTCATCAATTCAACCCACCAACCTGACACGATTAACACCTTAAGCTTGCAAGTGAATTTATTAAGTGTCTAGACATTCTTACCACATTGCAATCAAAGAAGTTGATATTTCAGCATTTGGCAAAATCCCAGCCAGCAGCACAAGTATCTCAAAAGCCCAATACTCTAAGCTTCAAAACACCAAAAAAACAATGTCAACATCGATCGAAATAAACGATAAATCACGCACATCAAAGAATTCAAGAACTATTAACTAACCAAATCATGGCAGCAGACGGAAGGGCGAGTTTCAAACCAACAAGAACATAATTAAACGACTCCAGCGAAAAACCTTGCCATGTTTCCTTAAACTTTTGGCTCAAAAGCACATATCCCGCCAGCATAAGTGCTGATATACAAAATGTAACCGAAACAGCCACAGGGGATCCAATGAAACCCAAAGGCGTGTGATACACGAGCAGATAATTAAAGCCGAGGTGGACAATGAAAGGGACTAATGAACACCATATTAAAGGGTTAACAATAGATTGTGTTTGGAGAAACCTTAATATGTTGTGCATAAACCCGAATGCAAATAGTCCAGGGATAAGATATATGATGTAGAGAGCAGCCATTTTCGCGATTTCAGGGTCTTGGTGAAGTAAAATGAGGATAGGTTCAGTGAAAAGCCAGAGAAGTGAGATCAAGATGGAGAAGAAGATGGAAATCCAACATGATGCTTGTAGATATACTCCTAACATTCTGTAAACTTTTGCTCCAAATCCTTGTCCACATAATGTCTCTAGTGCACCACTTAGCCCAATCTGATTAAATAAGCTTAGTAGTAAATAACTTCACATGATTGATCACATTACATGAAATTAGACTATAGATTCACTACTAGAAAGATGGGGGAAGCTTAAGAAGGGCCGGGGGTGTCCCGGCCCCACCGTCTTTAAATTTCCCTATTTTTTTTTTGGGAAAATTTTGTATATATTATGTATGGCCCCACTGATTTGATTTTGATATTACGTAAATTTGGGTCTCGTGACTTTTAACCCTCATCATCTTAAAATTCAAGTTTCGCCACTGGATAACAGTGTCATTTCCTATGCCAAAATTCTAAATGTGTAGGAAACAACCATTAGCCATAAATTTTTTGTCGGAAAAATTGTTGTGGAAATTATATTTTCCAGCCATTATGTATTTTTGTTGGAAATGTGTGGAAAGTTTCTCAACCATTTACCAAAAATATGAATAGTGAAAAATTAGAGGGCATTACTTTCTTCATGGTATTTCATCGCTAATAATTAGAGTATTTGGTAAAAAAATGTAAATAAATATTTGAGATATCTTTTTTTTTTAAAGATATTAAGACCTTTTCTAGCGGTGTTGCAAACGGAATCTCATGGAATACATGAACTCTAAATCTTTAGGCTACAGTACGTTCTTTAAAAAAAAAAAAACATATTAAGCCCTTTTCTAACAGTGTTGCAAACGGAATCTGATGGGAATACATGAACTCTAAACCTTTAGGCTACACGGTGGAGTAAGGATGGTAAAGAGGACGTGGAGCTACATATATTTGCCATGTTAGTAGAGGGGGTTCCACTTTCTTCCACGCCAAAAACGAGAGATGGTTACATCTTCTTCCTCGCCAAAGAGAGAGAGACTTCACCTCCACCACCGACAAACAACCAATCACAACCCTCACCTTTTGCCTCATGCCGATCTTCAAGCTAGAGCCACGCCCCTTCCACACCACATAGGAGTTGGTGTCGGTGGCTTGGAGAGGATTCAAAACAAACCAACCCAACCCCCCCCCCCCCCCCCCCCCCACACACACACACCCACCCACCCACCGTGTAGTCTTAGGATGGGTAATGGAGCATGAGATTTGGTATAAGACAAATTTTAGATGTTTTCACAAGAATATTACGAGGTGATGCTATGATGACACAAACCCGTTTATCCGCACCAAAATGTGTATATACTCAAAACTACACGGCAGAGATCAGCATGTATATTGTGATACAAGCACATGTACATACGAACAATTTTAGCCACGTGACACATTTATGGCTAATATTATCCGAACGTAAGTAAGAAAACAATCAACAACTAACCATGAAGGAGAAACCGGTGACGTTGGCCCATGAATTAGCAAGGTTTGAGGCAGCGAGCTCGACATCTCCAAGATGGCCCACGAACATCACGGATGCTAACGGTATTGCATAATAAGAAGCATTAGTTAGTATCATAGGAAGAGAAAACACTAGCTGATTCTTAGCCTCTTCCCAATCTAGTATCTTGTTCCACCAACCACCGCGGCCGCCGCCTCCATCAGCCTTGGCTACCAATGGAGTTGTGGTTTCCGACATCTCTATTATGGATGGATGTTTTTATTTTTTTCGTATTGAAGGATGTATATACTTGTCACATGACACCTATATATACAGGCTGAAGTTGTCCTTGTTTTTTTATAGGTAAATATATGAATTTATGTGTTCTCGAATCCTAGCGTATTGCTAGTATTGTCGTTAAAAAAAGAAGTAAAATAGCTCGTGTACTGTTTTATTTATAACTTTAGTTATCTATGAAAAAAATATATAACTACTAATACGATGATTTTAGCTAGAAAAATCTTTTGAAGACCGTAAAATTTTGAATTTATGAGTCTTCTAAATTATGTTTAGATTATATAGCTACTCTAAAAGTCCAAATAAGAGGGGACAGGACATAATCAGTGTTGTCTACAGATACCAGCATGGTAACACCGCTACTTTAGGCATTGATAGGGTCTCGTGAACCTTTTCCTGGTTCTAACTAACGGGCATGAAGTAAGACACAATTAAATGTAACAGTCAACTAAAACATATAATAAACGTGTTTTAAATGCAACGGTCATTTTTTTACCGTTATTTTGTTTACCGTTTAAAAAAATAGGGACGGGTATATAAAAAAGAGGATGGGTATATAAAAAAAACACAAACTCTCAACTTTAGATAACTAGTAGAGAGTTCAAATGAGAAAAAATAACTTGTAAGAAGAAAACACATATTAACCAATAGAAATCTTTCGTATATTAATTATATTTAATGTTAAATAAATTATTTATTTTTTGTAACCCTCTAAAGTAGTTCATTAAGTTAAACTCAAAATTAATTTTTAAGTTATATACTTTCAAAGCAAACCTAATTAAAGTGAAGGAGAAGTTCGTAATGTGTAGGATATGCGTAGGATGAACTTTTATGTGTGTAGGATAAACGTATGATAATCTCGATATGTGTAGGATAAACATATGATAATTTTTGATATATGTAGGATGAATTTTTGTATGTATATGACAATTTTTGATAACATGTAAGATAAAATGTTAATGACTAATTAATTAAGGAGATAATAATTAATTTAAAATGAGTTAAAGTATTTAATATTTATCATTATGACATTTGTTCTTATTGTTCTCACATTAGGTTTCTTCTCATTTGATCATCCCCATGGATAACTAAACTACTTTCAAACACAAACAGGTTGATGCAAGAAAATCAAAGAATGTGGCACAGGGTGGCAGGGGATTCTCTAAATCAAGAGGTGGCGGTTCAAAACCGCACGGCCACCTTTGAATAGATTTTGAAACGAATAGAAGAAATTGCGGCGAGATACGATTGTGATCGTTATTGGGTGGAAGGCGAAGGCGACGAAGAAAGCGAGGAGTAGATTTCTTTTATTTGTATGTTTTTTTTAAATTGATATTTCTTGTATTTTTTTTATTTTAAGTTAATGTATTTTTATTTTATTTTAAGTTAATGCAACGTTTATTTTAGATAATGCAACGGTTATTAAAAAAACATTTTAGTGAAGTGAATCAGTGTAGTGCTGACTTTAAAAACTATTTCAGTAAAATAAATCAGTAAAGTGACGTAGCAATACATAATTGGTATAATTTAAGTTGAAAAAAAAAAGGTAGTGTCGTCCGTCCCGTGTGGCCTAATAGAATAAACCACCGTGATGAATTTCTTCTTTTAAGTTGATTTTCATTTCTTTTGTCTCATTTCAGTGATTTCCTTTCGCTACATTAAATGCGAATCTATCAATTTTCTTTGGCTGAGTGAGAGATGAGGCTGAGTACTTCTCAGTCTATTCTTGTGGTTGTAATTATTTATCTTAACAGGTGGTTAGTTCATGTATAGGTGGGAGTTAGGGGTTATGGGTTTTAAAATATTAAAAAGTAATAGAAGAGTGGTTATGACGCTTTATTAAAAAAGAGGGTGTAGTAGGAAGGGGGGTTATGGGGCTTTATAAATGATTGGGTAATAACTGGTTAATTATTTCTTTTCTTATTTAAATAATAATATTAAATACTTAATAATATTGCATTAAATAAATAAAAATTACAAATACCAAAAAAAATTACAAATACTAAAAAAAAAATACAAATACTTAAAAAATACAAATACTCATAGGTTATATTTTTTCTCGATTTTGGCCTTTTGATTCAAACACATTTTCAAGGCCTTGCCTTCTAGGTGGTCGTGTAGCTGCGTGTAAAATGCAAAGTCGCGCTCAAATTGTCGATCCCTCATAATATCAACCACCTCTCGGTTTTCTTGGATACGTTGTGCCCCGATGTGCGTATGTCTTGGAGCCGCTGGTTCATCTCAGCAAACGCCGGGATTAACTCGTTCACCCCCGACGAAGACTCCGCCCGGGCGGCTCGACCAGCCCGTCGACCTGGCAGACGGGGTAGCTCATCCGCCCCCTCCTCCCCTGCAAAAAACGCATTTTCTTCGGCGTTTAGGTCGACGAAACGCGCGTCAGACGTAGGGGTCCCGGTATCAACCGACTCAGAGGTCTTCGACTTTTTTCTGGTCCTAGATGAAGAAGTTCCAACCGTTGGGCGGACGGTATGCCATTTGGAGCAGTCTTTCAGCAGGCGCCAAACCCTCAAGTACGGAAAATTCCCGTATTCTTGTTTGTATTCTTCCAAAGCCGCCTCCAAAATCTGCTCGTTGCTTTGGCCACTTTTCCACCGTGCTGGGTGCGCTGATAAATAGCTTGAAAGTTTGTGCATTTAGCGTTGATATCAGTACACTTGCCCGATATCGAATCGTTCTCCCCGGTAGTTCTCTCCCTTACGGGTTACTTCAAAAAATATTGTTTGGACTCTTTTCCAAAAATCTCATTTGGATTGATAGTTCGCTAAAAAAACAAACCAAAAATATATATAAGTACCCGTTTAAAAACTATATGTAAAAAAAATATAACAAAACAAAAAATATATATCTTACCAACAATAAGATCCTCCGACACGTCAACCCACGCTCGGGCTAACGCGAACAACTCGTCGTCATCCCATGGTTGTACATTTTTTTGGCGCGTGTTTGCGTCTCTTTCCTTTTGTGAGTCCGTCTTCCTCGCTCGGTTGGTCGCACGGGATCTTCCTCTTGCTCTTGCACCGAAGGTTGTGTCTCCGGAACCGACTGTGAGTCTTGCCAAGCATTTGAGGACCCGAACATTTGAGATGTCCCAAACACTTGTGTTGAGCTAAACCCACCTCCATGGGTAGCCCAAAACCCCCTCCCATGTTAATGTTATACATGTTCGGCTCCAAATTATAGGGTTGGTTTAACAGGTTCATAAAAGTTTGTGGGTTTGAACCTGAACCCGGAGCTATGGGTCGGGTGTTGTCGCCAGTAGTTTGGGAACCAAACCCGAAACCACCTCTACCGAATGGATTCATCTCTTCTCTTGTGGTAAAAATTAGAAATTGTGTGTGTTATACTTGATCTCGACAGAATGTGTTTGTGTGTTTAGTTTGTATGTGTTTGTGTGATGTATGTATGTAGAGTATGTATAAATAGAAGGCACACCGTTTTTTTTAACTTATGACCGTTCAACGGTCAAAAAATAAGATTCCTCACAATTTTCAAAGCCAAAACGCTCGTTATGTACAAAACGCCACCAGCCGAAAACGCCCTAGAGCGCCCCGCGGGGCGGTATTAGGAGGCGCTATAGAGGATTTAAAAGGCCACAAAACGGTCCACTACACATGCCCTTATACCTTTGATTCACGGAAGGGGTGACCCGATAAATTATAAATGGAAATATATCTAGCTTTTGATAAAATTACGGAAAAAGGCGTTTAGGTTTACCTAAAATTGTAGGTTTCAACCTTAATATTTAAAACTTGCAGGGTTCAGCCTTTAACGAAGTTTTTAATGTAGGAACATCCTTTAACGAGGGTTTTGTTGCAGGAAACATCCTATCTCACTAACCCCGTTAGACCATGTGTAATGGTGGGTGAAATTTGATTGGTGAAAGGGACATTTTTTGACATGTAGCATGTGGGGTCACTTTGGTGAATGAAAAGGGCAAGGGGTGTAATGGGGTATGTGGGACATTTTTTGACATGTGGCATGTGGGCCACATGCCATTTTATATTATTTTTTTTTAAATTTCAATAAACAAACTAGTATTTGATTTAAATATTTAACTAGAATAAACATAAAAAATACGAAAAATAAAATAAAAAAAGATCATCCTAAAAATAATATAATCTAAATATTAATATTATATTTTACCCGAATTTGTTGCTTGCGAAGGTTAAACAAAAATAGCGCCTCTTCTGTGAGTCCCTCGGGCGACCTCGACATGAACTCGATGTCCTTCTCCAACTGACGCGCCTCTTGAATCTCGACGAACTTCTTGTTTTCGGCGGCTCTCTATTGCATGGTCTCCAATCGCTTTGCTCCAAGGTCTTGTATACTTTGAAGACGACGATTCATCACTTCAAACTCGTCTTTCAAGTCGACACCCATCGAAGACGACTCCGCATGCCCACCTTTCGCACGCTTCTTCTTCCGGTGGTTGCTACAAAAAAATTATAAAGCATATATTGGTATACAAGTTACGGTTTTTTTTTAAAAAAGTTATGGTGTTTTTAAAAAAAATTACAATTTTTTTAAAAAAAAACTTACGGTTTTTTAAAAAAATAACTTAAAACTTACGGTTTTTTTAAAAAAAACATACCAACTTCGGGATCCTCCGAAATGTCTAGCCACGCTCGGGCGAGCGCGAACTCCTCGTCTTTGGTCCATGGTTTATACGCCTTTCTTGTTTTGGGTTTGGCCGGCTCTCCCTTTTTTATGCGACCGTTTTTTGGGTTGGGAGCTCTCGGGTGGTCGCTCAGCTTGCGTCTCCTGTACTTGCTCAGGTTCTTGTTGAGACCCCCAACGCTAATATTCATATTACCGTATCCCATGGGACCTTGGAAGAATTGTTGTGGCATATTTAGTAATTGCGAAAACCCCATGTTGCTCGTGTCCAAATCTTGAAAGTTATACGATTGTTGAGGTTGAATGGTATTAAGGCGATAAGCATTTGGGTTGCCCAGGCGAGATGGAACACCGAAAGATTGGCGGAATGGTTGCATGTTTTTTGATTGATGGTTTAAAAAAAAGTGGGATAATATGTTGAAAGTTTATGTATGTGAGGTGAAAAATGGAATAATATGGTTTGGTTTATATAGTGGAATGTAATAATTTAAAAAAAAAATCAAACGGCTATATTTTTACCGTTAAAAGAACTCGACCGTTGCAATTTTTTTATATTCAAACCCCTGCCACGTGGCATGCTCCAATTGGCCAGCTTCAAATTTAACCCACGTGAAATATTTCGCTGGGTAATGCTTAGCGCCCCATTAACATGGGGGGGGGGGGTTTCTAAGTGAAAGGGGCGCGGAAATGGGGCATTAGCGCCCAATTCACTAGCCATTACACCCGGTCTTAGTTTTTCTAGTTAATTTCTCCTCTATAGACCATTCTTGCTAAATCTGAAATTTTCAAACTTTCCCTCCCTCTCCTCCTACTTTGCCATGTTTTTCCGGCAAGTTAGTTGAGTTGATCAAAGTTGTACAAATATTTTTAATCGTCATGTTTGCGATTATATAATTATATAAAGGGTGTTGTTAAACATACCAATTTAGTCAAACCTTTTGACTTATATTAAATGCTATTGGCAATTTACTATGCTCACTTTTTCAATCATTTTTTTTTTAAAACACATAATTTATTAAATAAGTTAGTTTTAACTAGATTAATCTTCATTTAAATAGCAACTTGTACAATGACTATGACCACCACCACCAACTTTTATTACAATTTTGTATAGATGTCGATTTCTAGCGAAAACAACTTAATTGTAGGAGTTGATTCTTTTATGAGGACACCCAAATTTGTCACTAATAAGGTACCAACTTTTATTTTGTTGTTTTACGCAATGTTTTAAAAACTGGTACATACCGACTGGTAATACCAATTACCGGGTTTGTAGCCGCTACGAAACATGCGGTAAATTGGGAAAACAACATTTGAATCATACCGCCGGTAAGTTGGTTTATACCGGTACCTTCGTTTAAATTAGGAGAGACACATACCTTCGTTTTATAAACAGTGAACAAAAAAAAAAAAAAAAACTAAATGTCACTTCCATTTTCATTTATATTTTTAAAGTTTCAATATTTAATAATTATACGAGTCTTACAAAGAAACAATTTTGGATTTATGGTTGCAATACATACCAAAAACATGCACACGTGTAATGTCTCGTATAAAATATATAATCATATACTAGCTGATTACCCGGGAGGATCCCGGGGTTGAAAAAATCTAATTTTACGTGATAACCTATTGCAAATGGCTCAAGTTAACTAACCACAAAATCTCTCAATCATTGCATATTCATAGTATTCTAATCAATATTAACTCATATTCCCCACAAAATCTAATTTTACGTGATAACATGAACACTTTGTGTGTTTTTTTCCTGTATGAACGAAACCCCACAAAAAATAGTCGATTTTTTCTCCGTTTTTAATATAGCACTATGGTACTCGTTGGAAAGATAATAATACGCTCGTTAATTTGGTGTGATTTTTTTTTAAAAAAATCCTGTATATAAAAGATATAAACGTTTAAAAATTATGGGAGGAAATATGAGAGAGAAAATTTTAAATTTATTTTTAAATTCTTTTTTTAAACATAACTCAATTTAATTAAAAAAGGAAATAATTCAAAAACACTAAAAATTTTCAATTATGATGCCACGTGGCAGTTTCATGGAGAGGTTGAAGGCACCATTGCTCGCCACGTCAGCAATGTTCAGTTCTTTTATATATATTAATAGATATTAAAGAAGATTAAAATAGATTTTTACATTTACTATCGTTAACATTTGGGTAATGTTTTCTATATGATTTTTTTTTGTTATAAACCTTAACACAAATAAAATTCATTTGTAGGCATTCGGGTATCGTGAAGAATTGATGGATTGGGTATAAAAGTCAGCATATATAGTTTTTTTTTTGTTCAGACACAATGATCTAACAAAAATTCTAAATCTACAAGCTAAGGCTTCAAAATTGAAAACCTAATATCCAATATTGTAGAGTTAGGGGCTGTTTGGTTGATTAAGTGCTGAATCATTAAGATGGTCTGAATGGTTAAGAGACTCTGAATGGTTAAGAGCTGAATCATTCAGCATCCCTTATTAGCTTAATGGTTCAGCACTTAATCATTCCATTCAGATGCTAAAACAAACAATCTAAATGCTGAATGATTCAAATCTGAATGGTTAAGAGGCTACCAAACAGCCCCTTAGATGAGATGGTTTCAATGTCATAAGAATGTGTTCAATTGATGTGTGTTTGATACACTTCCTATAATTTCTTATTTTTAGCATACTATGTATTTAATCCTATCCTAATCCTATCCTACAAACTATATATTTATTAATGTGTAGGATTCCAAATTTATACAAAATATATTTATATCAATTTAAACAAAACTCTCTCTCAATTTTCCAGGTGGAAGCCTTAGTGCCCCTTATGCGCAGCCTTGATGCGCTTGTGGGCCGGCCACTCTCGCGTCAGCGTAGACCCGGTTAAGACAACATAATCTGACCATTATAGAGTGGCTAGAGGATTCTAAAAGGTTGTGATTAACTCTGCCACAATCAGTGGCGAAGCTTGACCCGAAGGTTCGGGGGGTCGGAAGTCACTAGTTTCGGGTGGTCGAAAACCAGGTTCGGGGGGTCGAAACCCTATATTTCCAAAATTTTCTATACGAATATTATATAATCGGCACTTCTACGCGAAAATTCGGCGGGGTCGACCGACCCCGCCGGCCCCAACTAAGCTTCGCCAATGGCCACAATATAGAAAATCACATCCCAAAAAAAATTAATTAGTTAATCTTTTATCGTTAAATTTAGGTCGCCCAATACAAAACTAGAAATTTTATTTTATAATCCTATATTTGAAACGTGTCAGAAGAAAGTAAAACAAACATTTTGATTTGAAATATTTATTATATGTTAAAAAGATATTCGATGAACGTTTTCTTTTCTACATATTTTTTTATGAAAGGGAAGAAGCGCATAGTAAAAACGTGTTTCCACATTAAAAACGACCAAAGTAGGTAGTAGTTGTGAGCAATAATTGTTTTTTTAATAGGGGAATCGGATTTTAATAATTCATACTTTACCTCATTGGCCGACAATAGTCTGTAGTTAATAAATTCTCTACAACAGTTCCAACTTTCAATTTATTGGCTGACAATGAATTTTTCAACTTTCAAACTCTTTCAGTTTTGAAAATGGGTTAGTTTTCAATTAACAAAAGTTCATTGCCAGCCAATACTTTGAAAGTTTGGACTGTTGTGGGAAATCTATTAAATACAGATTATTGTCGACCAACGAGGCAAAATTTAGATTATTAAAATCAAATTCCCCCTTTTTATATACATACTACACCCGAGTAACACTAAAAATGAAATAAAAAAAAATAAAATTTATAGTTATATAAATAAATTTAAAGATTTTACAAACATATTTATAAATACATATCTTTTCTTTAACAGCTAATAGTTATCGCCACTATATTTTACATCAAATACATCATTGTCAAGATTTGAACCTACAACCTCCCCTCAAAGAGGAGTAAGCTTCTACCAAGTATGCTACCCCACATCAGCTAAATACATATCTAAAAATTAAAAATTTACAACAACAATGATTATAGTATTGATAGTTATTTAAAGGTTTAAAGAAGCATAACTAAAATTACAAATATTCGAAAAATGATCATATAGTTGTAGAGTGATATAAGCTCCAATCCGTGTTTAGGAAAAAGTTCACTTTTCTCGCAGGTAAAGGTGGGGGAACAAGCTCAGTAAAATTGATAGGGCTTTGGTGAGTTCAGAATTATTCAATAAATGGCCAGGAGCGTGTCTAAGGGCTCGAAAAAGGCATTACACAGCCTGACGAATGCAACTCTTTTAGATTCACTTTCTTTGTCCCTTCCCCTATTGGTTTCAAAGGCATTAAAGCTCTTTTAGATTCACTTTCTTTGTCCTTCTTCGAGTCAGCTGGATTTTTTTTTTGATTGTTACGGTCTTTAAGCAACTCTTCAATTTTGTATATTTGAGCCCTGAGTTCTTCAGAAGTCCAACCAGCAAATTGTCTTTTAGTGACGTTGTAAAATTTGAGATTTAAAATATGATCTATGAATTCTTTTCTTACAGTTCTCTCACGTTCAGAAGTTGTCATTCTTTCATGCAATTCCCTTGCAAAGTCTTGTATTTTGATAAACTTTTCAAGCTCTATTTGCTGGATTTCATGAGCAGTCATGTTATCTTTGTCTTTGCATTGTTCTCTGATACTGATTTCAGTCTGTTTCCGTTTTATCTCCAAATACTGATCAACATTCATAGGTTTCTCGAAACCTTCAATAGATGAGAAACTTAATGATGAAGGATCGTCTGTAAGTAGAAAGATTCTATCTCATGTTGTATTACTAATATCTCAAGAGGATATTTAGCAGCCAATGGTTCTAAATAATGTGATGTAACATATGTTTGTCCTTGGTAGGGTATAATGACAGTTGTTATTGGAACATTCAATTCTGTGTGCAAAGAACCAGCAGATGTTATTTGGATTGGTGATTGATTTGGCAATGTTGTGGTTTGTGTAAAGGGATTTGTAGTGGTGATGACTGATGTTGTTGAATATTCAATGGGTAGTTTACAAACTTCTGTAGTTTGTTTTCTGACAGTCGTGTCAACAGATTTTGTGGTTTTAGTGGTTGAAACTGTAGTAGAAACTGGTTTATCAGATGATTGCATATTAGTTGTTTGATCTTTGTTACCCTTTTGGTTGCATCAACATCAACCTCTGTTTCAAAAAGAAATCTTGGAGCACACCCAGTTGTCCTTAACAGATGATCTTTAACTGCTTTCATGTCCGTTTTAGTATCCTTGTACAAAGCATCCACTTTCATGTTTAAGGACTCCATCTCAGAATTGTGTTTGATCTCTGTTATTTTTTGTTGACAATGTATTATTGGGTCAACAGATTTCCAGAGTTCATTGGTAGCCTCAGTTATTTTCTCTATGAACTTTTCTTTTATTTCATCAAATACAGTAAATAAGGCTTCAAGTTTAGTTACCCTTTCCGCCAAATTTTGATGTTTTGAATCATTCTTTAAATTAACAGGATCATGTTCATTTTCAACAATTATTATATTTTTTTCAATGTTTTCAGCAACTGAAAGTTTTTGTGAGTTATTATCAATTTCAACTGTAGCAAAAGTTACAATTGTAAGTTCAGCTATTTTTTTGGCTCCAAGGATGTCTTATTTGTCTTATCACTTTCCAACTCAGAAACAGTTGTCTTAGCTTTTTGTAGTGGCAATCTCATTTGAAGTACAAACAGGATTGACTTGAAAGTTAGCTAGAGTGTGGTCTTCTCTGCCTGTGGGCTAGATGGTTGATTTTTTTTTCATGAACACTCTCTTCTGGCTGTGTATTCCCAGTTATGGGTGATTTAGAGGGACTGTTTTCAGTTTGAGTTTTATCAATTTTTTTCAAACAATGGATTAAAGGTAGGTGGAATTTTTGTTGATGCTTGTGAGGGGGACGGTGGTGGAGTTAAAAGAGATCCAGCTCCAGGAAAAGGACTTTTAAACAAATGTACAACTGAATCATCTAGCTCATGTTGTATGTGTTCTTCATTTACAGGATCATCAGGTTGAGAGGATGCATTGACAATTTCTGTCATTGCTGATATTTCCATTGGTTTAGAGGAAGCATCAATAGTTGTTGTTTGGTGCTCTTGTGTGGCTGTAGTAGTTTCCTTTGGCTTCTGAAGATCCAGAAGTACATTGTTTCTCTATTTTTTGATTTTCTTTTGTGTTGGTGGTTTCTTTGTTGAAATCACTGGCATGATTACCATAGAAGTGTTTGTTGTTTCATTTTCAGCAGAAGCAGTTGTCTCCGCAGCAGATGTTACAACAACAGATGTTGAAGCATCAATGTTTGTTTGTTTTTTAGTACTTTTGCCTTTAATGACCTTTTCTGTACTTTTAACGTCCAGCATTCTTGTAAAAGTTTCATTCGATAAGCTATTAATTTTTATAGCTAATCCTTTTTTTAAAATCATTATTAGGCAACAGTTTTTGTAAGCAGAAACTCAACAATCTTGGATATAGTAAAAAACCATTACGAGATCCAGATTTTATAGCCTTTACATTAGATACTAAATCAGTAAATACTGTCTGAGTGTGACACCCGGCAATTTCTGGTTAACAACGTTGTCTAGATGAAAGTCTACCTTAGCGAGTCACGCGTATATTGTACTTAACTGGGTTAGTTAAGTCGTTTTATGGTTCGGGAACTGTTAGTTCAGTATAGAGGATCATCGGATGTGAGTCTAGAGGTTCATTAGATGTCAGTCCTTAACCAAGTGTACAAGTGGTGACGATTCGTAGAATCGTCAGAGCATAGGGAACATACAAGTCTCAAGTCCCGGGAATTGGTGAACGAGTGTGAATATGTTTGTTTGCAAGTGTTATGTGTTTACAATCATTATGTGACTTGTCGGTATGTGAAAATGTGTTAACATACGTTAAAACGGGGTTTAACGCGCAAAATACACAGAACCAGCCCCTATAGGCGATTAGGGGAGGCTAATCGCCTATAGGGTATGCATTTGGGGATCATTTCATGCGATTAGGGGGCTACTCGCATGTAATGATAGGCGATTAGCCCTAAATGCATGAAATGTCATGCGATTAGCAATGCTAATCGCGTATAGCTGCTGCACAATCGCGTGTTACGTGCTGGACGACTAAAAACGACTATAAATACAATACTTGACCTCCTAAACTTCATAATATCAACCCTAGTCGTCCCATAACCCGCCCCAACACACACACAACCTCTGGAACACGATTTTGGATCAAAACACAAGGTTTCAAGCCTATTTCATCATCCTATCACAAATCTAAGGTGTGGTTTTCATCCATGCAACCTTATTTAACATTTTCATTGAATCCCTAACGGTCCAGACCAGTTTTAAAACGAATACGCTTTCTGAAAATCGTTAATAAGTGTTGTTAATCGGATTCTAACTATCATACATGTGTTATGTGTGTCTATGATTAAAAGCTAGGGTTTTTATGATTCAAGATGGATGATTAACATGTTATTAGGTTAGTTCAGATTAATAATGATATCATGCTAATGAAATCTGAGTAATTGTTCATTAGGGTTATAGTTATGCATGTTAATGTGATGTTTCATGCTATGTGTATTGTGTTTGGATTACATGGTTGCATGCAGGGCTGATAATACGAGGTTAAACGAAGGATTTTGGTTTAAACATGTTTGGTATAGTTGTTGGATTGATATTGGATGATTACACGCGTTCTGGATCTGATTTGGAGTGTTAAACGCGCGAAAAACTGGAACAGCTGGGTTACTGGCGATTAGCAACCCTAATCACCTATGTTATAGGCGATTAGGAGGCCAATCGCCTATAAAGATTCCCTAATCGCCTATATACCATGCAATTGGGGGCTAAATGCCTCTATTACATGCAATTGTGATCCTAAATGCTAGTTAAGTCCTGAAATACATGTCTTATAGCCCTAATCGCCTATAAACTCAAGATTTACATGTCTTATGACCCTAATCGCCTATATTATAGGCGATTAGCCTTCCTAAATGCCTGTTGACCAACCTAAATGCTAGTTGACTTTTCCTAATCGCGTGTACTGCTGCTGTAAGTGTAAATTAGCATTCCGAGACCCGATTTGACATCTAGGAACATGCTAGGAACCCCGTAACATATCTAATAACTTGGTAACATATGTTTAGATGTAATTATGTGATACGTGAACTACGTGCTATAACTTGTTGGACGATAACGTATGTTAAGTGTGATTGCATGACTGTTTGTTTGGGAGCGTAAACATAACACGGGGAGTCTCGGGTCACCAATGGGATGTCGAGTCTTGTACATTGGGTCAGTTAAACAGTCACGGTGTTTTCAAACAAACTTGGTTATGGTCTGGACATCTAGGGACTAACTAACCTGCGGGTTATTAGTCTAAGTGCTTGTAACTGTCATATGTTAGGTCGCCGCTTTACGGGACTAGCATAGCTGCTGAGTTTATTCGTGTTACGGAGTAACGCAACTTAAGGTGAGTTTACGGCCCCTCTTTTAACTGGTTTCACTTTTCGGGGGAGAAAACATGTGTTAAAACTTATGTTTGGTAACTACTGTCATACTATGGGTTTCTATGGTTTACTATACGATCTTTGGAAGTCCCGGGGGGAACCATGAATGTGCGGGTTTGCACAACGGGGAAATGTGAATAGCGCTATTGGGAGTGACCAACCCCGCTCGTCGACTTGGAGGGTCGGCGGGTGCATATTGTCTCAAACAGGAACAACAGGTTACTACATCGGGCACGACATCTGGTTTGCGAGTTAGTAATGGTTTTCCAATCGTGATAGTAACAAAACATACGCCTAGCTAGCGTACTTTGGTTTTCAATTTGTTATAGTATGGACAGGTTGAACTTGGTACTTGGATTACAAAACCTGTAAACTCACCAGCATTTTTGTGCTGACGTAAACTTTTACATGTTTTCTCAGGTTGCTAAGGTAGCACAATGGAACTAGGGCGCACGCGTCTGCACGGCGTCTAGTTAGGATTGCATGGTTTTCAAACGTTGAACACTTGGTTTATTTTGGATTATGTTTTGAATAAGCTTCCGCTGTGATTGGGGATTTTAAACATTGTTTTTGAAATTGTATTATGTTCATTTAGACTTGTTTATTGTGATCGTTGGTTTGGATCCTGGTTTGTCATACGCCTCGCGGTAAAACTCCGCAAGTGGATTTTGAGGGTGTGACACTGAGACAAGTTGAAATCACTGTCCGTTAAAATTTCATATCCAAGATACTGTGTTTTCAATGGTATCTCATTAAATGATGTTGTTTTAGCAGACAAACATATAAGAAGGGTATGCAAAAAAAAAAAAAAACTTCATTGGTGGGGGAAAATTTGGTTTAAACATTGTTGATGCAGTCAATTGACCTTCATACCCTCTCTCAATTAACCCTGTCTGAACTTTAGTTTTTTCAAAAGAATTATTACCTTGCAAATCGTTTAAGGAGAACATGTTGCAGATGAATTCCGGTGTTATCTCGATAGCTGTATTTCCAATCTTCGAGACAACCACATAAGGCTTTTTGTTCTTCCCCCGACACTCGGCTTTGTTCCAGAATTCTTTCAGAGTATCCACATATATTGGTGCATCAGCGGTTAGGATTGGTAGGTATTTCGATTTGCAGAGCAAATCAATTATAAAGTGAAATTGATGGTTATGTTGGGTTTTAACCAGATATGATAGATAGTTATGACGGGTTTTTAATTGAAGATCCATTCTAATGATTGAAACAAACCAATTGAATTGAAATTAGGGATCTAATAAGACCGGAAATTTAAAATTTCCTACTCGAATGTATTTAGGTCGTAATTGATACTGAAGCGCTTTTCTGGTTTTTGAATACAATAAGAGTGGAATATCTGGTTGGATGTAAGAGGGGTTTTGTGTATGAAAAAAATGTCGGTGACGTACCAAAAGTGACGCTGACGTGTCCAAAAAGTTGTTGTGAACATATATTCATAAGTCAACAGCTGTTTTGAAGATCTATTTCATATGGGCAAATATTATTGGAAAATTTCTTAATTCATGGCAGTTATTTAAGAACAGTTGTTTACGATTTAACAGATGTTGTAAAATAGTATATAAATTATTCTGAGGTTACAAAACAGGGCTTACAGACTTTGTGTGAGAACAACTGTATGTAAGAAATTTCCATTTCCTCTCCTTTTAATCTGAAAGAAAATCATCTGTTGCCAGTAAGATATGTGAATTCGTTGTTTAAGAACAGTTGTTTACGATTTAACAAATGTTGTAAAACAGTATATAAATTATTTTGAGGTTACAAAATAGGGCTTACAGACTTTGAGTGAGAACAACTGTTTGTAAGAAAGTTCCATTTCCTCTCCTTTAATCTGAAAGAAAATCATCTGTTGCCAGTAAGAAAATCATCTGTTTTGAGGTTACAAAACAGGGCTTACAGACTTTGTGTGAGAACATATGTTGATAAGTCAACATACGGTGTAAAATAGAGTATGCAAGTTAATGATTAATATAATCGTTAAAAAAATTTGCAATTATAAAAAATCTTATTTTCTTATTTTTATGTTCCTATTTTGTTTCACTCTATATAAAATGATGAAATCTTAAAGTTGTTGTAGAATCTCTATTTAAGACGAGGGACTTTGAACAGTCTTTTTTCAACTTTATTTTCATTGAAACATTGTCAGTTTACACACGTCTATTTCAAATGCATAATGATATGTTGTTGAAATTCGTTTCCACGAGTGTTGTTAAAGATTGTTAGAAACAAAGAAAAATCATTTACCAACAATTTTGTTGTAAAGATGTTGGAATTGGTATTTTCGTAAAATTTTTACAACCAATGTTGGCACGTCCATGTCTTTGTTATAGAGAGACAAGACATATATATAGCAAAACCATATGTTTCGATCTATATATAATTCAAGTGTGTTAGATGTTGAATTCTGTAATTTTTGTTTGTTTTATGTTTTGTTAGAAAACTTTTTTTTATGTGAACTATTGTATTCGAATATAGTTAATTTGTTAGTTGATATTAATGCAATTTTTTTACAGTTATTTAGATTTGTTGTTTTAAAAGATTTATATTCTCTATTTAGTTTTTAAGTTAATATTTTAATGAAATTATATTATTGCAATAATAAGTTTGAATGTTATAAAACTGTTTCACAGATTTGTTAATAAGTAAACACATGTGGTAAACAGTATTTAGAATAAATTAAACATAGTCTCAAGAATTTAAATATATAAAACAGGGACAATTTGAAGAAATTTATGATTATATGAGTACTATAGATGGGTCAAAGTTATTATTATTTGACTTCTTTTATATTAAGGCCCACGTTAACCGCTGTTAACCAAGACAATTTGAAGATAACTATCAATATGAGTACTATAGGTGACAGTTTCCCTCGAAGCTTTCATTATAAGCTTCCTTTTATTTTTTATATATTTTGTATTTAAATAATGTATGATATCAGTGGTAATCTTGAATTCAAACAATAGTCCAAATGGATTTACATTTGTATACACAGAAGTATAAAGCTTTCAAGAACAATGAAATTCGTTATTCAGATGAAATCTTCTTAATGGAAATTTTGAGGCAAACTGTCGTTGATGAAATTTTTTTAAGTCACTTCATGTTGTAAGTTGGTTTTACTTTCATGAATTTGATATAGTTATAGTTAACTTTGAGCATGGTTTTGAAAAACTATTTTTTCGAGGGAAAATAGAGTATTCCAATGATTTACAGTTTCTTGAAGAACTTGACCAGAAAACAATGAGCAACATTAATCGGAATACATTTCATCTTAATCTGGAATAAATGATCAGAGCAAGGATAGTGTATTTGAAGAAGAAGGTGGAACAAGTTATGGAAGAATCAATCTCTTATTGGAGTTCAACTGATGAAGATGATCAAGTTTAAATGTTTTTATATGTTTGCAATTACAAATATGAATATTATTGTAATTTAGTTAGTTTGATTATTATATTTATGATTTCTTATTGAAAAGTATATTAATATCAAACGGGTAGAGTTCGTGTAGAAAGTGTGTTTTGTCTAGGAAGTCTAAGAAGTGTTGTAGGCCTTTAGATGACTTATATTAATGGTTGAGATTACATGGGTGTCATTATTGTAATATGTTTATTATAATTACTAATTAATTTGATTGATTTAGGGCAAAATGGTCATTAACCATGTTTTAAATTCACATCATAAATGCCACTTTACAACACTCCCTACAATCTTGTGAATTATTTAAACTTTTCCTTCGTTATCTAAGTATTTAGAATCCAACAAAAGAACGTTCATTTAAACAAGGAATGGAAGATAAAAACACTAACAATAATTATATAAAACATAATAGAATTAGGACATAATAAAAATCTAACAATGTAACAAAACACCATAAATGACAAAACACAATAGAATTAGGACATAATAACAGGCTAGGATAACAAAGCACCAGAAATGATAAAACACTATGCGGAGATACACATATAACACAATAATTACAAAATCTGAAAATGATAAAACGCAATAGAATTATGACAAAATAACAATCCAACAATGTAACAAAACACCATAAATGATAAAACACAATATAATTAGGACTAATAACACGTTAGGATAACTAAACAAATAAAACACTATGCGAAGAAATACTTGTAACACAATATTTTTGGAATCATATATGAGGTTTGCCTACGATGAAGATAAAACAAATGGAAGATTGTCGTTGGTTTTTGAAACTATGACAATAAATGTATGTACGTATAAAAACACCAAAACACCAACAAACAAGATTAGATCTTATATTCATTATCCACAACGTAAAACACTATGTCAAGAAATGAATTAATATGTGCGGTTACAAAAATAACAAACTAATTGATAAAATTAGATTTACAAACTAATGAAAGTTATCAATCCTAACATTAATAATAGAATTAGACAATAGATTTAGGTAAAGACAAGGATTGGCTTTTGATAGGTAAGTGATTGTGTTGAATGAATTCTAAATGTAAATGATTGTTTCCATCAATTTCGCATCATTTAATACTGAAATTACTTCCATAATTATCTAATGTTTTAATGATTTTTAAAATAAATGTATAGTTTGCTAATTACCACAATACCCTTCTTTTAGAACAACAAAAATGCCACATGTCATTTAAATGTGGCTTCTTATACTTCTTAGACAAATGCCACTTTCTACACAACTCCTAACCTTAAACTTGGTATTTATTATCTATAAAACTTCTAAGGATTAATTACCAATGCATTTCCTATTTTGCTTCATCATATATTACACATATCAAGATTTAATTTATCGACTTGAAAAGATTTCTGAAATTTAACTTTATGGTGATGCTTTAATAACAAGTTTAATTGTGTAATAAAAGATGTTGTTACAGTAAGTCTTTTGACGGGTTTTTTTAATTACACAATCCACTGTTAAACACTGAAGAACTTTTTTGTTTCAACAACTGTTGTAAAATCAACAGATTTTATAAAAACAACTATGGCAGCCACCATCACTTTTTATGTTTACCTCTCATTATGGCACATAAGAGATTATCCCTAAAACAACTATGGCAGCCACCATCACTTTTTGTGTTTGTACGTTGGATTCTACTCGTAGTCTCCTAGCAGTCACCTCCACTCCCACCTTCCTTTCCTTCCTTGCAGATCTGAACCGGATAAGAGAAGAAGAACGAGGTGTGATTGCCCTATTCAACACTGTTGAGGCATGACTCGGACAACCATTTCGGTTAGTGTTTCTTCATTGGCACCATCCGTAAAGAGCAATTCAGCAACAAACCACATCTCATTCTTCACTACTAAAACTTCCAGATCTGTATTATCAAGGGAATCTGCATACAAGTTATGGTCCAAAAGCTGGAGATCTACGCTTACTAAAGTGAAACCCTCTAAATACGGTACACAATCATACATATTGAAACCCCTAAAAATTGCACTATTGTGTGTTCTGCCAATCTAAACCTTTCAGTTTTGAGTTATAAAGGCCACACCTGTTAAATTGGTTGATAAGTATATGAGAAGAAAATGTCAAATGAGCGCATGTACACATACTAAAGCCTGAGGTACAATAAATAGATGCATAAAACTATTTTTCACCATTGTGTTAAAACTTTTTGTCATCAGGAACAAAAGATTGACATAATACTCTCTTTATTTACTTAAAATGATGACAAACACAATGGAACCAAAAAATGGGTGATAATAGAGCCTGAATTTTATCTTGGATAAAAGGGATTATTATAAAAGGGGGGGGGGGTAAATGAGGCAGGTACAACAACAAAACCCAGGAAATCCCATGAATAGCGACGTTATTAGTAGGGTCTGGGGAGGGTGGGATGTAGGCAAACCTTACCCCCATCGTTAGAGATAGAGAGACTGCTTTTAGAGAGACCCCCAGCTCGATGTCAAACACACACTATAGATAATTAAGTAGAAAAACACCAAGCATTAAAAAAGTAGTGAATGAATAACATAGAAGACTAAATACATAAATAACCTCATGAAATAGAAACTATACATAAACGCACAAATACCATCCCTAAAAAGGAGATACTCTTCTCCTAAAAAAGCTACTCTTCTCCTAAAAACCCTTAACTTTGATCCTATGCCTCCACGAATTCCTATCTTGGACCATATCCTCAAAGAGGTGCAATTCTAAAAAATCTTTCCTAATCCGTTCCACCCAAGTCACTTTGGGTCTGCCTCTACCCCTCCTCCCCTCCACAGTAAGGTGTTCCACTGTTCTAACAGGAACTATCATTTGTCTCCACTTCACATGTCCAAAACATCTCAATCTCCCCTCCTTAATCTTATCCAATAAATTAGCCACTTCTAACCTTTTCCTAAAAACCTCATTTCCTATCCGGTCTAACCTTGTGTGCCCACACATCCACCTCAACATCCTCATCTCTGCTACCTCTATCTTTCGTGACTGTGCCTTTTTGATGACCTAGCAGTCAGTCCCATATAACATAGCAGGTCGAACTGCAACTCTATAAAATTTTCCCTTTAATTTAATCAGGAACCTCTTATCGCACAATACCCCAGCTTCTGCTCTCTACTTACACCATCCAGCTTGTATGCGGTGTGCTATATCACTATCTATCTCCCCGTCCCTTTGCACAAACGATCCTGAGTACTTGAACTTAGTTACTTGCGGAACCACATGACCATCAATGGCGATCTGAGTGTCATCTTCGTTGGTTATCCCGCTGAAATCACAGTGCATGTACTCAGTCTTAGAGCGATTTATTCTTAAGCTTTTTTCCTCTAAACTAATCACCACTCTTCTAACATCATATTCAGACTGTGCTTAGTTTCCGCGATTAACACAATATCATCTGCAAAAAGCATGCACCATGGTAATGTATCCTGAATGGACTTAGACATTTCATCTAGAACAACTGCAAAAAGAAAAGGGCTCAACACGGACCCTTGGTGGAGCCCTACCTCCACTGGGAAGAAATCAGTATCCACTACAGGTGCACGGACACTAGTTACAGTTCTATCATACATATCCCTAATTATGTCTATATACTTTCCATGAATCCCTTTAACCACCAAACTATACCAAATCAGTCTACGAGGAACACTGTCATATGCCTTTTCCAGATCAATGAACACCATACGAAGATCTCGTTTCTTCTCCCTATACTTTTCCATCAAACTCCTCAAAATGTATATTGCTTCCGTAGTTGACCTCCCTGGCATGAAGCCAAATTGATTTATTGTAACATGAGTTTCTCTTCTAATTCTAGTCTCAATTACTCTCTCCCATAATTTCATAGTATGCCCCAAAAGCTTAATTCCTCTGTAATTTCCACAACATTGTGCCTCTTCTTTGTTCTAATATAGAGGCACTACCACACTACTCCTCCACTGATCTGTCATTTTTCCAGACTTAGATATAAGATTGAAGAAATTAGTTAGCCATTGAACACCTTCCTCTCCCAAACACTTCCATACCTCAATCGGGATGTTGTCCAGACCAACTGCCTTAGCATTTCCCATCATCCTAAGTTCTATCCTCACAGTGTGATACGAGGACAGTCACCTTGATTCCGTTGCTGCGCATGGGTAGTTGAGTTGTCGCTTTCCTGGCAATCCTAAACATATCATGTTCCCCATCCTTTGTTTCCAGGCGCTCGTATATCTTCTTATATGTTGTATTCTTTGCCTTTATCACTGACTCTCCGCCTCCATCTTGGCCTTTTTGTATGCCTCCCTTAAGCGCACTTGATTTTCCTCATCAGTGCACCTTAAAAGCTCTTTGAAACTGATATGCTTATCTCTTATTTTGGTTTTCACATCCTCATTCCACCACCAGGACTCCTTATGCTCGCCAATTTTTCCTGATGTAACCCCTAGTGTATCTTGCGCCACGTGCTTAATTTTTGTGGCCATATCCTCCCACACTTGGTTTGTGTCTGCATCCAATCGAGCTGATATCGTGGAGAGGACCTTATCTCTGAAAACTACAATGTTATCAACCTTCAAATTACCCCATCGGGTCCTAGGTCTCAGTTTTCCCTCCCTCATGGTTATTTTTTCTCTCATGGATATATCTGCCACCAGTAAACAGTATTGGGCCACTACGGTCTCACCTGGTATAACCTTGCAGTCCTTCCACCAACGCTTGTCTCCATGTCTCGTCAAAATATAGTCAATCTGAGTGCTACGTCCCCAACTGCTAAAAGTAATTAATTGAGATTCTCTTTTCCTAAAAAACGAGTTTACAATGCCTAAGTTGTGGGCCACCGCAAAATCTAGAAGATCCCTACCGGGGTCGTTCCTATCACCAAACCCAAAACCTCCATGCACTGGCTGGAAGCCATCACTATCCTTCTCAATTTTATTTTGTGACGAACTTTGTTGGATTTATCGCTTAGCAAAAACTGTGAGTATATCTTTCCCCCTTTTCATGTTTTACTCTTTTGGGGCTATTCATGTATAGTATTATCAAATGTTATTCTTATACTTAATGCAATTCTCATGTGTGTTTGCTTTATGTGAATTTGTGTGTAAGCTTAGTCAAAATCATTAACCGTTCTACGGCCTTGCATTTCAATGAATAGTACAATGGTATATACCCCTTGTGACTCTGTTGAGAGACCTTGGTCATTGTCTTGTGATTCATTATACTAAAAATGGTTTTCATGTGTTAGTCACATTCTATTAGGGTTGGTTTTGACTGATACTGCTTAAATACATAATTGCAAACAGTATACAACACATGAATTGCGAAACGTTTTTATACTATATGTATTCAAAACAGGGTATGCTCACCAATACATTTTTGTATTGACGTATACTATTTTCGTACATGTTTCAGGTTATTTATGAGACGCTTTTTAAGCTTTTGGAATTTATATTTATATTTAGATTTTGGATTCATTGTATTTCAATTTTACTTGTCACTTTAGAATTATTGTATCTTGTATTTTTCTTTTAATGTAATAAACTACTTAATCAATGTATCAATATTTACACTTTTAGTCCATGAGCTATTGAACAATCGTCACAACGTGACACCTCGATGTTTCCGCCATCGGTTGGGGTGTTACAACACTCGTCCCCTTTATGCCCCTTCCACCTAGTCTCTTGAAGGCATGCTATCTCTACCCTGCGCCATTTGAGTGCGTCTACCACCTCCAACAATTTACCACTGAGAGTTCCTACATTCCAAGAGGCAACACGCAACCTATACTCTCTATCCCTTCCCTTGCCTACACCTCTCTTCCTTGGAGACGATCTCAAGTACACATCATGACTCCTATCGTCTATGATTGCAACAAATCACCCACTTAGACAAATGAAAACACAAGCACCCAATATGACAATGACAACCAATCGCTACAGAGTATATAAAAACTATGTATGTTAGAAAAAATGTATCTAGAGTATACCAAATATATGTATGTCAAGAATTTTGCATGAACTATGTTGAATATGTAGACTATCTTAATATATTATATTCAAGGAAGAATATCGAATGCAAGCAAACTATATATATAATCAACCATAAAATGATTATTACCACTTAAAAGGAACCTCAATCTGTGTATATTAATAGTTATTATTTAGGATCGAGTGAACCTGGGTTATGGGTGAAAAATTGTCGCCTGAAAAATTCCTTAATTGCCTTTTTCCTGAAAGAGATGTTTCAAATTCGTCGGAGAATATTCGGTCAAGAGATCTTTCAACATGGCCCTGGTCTGTGTATAGCCGTGTCAAGAAGAATATTCGCCTCTTGAATAGTTGTTCTTCGTGGTCTTGCCCGATCTAACTAAAAGGTCGCCTGTCCCGGGACTGAACGTCAGAGAAGACGCACAGAAACCGACAAAAAAAAAAGAAATAAAAATTGAACCTATTCGGTTAACAAATCACCAGATCTGTTCTGATGGAGTAAATAAGTGACCTCGCCGGAGTTGTACCTGCAAAACAAGAGAAACTAGTCAACGAAACAAGGCGTTTGCCGGTGGAAAAAACGACCGTTGCTTTGATTAAAATTTATAAAAGTGACCTCGTCGGATCTATTCCAATGGAGTAAATAAGTGACCTCGCCGGATCAAATTAATAAGAAACTAAAATTCCACCGGTTTTGTTACAGTGTATTCTTGATAAATCAAGTGTAAATAAATTCCACTGGCTAGACAACTCTTGCATCTCGGGAGGTGAAAGACGATACGGGGCTCAGGCAATAGGAGCTGCACCCGGAGTAAGATTAATACCAAACTCAACCTGACGATGAGGAGGGAGACCATGCAAGTCATCGGGAAACACATCAGGAAAGTCACGAACCACAGGGATATCCTCGATCTTCTTATCATCGTTAGACGAAACAGAAACAAGTGCCAGAATGGCTGAATAACCCTTCAGAAAATACTTAAGGGCTTTCATATTGGAAATGATACTCAGCGGAGCACCGCTCTTTTTACCATGAACCGAAAGAATCTCACCATCAGGGAGAGGGATCCGAATGGCCTTATTAAAACAAACGATCTCAACACGATACAACGATAACCAATCCATGCCCACAACGACATCAAAACTACCCAGGGACACCGGCATAAGGTCGATGGGGAAAGACAAACCTGACAGTTCCAAGAGACATTCCCTAAGAATATGTGTCGCTTCAATTTTCTTACCATCAGCCAATTCTATCAAGTACTTAGCCTCTAAAGGTGTGGGTACTATATCTAGAAATCGACTAATTTCCACAGATATGAAACTCTTATCGGCACCAAAATCAAACAAGACAGAAACATAGCGATCATTAAGAAGGAACGTACCGGTAACTGCGTCAGGGTCCTGCTTGGCCTCTACAGAGCCAATGACGAAAGCACGCGCATTCCTGCCGCCACCTCCGTTGTTACCTTTACCGTTTCCGCCTTCCTATTGTCGCCCTATTTCAGTTTGGGACAATCACGCTTGAAATGCCCCGTGTCACCACAGTTGTAGCACCCCTGCTTTCCTGGAGTCCCCTAAGCAGCAGGAGCAGGAACAGCAGTATGAGCCTGTGTCGGCGGAAGTGACACCCTACAGTCCTTAGCAAGATTCCCCAACTGATGGCACCGATGACAACGAGCTCGGTCACAACCCCCAGAATGATGAAAACCGCACTTGTTGCACTTGGGATGCTTCCCAACAAACCCACTCGACTTCTATCCCGAAGACGACCCAGACGAATCAAACTTCTTTCCCTGCTAAGACAGTGCTGGCACAGAACTCTTCCCCACACTATCCCACTTCCTCTTGTTATCATCAGAACCCTTCATAGTAGTACCCTTGGGAGGCAAAACACCCTCTGCCACCTTCATGTTAGTCATCTTATGAGCCGAACGGATGACTTCAGCAAGCGTGGGAAGATTCCCGGCAGCCACCAACCCTGCTATCTCCGGCACCAACCCAGAAATGTAGTGCTCAATCCTCCTATACTCAGGTGTGTGTAAGTCAGGACACAACACTGCCAACTCGTTACGCCTCACATTGTACTCATCTATCTCAGACCCAACCATCTTGTAGTTCCAGACCTCGTGTTCCAACTTATGCACTTCCTCCCTAGGACAGTACTCGCTCTTCAGACGATGCACAAAATCCGCCCAAAGCATAGCATGAGCTTCCCCCAAACCCATGTTCTGAGCAGTAGCATTCCACCACGATAACGAATGACCGTCAAATGTCGCAGTGGCATACTTAACCCGGTCCCCAGCAGGACAGTTACACATAAAAAACACGGACTCAACCTTCTCCAACCATCGGAGCAATCCCACTGCTCCCCCAGTCCCAGCAAAGTTATGGGGCTGACAGTCCCGAAACTTCTTGTATGAGCACTGAGGTGGAGGTGGATTAACAGCAGCACCTGAGACATGACACACGAATAAACCACAAAAGAAAAGACATGACACCCAAGAATGAGGCAGAGTTGATAGAAATCAACTTACCACCTAGAACGTTATGTCCTGCCTGGAATGAAGCCAAGGCCATAATCACTTGTTGTTGCAACAAGTTGTTCAGTTCCTCTTGGGTCATGTTGATGTTACCACGACCACCGCCGCCACCACGACGTCCACCACGAGCGCCAGACATGATCTGAAAATCAAATCGAGAGATCTAGGTTCACTGCTAGTGCCAACCACTAGAAGTTACAAGAGTTAAACCTAGGTCCAATCTAGGACTATCCATCCAAACTCAGAGTCCACTGGGATTTTCATACATTTCAGTTTATGATTTCGTGTGCACCCGAAATGATAAACTGCTCTACATGGTCCTCCAAGTGTTCTCCTAATTCGAACTCAAGTCACCGAATACTGCCACCTAGTAATGTGCTACTACAAGCATAAGTGTAAGAGAACATGTGTAAGCAAGTGCGTCTACTGGAGCATAGAGGGGAGATGTCCGAATCCTGGACAGATCTCAAGTGTATGCAAAAACCACTCCAATATACTACACTGCTGTGCAAGGTTCAACTAGTCAGTCCCTTCATCTTCAAATCCTGAAGAGGAAGACAAGAGTAGGCATAACCCAGATAAGAGTAGATGATGTAACACAAAAGTACGATGATAATGTAAGGACACCCCAACAAAGTCAGTACGTATCCAACTAAAACGACTCGTAGTATGTGACCGTCTAGTGTGTGTGACTCGGCTATAGACGAGACTCTACATGCAGTCCTAGTTCACTATAACCATTGGCTCTGATACCAATCTGTCACACCCTCAAATTTCCACTTGCGGAGTTTTACCGCGAGGCGCGTGACAAACTAGGATCCAAGTCAACGGTCACAATAAACAACACTATATGAAATACGTAAACTCAAAACATAATTCTTATATCAGAAAACTGTAGTGGAAGCATTTCCAAGTTACAAAACCAAGTGACAATGTGTTCCAAAATGATTATTTAAAAGCATGAAACTAAGCCCTAGACGCCATGCAGACTCGTGCTCCTAGTCCGTGTGTTGCTACCTTAGCGACCTGAGAAAAACATGCCAAAACGACATCAACATATAATGCTGGTGAGTTCACATGTTTGTATAAAAATGTTACTAAGTGTTACCAAATGTTACCAAATGTTACCAAGTCCAAAACCTATCAATACTATATCAAATGAAAATAAAGTACGCTAGCTAGGCGTATGTTTTGTTACTACTACGATTGGAAAACCATTACTGGACACGTTTAGCAAGTTTAGCATATGTTCAGCCCGAATAATGTTCAGCATGTTTAGCAAAGTTCGGGACAACATGCACCCGTTCGACATCTAGTCGACGAGTGGGGCAGGTCACGACCAATAGATCTATCCACATTTCCCCCGTTGCGCATCCCTGCACATTCATGGTTCCCCCGGGACTTCCAAAGATCGTATAGCAACTCAAAAGTAGATCATAGTATGACATATGTTACAAAATATAAGTTTAGCACATGTTTTCTCCCCCCAAAGTAAAACCAGTAAAGTGGGGTCGTGAAACTCACCTTAGGTTGTGACATCCATCACACTCGACTTTCATCTAGTTTACAATTTTAGTCCTTCAAATATTTCATGTAATCCTTGTCGTTTTCAAATTTAATAAATGTGTGAAACTCAAGTTATATTATTTGCATGTATTGTGGATCTCGATCTCGATTTAATCTAACGCGTATGTTACAACGTTATTCGGGAAAAAAAAATAATTATCACAAAAATTTCAAGTTATAAAAGTTTTAAGTTAATTAGTTAACTTAGTTAGTGGTTATAAAGGAAAAAATTAACAAGAAAACCTAGAAACTAACTTAAGTTAAATGTGAGGGGCCAATCCTGTCAATTCCCAAAAGTTTTAAAACAAATTTTTTCCCTCTTGCTGCTATGTCTCGCTCGTCCGGCCAAGAAAGGGGATTCCGGCCGCCGGACTGTTTTTCCGGCGAGGCTCCAATCCGAGTTTTATTATCCGTTTCAAGATTATTATTATACCAAACGTTTTCTCCATCAATAATTAACGCATTTCAAGCATTTAATTGGTTTATGACGAGTTTTAAAGGTGTTTAATCGTGGGATTTAATGGTGTAACCGGCGAAGCTTTAACCCGGCAATTAACACATCCCTTTGGTCGATTATAGTATATAAATGATGGCAAATGGTTGCTGCATCATTACACATTAGAAACCCACAACAAAATTCCACCTAAAAACGTTCAGAAGCCTCTCTAATCGCGTTTCTTTTGGGCGAGTTTTGAAGCTTCAATTTTGATCCTAAAAACGTGTTGTAAGTATACAATCTTGTTTGTATTATGTTAGTCGAGTGTTGTAGAGTAAAACCCCCTTATTACAGAGCTTCAATCGTGTCTTAATCAGGTTAATTGAACATTGGTTGAGGTTAGGGTTCTTGGGCTAGATGAATTGGGGAAGAAGATGAGTTAAGTTTTATTATTTAAAAACCATCTTGTTCCAAATTAATCAACAAAACATACATGTGGTCCAGTGGTTTTGTTTGCATACCTTAAGTCTTGGAGGTCTGGTAGACTCGGGTTCGTGTCCCTTGGCTCACGGGTTGGGTACTTTTTTTGCCAAGCATTTCTTTTTTTTTCTCTATTATTATTTTGTTTATATATATAAATTGAATTAAAACTTGAAATATTCATAACTAATTCATTTTTGCTCCAAAAATTATGAAAATTTAGGTGTAGCTTCTTGATAACTAATAGAAAATTGTTATACTTTTATTTTCTGGAAAATCTCATATTTTTATATTTTTATCGAATTTATTTGTTTTAATCATATTTAATTGATAAAAAATTCATTTTTAATGATTTTAATCTCAAACTTTTTGGGTAATTATTTCTCATCATCATGAACTGATATAAAAATTTTTGGTTCAGAAAACGTTTATTTTTATTAATTTTCCTATTTTTAATCATTTAAACATGATTTAATCTCATTAAATCAGTTTTTAAATATAAATAAGTTTATAAAAATTATGAGAAAATTATTTTCACTAATTTACATCAGAAATCATCCATTTTCTATAAAAATAGCATTTGTGGATCATGTCTTGAATTATTAGTCTTATTTATGAGTAATTAGATATAATTAATAATTTATTTATTTGTACTATTAAAAATCTATTTTATGAATACTTTTCTTATAAAATAGAAATGTTTTATGTTTGAAAATCTTATTTACCATTTGTAGATCATTGTGAAGCACATAATTATTTATCTATAATTATTGCATTTATTTATAATAATTAGTTAAAGTAATTAACTAAATTATTTTGTCATAATTATGCAAATATATTTTGATCTAAATATTTAATTGGTAACAATTATATTACCTAAATCATATTTACAAACTTTGGTATATTATTTTTAATATACAACTTTTACATTAATTCGACTAATCATAAAAACTCTAATTCCCCAAATCGACTTAGCAAACTCTAATGCCTTAGACCCTAGTTACTTTAGACTCTTAGACATTTCCTTATTAGTATTCTTACACATTATAGGTTGAATTCCTCGGAATTCCCATTACTTAGCTCACGACCGCTTAAGTGGATTTTGATCGCTTTCGCAAACTGTGAGTATATCTTTCCCCTTTTTACTATTTACTCTTTGGGGTGACTCATGTACAATTATTACTATACTTATATTTATTATTTATAACGCAATGTGCTTTTTGATATGTTTTGTGTGAATTGTATGAACGATTTGTCAAAGTCATTAACCTTTGGGCCGCACCTAACAATGAGTAGTACTACGAATTATATCCCTTGGTTACTTACGTGAACGAGTTAAGTCCTTGGTCATTGTTATGGTTTTTTTTTCTTGAACGATGGGTGAACGATTATTGAACGATGGGAGGCTTGATTTTGACCCTTTTACATATTACAAACATCAAGGCACATAAATTGCAAATTACTGTTTGAACGAAAATGGATATACTCACCAATGCATTATATGTGTTGACAAATTATTTTGTACATGTTTCAGGTGAAGTTTGATCTTGCATGCTTTTCACGCTTAGGTTGGACCTAGTGCTTAAATAAAAGTTGAACATTTACTATTTATGTTTGAGATTTCTATTAAGACTCTTTGTATTTTGTTTTGAATAATGGAAGTTACTTGCTATTATTATTTACAAATTTAGTCCATGTGCTATTGAACAATCGTCACTACGTGACACCTCGATGTTTCCGCCATCGGTTGGGGTGTTACATAGGTCCTTGATAACCCCAACTACCAGAGATCTATCAAAAAGTTTACATAAGTGTTCCGAATAATAACCATAAGGTTATCTAGTCCCCGATTGTCCAGATTGTGACCAAGTATGTTTTAAAAACGTGTTTGACTGTTCAACCGACACACTAGACTGACCTGACATCCCGTTGGTGACCCATTACATAAACTAATCAAGCATACATAGAATACACATAAGGTTCAAGCATAAAATACTTAGTTTGCATAAAAAATTGCACATACAGAGTTGTACGGTCGAATAAGCATTCAACAGGTTCAGGTTCGACCCAATTTACCTTGGTTCGACCCTTTTATGGTTCATTCGACCTATAAACAAGTTCATATAACCTAATACAAGTTCATTCGACCTTAACACATGTTCATTCGAACTTAACATGTGTTAATTCGACCTAAATCAAGTTCGTTCGACCTAAATGAATCACATTCGACCCCCAGTAAGCCAGGTTCGACCCCTGAGCACCTACCTTTGACCCCACGCTGGTCGAAGGTGTGCCATGTTCAACCCCTGCAGTGCAAATCTTCCTAAAACGCGTCAAATCGCATCAAAACTATCTGAAAACATCATGAAACATCATGAAAAACTGCAGTCAAGTATGAATGACATATCCCTACAAAACCCTACCAATTTTACTCCAAAATCAGTACATTTTAACACTTACCCAAAATGGTAAAATTATGGAAATGTCACATCATGCATGAAAACTTTACCCAATTTGGAAACTTTTCGAAATCCTTTCATAATCATCTTAAAATGCTCAGTTTAATGTGTGTATGAAAACCCCCAATAGTTTTATCAGTAATAACAACATGCAACAAGCCCAAGATTTATCACAAATCCCCAAACTAGACATGATATCATCATCCATCCAATTGTAACCTAAAACAATCATAACCAACATCAATAGCAGCCCTAGATCATGTTTCTATCATTTGTACAGCAGCAAATCATTAAATAACACATAATATCACATAGCACACCATTAACATATGTTTATTGATATGAAACTCATGTTTAATGATAAGGTTTTCTTTATAAGAATGTTTGAAAGGTTTTTAATAATAAAAACATCCTTAGAACAGATCTGGACATTTGGGGTTAGATGAAAATGAATCAAAATGCTTTAAAAAGGGATTTGGATTAAGAACACACCTTAGATTCTTGATTAGATGATGTTTGTAGGTTAGATTATGAAAAACGAGAGCAAAAACTCCTTCCCAGTGATTAAAATCGAAAGAGAGTGTTTAGAGGCGACTAGGGTTTGTGAAATGATGAAAAATGACAAAGTGTGATATTTATACCAAAGCCACATTCGACCCCTACACATGGTCGAATGAGACTTTGTGAGGTCGAATGACCTTTTAAGTTGTTCCATAAGCCAGGTTCGACCCCTCTACAGGTCGAACAAGATATGTGTTTCCCAGATTTTCCAGTTTTGTCGTTTAAACGCGTTTTAGCACATCCTAACACATGAACATGCAATCCTAACAAATGTTAAGCATATACAATCATGTTTACACCTTTGAAGTACGTATTTGCACCTTGTATCACACGTATGTATCAATCTACGTATCATACTTAATTCAATCCATGTAATTTCACCAACAACGGGACTCAAAACTAGTGTATTCCCAAAACAACTCTCAATAATCCTTTAGATCTTTGAACCCTGGAAAATCCTAACCTGACCCGACTCAACCGACCCAGTTAAGTCTGTTTATATATGTTTTTTTTGCTAAGGTAGACTTAAGTTTTACCAAAATGTTTAAGCCAAACATGCCGGGTGTCACAAGTATGACGGAGAAGCATGGAGAGACTCCTGCTTTTCAGTCACAGGCACTCGCGTAGCGATCACGAATTACCGTCATTAGCACAGATGTTTTCATATTGCCCGCGTACGCAACTGGTTAATAGCGTCCGCCTCAGTGCATTGTCGCGCAAACCATAAACAACACTGGTGCCCCTCGCGCGGTGGGTGTAAGCGCAACCTTCTCCGCCTATGCACACTGCGCCATTATTAGCTAACTGCCCCGGGCGTTGCGCCGCCCCTGCGTATTCAAGGTGTCGCACGCTATGTTACAAAAATCTCCCTCGAAGGTTTTGCGCACAACCATAAATGACACTGGTGGCGCTCTCGTAGTCGCGAACTACCGTCTTTGGGGTAACCACAACCTATTCTGCGCCATTGGTAGCCGCCTCCTGGCGTTGTGACACCGCCCACGTATTCAAAGTGCACGTGCATCGTGTTTTTCAAATAAACAAAAAATCGCAAGATTTACTTCACAAAAGTAAGGAACATGCTGGAACATTTCAATAACTTTGCCTGTAAAGTGGTGCCATGTATAATTAAATAAAACAATTAAAGGGGCATATGCAGTTTATAAAGGTTCTAGGATTCATACACCATGTGACATCACATTTGGGGTGTGTGACATCATATTTTGGGGTATGTGAAAGCCTCCTATTGATGTGTGATGTGAGCCAGGGTGTATTATTCCTAATCAAAAGGTGTATGGTTCCTAAATACCTTTATAAAAGGCATAAACACAATATTTTATTGGAATCTTCTTCCAAGAAATGACAGGCTGTGTAATGCCTTTTTCGAGTGACAAAAATTTACAAAAATCACCCTGCAGATATGATTAAAGAAAACTTATAACCCCTCTACTATTACATTATGGGCCAAGTGTAGGGAGGCACCATCTTAAAAAAATTTAATACCTTTGTCTATATTAATTTTCCGTAATGTCACTCGCTGAATAAAAGGCATGAGGGCATCATTATTATTAGGCCCCGTGCCATAATTAGTATCTGGCCACATGCCTCGACACTATTGTTGGTGGTGAAATCCTCAGGATGGATTTACCTCAGATATTCTATGTGACATCCTTAGGATAGTAAAGGACTGAGCAGACTTCAGGATGTAACAGCATTCTGACATGTGTGCATCCTGAGGATAGACTAACGAATTACCTTGTCCTAATATTATTGCACGTACAATCAATGAATGGTAAAGACTTGTAACTCCCTTTAACGGCTATAAAGTCTTACTAAGTCAAAGAGATAAAGGATGTAGGGGTTGTACGTGTATAAGCTTAAATAATAGGTCAAAGTGTAATCGACAAGTGATGAATGTTAGGCGAAAAAGAAGGAAACTGTTATACCAACGAATACTTCAGTTGAAACAGTCCCAACGGTCATCTGAATCATTCAAGAAGCTTAACTAAGATAGCGGATTACATGGGATCTTCCATTTACTTTCATGTATATAGGGGCATGATGAACGAAAATAGGACACTTACACATTATCAAACACTTGATACTAGCTAGCGAACACCTGATAATCTCTCTACTTATACACAACACTACACATTCATTGTAATCATAGTTCGTTCATCATACTTCCAAAGTTGTAACAATTTTTACCATTTTTTAATATTAACAAACAAGGCAGGGGCTTAGTCTCCTCCCGAGGTTTTATGCCGGTGATCATCAAGTGATCAAGGGCTTTCCTCGTACATCGAGTGTCGTTCATTGTTTCTTCATACTTATATTGCTTGTTTAACCATCCTGCCAGACAGTTACATCTTCAGGATATAACTGTCCATCCTGAAACATATTTTTGCCATCCTGAGCATACTTGTCATATTATTGTTTCTTTATTATTACAAGTCACCATCTCGAAGATAAACTAAGTTTTAATCATATTGCACACATTTAGCACTCTACCTCACTTTTACTAATTTGGAAAACAAAATTATTTCTACTAAGTAATTTTTTACCGAAACAATTATTACCCGGTCGTGCAACTCAACACTATTTATTTTGTCGCGCGCCACATCTTTCTTATTATCTGGCCGCGCGCCTCAACATAATTATCTGGCCGCGGGCCAACTTTATTACGTGACCGTGCGCCGCATCATTATTATTAGGCCCCATGCCATAATTATTATTTGGCCACGTGCCTTGACATTATTAAAATTGATAATGCTTTTCCTTTAGTTCGTGCTTCTCGTTAGTGTTGTGCCGTCAGTGGGTCGTCATTTAAATTGATATTGGGAATGTTGTTTGACAATAGGGGTGCTGAGAATTCGATTCGGATTCAAAAAATTCAAAATTCGACTCAATTCGATTTGATTATCAAAAATTCGATTCAATTATCAAAAATTCAAATTTGAATTCGATTCAATTCGAGTCACACCAGTAGAATCCGAATTAGTGATTTTAAATTCGGTTTGATTCAAAATTCAAATAAAAATAATACATACTTATTTATTGTGTGTGTGTGTGTATATATATATATATATGTATGTGTAATTAGATATACACATATAACTTTTAAATTTGGGCTAACCTATAAAATTTTGTTGTTATTGGTACTTTGTTTTGAACTAAAATGTGGAGTGGATATTCCCGACTTCCCATTTTGAATGTTGTTATTGGTACTTTGTTTTGAACTTTTTAGCATTGTGGTATAATTTATATTGGTGTTAAAATTATGTTTTTTTGGCATGTTTTAAATGAATTAAAGTAAAACGAATTTATTTGAACTCACTTCGAATTTAAGTTTCTAATACGAATCGAATTCGAATTGAGATATTTATTCGAATGCGAATCGAATTGGTCAGCTTTGAATCGAATACGAATTTAGTCAAAAAATAAATTATTCGAAAAATTCAATTCGATTAATTTGTAAATTATTTGAAAAATTCAATTCAAATCGGATGATTTAGATCGTTTTTTTAGAACGATCACGAACACTTTGGCCCATGTTCAGTCACCCTTGGAATGACAACGGGATCCCACTTGGGATGATTTCTTGCAATTTCCCAAGCATTCAACAAATGAAAGCCACTTTTTATTTAGACTTTTATATGATCGCCGAGGCATCCCGTATAATATCTGCATCATTCATTCTACTTGGACAAATATGTTTCTATTTAAAAAATTGTAACAAAGTAATATAAGAAAAAAATAGAAATGATAAATAATACTTGTAATGTATAATCCATTGAATTGACTCATTTTTTATTTAAGTCGGACCATTTACTGGTTATTTGATCTTATGCCATCTGTTTTTACTGATAAGTTGTTCAAAGTGAGCGATGAATCTCTTCCAAAAGGTTTCTTTTGGTTGTTGATTTCCATTGTGTTTGTCCTTGGAAATATGCAAATACGCCTTTGTCAAGGCCACATCTTTGTCTTGCGACCAACTTTCCTTTGGCCCCGTGTTTAGCGATAACTTTTTTTTTTCAACAGCTTGGTTGAGGAGGCTTACACTTGAATTTGTTCCTTTTCCACATCCTCCAAAGCATATTCTTATTGTTAATCCTCATCCGAAACATTGACGGAACCGACTTTTGATACAGATTAGTTTTGGTAGCCCGGTTCGTGATTCGCGAAACGGTCGATCGGTACCATCATTGGCTCATCAATCGGTTCGGGAGGTAAGTTGAACAAACCGGATGCGATTTGGGTTTGCATGTTAGGTTGGGAGTAGTGTTGTGATATTGGGTTGGAAATGGTTGGGACGAATATTGTTGGGTTTGAACCGTAAGGTTTTGAAAACTTTGGGTTGGAAAAGGTCGGTTTTGAAAGATTGGTTTGTAAAAGGTTGAGTTGGAATAGGTTGTGGCGTTTGTTGTCCGTCTTGACGAAACATATTCGGTTCACCTAGATTAGAGGTAACCTTTGGTCTAAACCTTCGCCTCATAGCCGGCCGACACTTTTTTCTAACCTTCCATTTTTTTGTATTTTAAAATGTATTTTGATTGTGGTTGTAGTATATTTTTTTTTATTGTTGTCGGTAGTAGATTTTTGTTTAAAATAACAAGCATATATAGTAGTTATTGGAATTTTTTTAATTCCAAACGGTCATATGACCGTTGCCAAGGGCTAGATCACGACGAGTGAAGTTTTGGGTCATCACCGTGCAGTGGCGAAGCTTGACCCGAAGGTTTGGGGGGTCGAAGTCACTAGTTTCGGGGATCGAAACCCTATATTTCCAAATTTTTCTATACAAATACTATATAATCGAAATTTTTGCGCCAAAATTCAAGGGGGGGGGATGTCGGTCACCCCGCCCGCCCCGTGCTGCCTTATTCAGTTCTAACATAGACAATTTAACAATTACCGGTATTCCCACGAACCTTTAAAAAAACAATAACAATTCAAGAAAAATGGGGTAACAATGACGGAAAACATGGATAACACTATAAATACATCTATGTCCTGTGAACATTGAGATCTCGTGCATATGTGAAAGTGATAAATCAAATGGATCATATATATAATACGTAATGAAGATGGAATGAATCTTGGAAGATGATGATATGCATGATTCATCTTTTATTTTACTTAAACATTGATTACAGAGATGAGGTACAAACAAAAATGCTTAAACCAGATGGTCAGATCTTGAAACACACATGACGAATGCGAGTACAGTAGTAAATAAAAGCATTTATTCACTCGGTTTTCTTCTCATCCATTGCCTTTTTTTGCTTTGGTTTTCCCTGTTTAGGCTTCAGAAAGCAAAAACAAGAACAACAAGGACCTTGAAACAAACTCTCTCTCTCTCTCTCTCTCTCTCTCTCTCTCTTCTAAAATAAAATTGAGATTATCAGGGACATTCTATAAGCTAGTTATTGTATAGAACTAGGGTTTGAATATCAAACACAAACAACAAGAGAGCCAACATAAACTTTAACAATAACAGAAGATGTAGGCGACAAAACGGTGACAAAACTCTTATTAACCCAAACTAGAACTTTACCCCCCAATACCCAAGAGATTGATAAACTGATGAATCTTAGAAATCAATACAGAGTATAGTTCTTCTGCTGATCAATACTATCAGCAGATGAACAGATGAAATACAAATCCTTACAAACTTAGAACGAATACAAGACGATAAGATGAAACCCTAATCGCCTGAGAGAGACACGCATGAAAACCCTACTGCAGAGAGACTTAATGAATAAGACAAAGGATAACAATCCTTTTATACTGATATCTCGAACCTTCCACCAGACAAAGTCCACGAACACATATGAGTTGTTGATCTCAATAACCTGCAATGATCTCAACCATCCAATTATAAAGTGTACGTAACAAACTCAGCTGGGCCATAGGCCAACAGCTGACACTAGTTATCACAAGCCCAGTATATGAGCCCAACTGTAAACCCATATCATATAATAGGCCCAAATAATCATAACACAGTTAAACATATGAATTGACCCATTGACTTTATTATTTCAACATGCCCCCTCAATTCGTATGTTTAAACAGATCTATCATTTTCAAGTCATTGCAAAACTTTCTATGATGCCGAATTCCTAAACCCTTAGTGAATCCATCAGCAATTTGACTTTGAGAGTCAATTTTTAAAGTCTCATTTAAACCATTTGACATCTTTTCTCTCAGAAAATGTATGTTAATTTCAAAATGTTTAGCTCTCTCATGAAATACATGATTAGTTGTTATTGATATAGTAGCTTTACTATCACAGAACAGCTTCATAGGCAGTTTAACAACAACTCCAAATTCACTAAGCAAGTTTTTTAACCATAATAGCTCACATGAGGCTGAGCACATTCCTCTATACTCAGCATCAGTTGATGACCTGCGAACAGTACTCTGTTTCTTTCTTTTCCAGGAAACCAGCGAGTTCTTTAAGAATATGCAATATCCAGTGACTGATTTCCTAGTCACAAGACACTTAGCCCAGTTAGCATCAACATGCCCAACAAGACTCATGTTATCACCTTTACTAAAACTGATTCCCTTTCCTGGGGATTCTTTAAGATGACCATTATTGGGTTTATGCATAAACTGACTAAGATACTGGACAACATAACTTATATCCGGCCTAGTCAATGACAAATATATTAATTTGCCAATTAACTTTTGAAAGCCAGTTATGTTGTCAATCAAAACATCATTCTTACTAGTTTTTGCATTAACATTATAACTCTGCTCAATTGGATTATTTACAGGTTTGCACCCCAAATATCCAAACTCATCAAGCAATTCAAGACAATACTTTCTTTGGGACAAACAAATGTTCCCCTTATCATATGATACCTCTATTTCTAAGAAATATTTAAGTTTTCCTAAATCTTTCATAAGAAAACTAGTGCTTAACATGGTTTTAACCTTCTCAATCTCAGATTGACAATTACCAGTTAAAACAATGTCATCTACATAGACAAGTAAGACAAGAAACACATTCTTTTTTGACATAACAAACATAGAGTAATCACATATACTCTGTACAAACCCAATACTAAGTAAAACATTAGTTAACTTTTCATTCCACTTTCTAGGGGCCTGCTTTAGGCCATACAAAGACTTAACAAGTTTACACACTTTATTATCATGTTTAGTGTAATAACCCTCAGGAAGAGTCATATACACGTCCTCAGTAATGGAGCCATATAGAAAGGAATTGTTTATATCTAATTGATATAAATTCCAATTATTTTGGACAGCCAGACTAATAATGCACCTAACAGTTACCATCTTAACAACAGGAGAGAAGGTCTCTCCAAAATCAAGACCTTCTCTCTGATTGTAACCCTTAGCTACAATTCTTGCCTTATACCTTTCTACTTCTCCATTAGCTTTATACTTAACTTTGTACACCCATTTGCAACAAATGGGTTTTTCTACCAACAGGCAGTGGCAGATCCAGGATTTTTTTTCCAGTGGGTTCACTATTTTAGATGGTCCAATTTCATAGGATCAGACATATAAGATTTTGGGCCGGTTCGACGGTTCGGATTGGGTATAAACTTATGGTTCATCACATAATAAAAAATATGATGCAATACTAAAAACATCTTCCTTAGAAATTTTAAAAAACACATAATAAATTACGATGGTCTTTGCAAATTAGAAAAAAAAAATAACTTATAGTTGTTCCCTACGATATTTCGTTTTTGAAAACATTAATTAAAAACAAAAAAACTAATTGAAAACCTTTTAACTTATAAACCTTCAACAATTAAAAAACCACTAAGAATCTAAACTTTTGATAATTAAAAAACAGTAATTTAAAACTACTAATTGTTACATATAAAAAAATAAAAACCTAAAACTACCATTTGGATCATGGCCCAATGGTACACCAAAAAGGTGTTGGGGGATGGGTTGCTAGGCCCATTAAAAGGATATTAAAACAAAAAAAAAAACTTGCTAACAACAAGTTTCGAACTCATGATCTTTGTTTAAAAGGAGGGAGTCTTAACCAATCAACCACACATCAGATATGCTTATGGATTCATGCAAATTTTTCTTATGGGTTCATGGCCTACTTTTCATATATATTTCTACTAAAAAATCGAAAACCGAGTGGGTTCGCCTGAACCCGACGCCTCCTTCTTAAATCCGCCCCTGCCAACAGGTAAATCAGAAAGAACCCAAGTATTGTTCCTATGCAAGGCTTCCATTTCAGAATTCATTGACTCAACCCATTTGGAATCCTTGGCAGCCTCAACATAGGTACTTGGCTCAATATTTTTGTTTAAAACAGACACAAAGGATAGGTTATCACTAGACAAATGAGAGTAATTAACCACCTTTTCAAGACCATACTTAACCTTTCCTTCTATGAAAAATTCATTAAACTTTCTAGGAAAGGTAGACTCTCTAGATGACCTCTTAACAGTTCCCTCAGATGGGTTGTTCTCAACATTTGATGTCCTTGCATCATTGTTTGCCCTATCAGGGATACTGCAACCTGGACTGCTGCTGATCAAGGTGATCTAACCCCCCCCCCCCCCAGCAGTCCTGGGAGTAGTCCCTGATTACAAACTAGTTGGGCATGAGACACAGTTGGTTCCCCTTCATCATTGGGAAAGTTATCTCCCTTAGTCATTGTTGGTTCATTAGTTATCAAAGACTCAATACTGTCAAAAACATTTAAATGTGTAACACTTGGATCATGATTTTGAAAAACCATATTTTCTAAAGATTCTTGTTTAAAAGGATAAATTTCCTCATAAAACCTAACATCTCTAAAAAACTCAACCTTTTTTATTCAAGACACCAGAGTTTATATCCCTTTTTAAAGTTAGAAAATCCTATTAAAACACATTTTTCAGCTTTAATTGACAGTTTATCAGACTCATTTAACATAGTATTGAAACATAGACAACCAACGTTTTTTAAATGACTAAGAGTGAGGGCGGGGGACCCAAACAAGACTTCATAAGAACTCTTACCAAGAAGAACAGAAGAAGGAACCCTATTAATCAGATATGTATCAGTTAATAGACAATCAGACCAAAATCATAGTGGAATTCCACTCTGAAAAAGTAATGCTCTAGCCATGTTAAGTAAATGCCTATGCTTTCTTTTAGCAACACCATTTTGTTGTGGTGTATATGTACAAGAGGTTTGGTGTATTAAACCATTGTTATTACAAATTGTTTCCATTTGTTTGTTTACAAATTCACCACCATTATCATTTCTAAAAACTTTGACTCTTGACTTAAACTGAGTTTTAAGAAGTTCATAAAAGATAACAAGATTTTCAAACACTTCTCCTTTATTTTTTTAACAGATAACACCAATCAGTCCTGGTATAATCATCCACAACAGTTAAGAAATACCTATACCCTTCCCAGCTTGTGACCTTGTATGGAACCCAAACATCAATATGAATAATATCACCTACCTGTTTGGTCTTATGGTCACTAATGGGAAAAGGCAATCTGACCTGTTTAGCCTTGTGACATATATCACAAGCTGAGAATCAGATTTTCCTATCTTAAGATCTTTACTAAGAATGGCTAGAACCTGATCAGAGGGATGTCCCAACCTACTATGCCATAGGTTGAAACTTCCAACACTCACTGGCGAAGCATAGTAAGGGCGGGGAGGGGCGGCCGACCCCCCCCCCGGATTTTCGCGCAGAAGTTCCGATTATATAGTATTCGTATAGAAAATTTTGAAAATATAGGGTTTCGACCCCCCGAAACTAGTGACTTCCGACCCCCGGTGACTTCCGACCCCCCAAACCTTCGGGTCAAGCTTCGCCGATGCCAACACTACTAAAACATATATTAGAACTCACATTCTCACCAACAAAATACAAACCATCCTGTTAATCACCAATCACCAGGATTCTCCTTGACTTGGAATCCTGAATGTAACAATGATCCTCACCAAACAAAACACTCAACTTATTGTCCTTAGACAACTTATGAACAGACATAAGATTGACACAATATTCAGGTACTAAGAATACATCATACAAAGTAACACCTTCTGCTATCTTAATGTCACCAATCTTGGTAACCTTAGCACAAGTGCCATTTGGATGTTTGACTTGGATATTGTAGTCAGACACATCAACACAATTTACCATAAACTTATCACTTTTGGTCATGTGTTGATTTGCCCCTGAATCAGTGATCCACCCACAACTAATAGCCTTTTTATGAAACTAGAACAATTTGAGAAATTTTCAAATATTTATTTTAAGTTAGATATTTTTGACAAGGAAGAGAAACCGTTTATACAGATATTTTTACATCCTGAATTAGAACTTTGTCGATCACTTGTTCCTTTCTCACTGATTAGACTCATCAACTTGAATATCTGTTCAGGTGAAAAAGGCAAACCAGAAGCAGAAGACATAGGAGACTTAGAGTTACTGCCAGGGTTATTAGACAGATTAGATCTGGGAACCTGTCCAACAACCCTTTTCCTAAAACCAGGAGGATAACCAACATGTTCATAACACCTATCCACAGTATGCCCCAACATATTACAGTGAGTACACTTTACGTTAGGGTTATGTCCCCCATTGGTTACCTTTTTCTTGCTATCAATAGATTGACTAGACCTAGACAGGAAAGACATATTTTCCCTTTCGAGCTTCCACTAGAACCTCTATGAGATTCCTCTCTAGAGATAATAGAGAAAATTGTCTTAGCAGAGGGCAAAGGATCTTGCATCAAAAGATTAGACCTCACAGTTTGATACACATCATCAAGTCCCATTAAGAATTGCATCAATTTTATAAGAATATTGAAATCATTAAATTTTCTAGAAGCATCACAAGAACATGAAGGCAATTGGACAATAGCATCCAACTGCTTCCACATTTTATTAAGTTTATGATTGTATTCAGAAACAGTACTACCATTTTGAGTTAATGAGTTAATCTTTTGATGCAAGTTAAAGACAACAGACCCATCAACTTTATCATAAGTTTTCTTAAGATCTAACTAGACATCCCTGGCCAATTTGGAGAATACATGGCCAAGGTATAACTCTTCACTCACAGAATTAAGTAACCAAGTAAGAACAACAGAATTACATCTATCCCATTGTTTACCTAAGACATCATCCTCAACAGACTTAACAGTAGTCCCATCTATGAAGCCATACTTATTTTTGGCCTCAAGGGAAAGCTTCATGGAGCTTGCCCAAACAGAGTAGTTCTCGGTCCCTTTCAACTTGATACTAAAAATAGAGAGACTACTAGTATCACTATGATGTATGTAAAAGGGATCACTAATATCTAATTTACTTATCAGAGTATCGGTGCCTCCTGGTGGTGCAGGATCACCACCAAGATTCAGAACACCTCCACCACCACCACCAGGTTATCCCATAGCAGCAGCAAACAATCAACAATAGACAACAAACAGAGGGCAAGAAACAAAAACAGATAGCAATAACTATCACAAAATAACACCAGACAAAGCACAATGCAAATAATAACCCTAAGAGGACGAAGTTGTGTCAGTGTTCAGATAGTGGGTTCATCACTTAAGGTGCACACCCAGATCTTAACACAGGAGTCCCTTATTAACTCTCTATCTCTCTCTCTCTATATATATATATATATGTGTGTGTGTGTAGTAGTAGTAGTAGTAGTAGCAACACAATACAGACAAGACAACTATCAAACAGGAAGCACAATAGACAACCAAGAACAACAAATACCAAACAGAAAAAAATGTCGGTCCACCCTAACCCAGCCAAAGACACCTAGACAAGAACAAACAGTAAACAGTAAAAACAAACAAGAACAATCTCACCGAGGGGGGGTACCCAAGTTAGGGTTCGCCAAACTCACAACCTATACCTTCACTTAGGGTATAGAGTTGTGAGTGCAATTGAAGCAAAATTCTCCAATCCAATCACAAATACAACCAAGATCCTTGCCAACAATGGTTGACCATAGATAACCTGCAACAATAATCAACCACAGAACCAACAAGACAAGGTAATAGACCAGATCTATGTATAAGATCAGATCTACTACTATGAAGATAAAAGAAGGACCAGATATATGATCTAGATCAGATCCTTGACCAGAACAGCTAAGACTCAAGACAAAGAACAAGACAAACATCGGAACACACCAGAATCAAATAACAAAAGTGATAAAAGAGCCCTAGGGCTCTGATACAATGTAAAGAACTAGGGTTTAAATATCAAACACAAACAACAAGAGAGCCAACATAAACTCTAACAATAACAGAAGATGTAGGCGACAAAACGGTGACAAAACTCTTATTAACCCAAACCAAAACTTTAACCCCCCCCCCCCATGCCCAAGAGATTCATTAACTGATGAATCTCAGAAATCAATACAGAGTATAGTTCTTCTGTTGATCAATAATATCAGCAGATGTACATATGAAATACAAATACTTACAAACTTAGAACGAATAGAAAACGATAAGATGAAACCCTAATCGCCTGAGAGAGAGACACACGAAAATCCTAATACAGAGACACTGAATGAATAAGACAAAGGATAACAATCCTTTTATACTGATATCTCGAACCTTCCACCAGACAAAGTCCACGAACACATATGAGCCGTTGATCTCAATAACATGCAATGATCTCAACCATCCAATTATAAAGTGTACGTAACAAACTCAGCTAGGCCATAGGCCAACAACTGACACTAGTTATTACAAGCCCAGTATATGAGCCCAACTGTAAACCCAATCATATAATAGGCCCAAACAGTCATAACACGTTTAAACATATGAATTGACCGATTGACTTTATTATTTCAATAGTTGTAAAAAAAAAAAAAAAAAAAAAAAAAGTAGCCTTTGCTTCATCTTTTTCTACAACAAAAGTGTTTTTTCATCATACTGACTTACTTTATAAATACTCTTAATTATTCAGAGGTGGAAATGGTTTATTCTTTCTGTAAGGAAGGCTCCTTTGTTATTTATTTTATCTCCAAACATAGAGATTCTAAACTTCATTTCTCATTTATTCCGAACAGACTGGCTACTTACATGAATGTTGCTAATAAATTGAAACCCAAAGGCAGGTAGAGTGATTTTTCAAAAAAAGTTTTTACCCATAAGAGCACCCATAGTGGACTGCTTAAGAAAGACCTAACAATTTCTTAGTAAAATAGGTGACATTGTTTGTCAAGACGAAAAATATCTACGAAGAGTTCATCCTTACCCACAGAGTACAAACAAACTTTGGTGGATCACACACGACCCACATCTTGTTAGTAAATACAACTTTATATTAAAAGTATGAATGATTGTACGGGTAAATGAATATATGTAGCGTATAAGTTTGTTCATAGAATCAATAATAATTAATTGGAATGTGGTGGAGATGGTCTAATTAATTGTTACCTAATTTGTAGCATATGACAAAAAGGGTTCACTTCAAATGAGACAATGACATAACTATGAGCATTTGGTCTAGCCAGACTTATAATTGTGAACTTTGCAACAAAAATGTAAAATAATACATAGCATTGAATATTGTAAAGAAACTTCGAAGGTAAAGAATGCTCTCTTGGGCAAAAAGTTCAACACCTCATTTGCAAGATGCCATTGCATATGCATGTTCCTTTTTATGATTACAAAGAATGAAATAAACGAAATTAATATGAAATGTTTAGTTTATATTAACTATCTATATTGGTTTATATCGTGATATTGGTATGTAAAACGAGATGACTATTCATACGATGTAATAGAATGCATGTTTTTAACGATGATAATTTTAGCGATATTAATTATTTATAGGATCACCTTTCACAGGGCTGGCCCAACTCTATGTTGAGATAAAAATATAAAATAGGATATTGGGCCCAGGCCCGAGTTTTTATAATTTTATACAATAATTTGATTTTGGTCTATACTCTATAGTCACTGGGTTTTGAGTCCTAGACTCCAAAGCAATAGATGGTTATAAAAATGTTAACACGTATCAAATATTAGAGGATACTTGGTTAAGTTATGAAACGTGAGAAGTGTAGCAAATCAAAATTTGATGATGGCATTTTTGTAATTACATTCATCTCACAAACAATGTTGCAGAAGGGTTGTCATACTCTAGAGTAGTTATATAATTATACTAGTAGTGAAATTTCGTAATTACGTTAGTAGAGTAATTATCCTTTCTTCTTCTTTATTCGTTGAATTTCATATAATTAGTCTAGAGTAATTATCATATCTTCTTCTTCATTTCCAATCTTTATAAAGTAACTCACAAACCTTGAAAATTAGTTTTCGTATCTTCCATCATAAATACCAAATCAAAGAAGAATGTGTTGGGTGTGAAGTCATTGGGCTAGTTATTGCTATTGGGCTTGTTTTATTGGATGTTTAGGAAGCCTATTTAGGTTTTCTTGTTTACCAAGCCTAAACCCTAGATCAGTCCCTATATTTATCATGTCTATGTAATTGTAATAGTTGTCAGAGCTTAATAATATATCCCTAGTTGCAGCCAGTGGACGTAGGTTCCCCACTGGAACCGAACCACATAAAATTCTCCTGTTCGTGTGTCGTGCTTTATATTTTCTCGTTTATTATTGTGTGTTCGTTGTTAATCGGTCATTCCGCTGCGCCACTTAATCCTAACAAGTGGTATCATACCAACGGCTCGTTGGATTCACGTAACGATTCATAGAGGTGTTTATTCTGTTTTGAAGATTGGAGGTTAGGGTTTGCGATAACCCTTGAGAGCCACCGGATCTTCCGTTCGAAATTGATCAAGGAAAGTTGATCTATATAGTACCGGGTTAGACCAATTGAATCGACACCGTTAATTGTGACGTTGCTGCGAACGTGCCTTTTACAACCGTTTTTATCCACGATCAGGAGAGACAGGTTCACTCGTTCTTGTTTTCTGATTAAGGTTTGTTTGGGTTGTTGTTGTTCGAGTTTTAGGTGTTCAAGTTTCGGGTTATTATTCGAGTCGTTCGGGTTTGGTTGTCAGTTTTTGATAGATTATTATCAACTTGGAACCGGGTTACTTTGATCTTATTTTTCGTTTGTCATTATGGCTGAAGACAGAAAATTGGTGATTGAAAAGTTTAACGGTTCGGATTTTAGTTGGTGGAAAATGCAGATAGAAGCATTGTTGGGTCAAAAAGACTTGGATATTGTATTGGAAGAAAAACCGGAGAAAAAGGATAAAGCTGAGGAAGCTCTGTGGAATGCCAAGGACAAGAAAGCTAGAGGTGTTATCACATTGTCTTTGATGAGGAGCGATGCATTTAACATCATGTCTGAAACCACGGCTCGTGGTATGATGTTGGCTCTGTCGAACATGTATGAAAAACCGTCTGCAGCTAACAAAGTGTTCTTGATGAGAGAGTTGTTCACGATGAGAATGAAAGAGGGAAGCTCAGTGACCGAGCACATAAATAATTTGAATTCTCTTTTGTCCAGATTATCGTCTGTGGGTATGAGATTCGATGATGAGACCAAAGCTGTGATTTTGCTATCTTCACTGCCTGATAGTTGGTCCGGGACGGTGACAGCTGTCACTAACTCAGTTGGGCCTAAAGGGTTAACATTTGAAAAGATCCGGGATTTGGTATTAGGTGAGGATGTTCGCCGCCGGAATACTAAAGGGTCGTTTTCTGAGATGTTACATGTTGGCAGGGGAAGGGGTAATAGCAAGAACAGTAGGAGCAGCAAGGGTCGGGGCAGGAGCTCGTCCAGGGGTCGTCCAAGTGTGCTTGTTGGGACTGCAATGAAAGGGACATTATAGGAATGAATGTCCGAACAAGAATTCAGATGGGGGATCGAAGAATTCTGGTAGATTGAACACTGTTGCGGTAAGCGATTCTGAGGATGACGCTTTGATACTATGTGTTGAAAGCAGTGTGGAATCCTGGGTCATGGATTCCGGTGCATCATTCCATGCAACCCATAGCAATGATTGCATGCGGAATGTTAAAAAGGGAGATTTTGGCAAGGTTAGGCTAGGAAACGGTGAATTTCTTGATGTGACTGGCATGCGAGATTTGGATCTGGTTACTACTTTAGGCACTACTTGGACTTTGTATGACGTCAGGATTATTCCGAGGCTTGAAACGAAGTTAATCTCCGTTGGGCAGTTGGATGAACAAGGTTTGGACGTTAATTTTGGTGGTGGAAAGTGGAAGCTTGTTAAAGGTAATCTCGTGGTTGCTAGCGGTTTCAAAAAGGGGTCGTTATATATGGTGTATGTTCCATCTGGGGAAGTGACCGCCCCTGTTAAGACGAACGCCAAAGTCGGGCTCGCCAATTCGACGGTTAAACGAGTCCGGTTTGCAGAAAAGGACTCAGGGACATCAGGTAATCCGCTTGAGCATATTCGGAGGTCTGAACATGTACGGGATTTTTGTAGCAGTGGGAGCACGGGGAGTGTTCCGACACCGTCTGGAAATCGACGTTGGGTTCAGAAGACCAGGTTTCCGAATGAAATCTCTCCTGAGAAGTTTCTGCTAGTAGGGAGTGTTCCTCTGAGAATCCCTGTATCTGATGGTTTGTGTCTATGGGAATCAGTTGGGATTAAGGATGTGAAAACGGGGTCTTTTGAGACCGGGTTGAAGCCATCTAGGGCTTCAACGGGCCTTTCTGGTTACTGATGATGATTAGTCGGCTGTCACTAGGTTGATTGGGATACATGGTTTGAAGTTTGGTTTGTTCTTGGGAGCTGGACCTGGAAGACTTCTGTTCCTGTGTGTGTTTGAACTTTACAAATTACTGAAGAAATGGATTGCTTTGTGCTTGTTGGCGAACTTGGTGTTTATTGCAAGGCCTTCAAGTGAGAGATTGTTGGGTGTGAAGTCCTTGGGCTAGTTATTGCTATTGGGCTTATTTTATTGGATGTTTAGGAAGCCTATTTAGGTTTTCTTGTTCACCCAGCCTAAACCCTAAATTAGTCTCTATATATATCATGTCTATGTAATTGTAATAGTTGTCAGAGCTTAATAATATATTCCTAGTTGCAGCCCGTGGACGTAGGTTCCCCACTAGAACCGAACCACGTAAAATTCTCGTTTTCGTGTGTTGTGCTTTATATTTTCTTGTTTATTATTGCGTATTCGTTGTGAATCGGTCATTCCGCTGCGCCACTTAATCCTAACAGAATGAAAACCTGACAAGAAATCATAAAGCTACGAAAATACAATAACTAACAAGAAATTAATAAAGCTACGAAAATACAATACCTAACAAGAAATTAATAAATCAATACGTTGTAGTCGCAAAGAATGAAAAAATAATCGGTTGCACCGTGAATTGAATCATGCTCTTTGTAATCGCCAAGCTTCAATTATACTAAATTATGAATATCTATGTTACCTTATTAAGGAGGAGAGATGGCTAGGATAGTAATTTCACAACTATTTTAAGATGGCATATCAAGAGGCACAAACATAAATCTCTAACTTTTACCATCTTCTTCCTATTATGCCCCTATGTACAATATTTGATGGCACATGTATAAGTCACTAATACAACCCTCTTCACTAATACAACCCTCTTCCCTTCTTCAGTTCTTCATCGATCCAGATCATTAACGCATGTCCCTTCAAGTTCCGTAACTCTAATGATCGACTTCAATGAGATTGATTGCTAAATTCAAGTCCTCCTCCTATAACATTCGATTGAAGGCATACATGAACTGCCTTGCCTTCAAAGCTAAGAATCACCCAATGCTTCCGATGCTGACCTCGACATGGATTCACTCGGATGATTGAAATTGAGCTTGTGGGGTATGGTTTGATTGTGAAAAGATTCAATCTTTGTTGGTGATATGGATTCACTCGGATGATTGAAATTGAGCTTGTGGGGTATGGTTTGATTGTGAAAAGATTCAATCTTTGTTGGTGATTTGATGGTTTCCATGGTTATCCAGCAAGTAAGAGTTTTCTTTATCTTTTTTTTTTTTTTTCAGATCTGGAATAGTATAATATAGACTATTAATTAGAAGATTCTTTGTGTTTGTTAGTTTTTTTTATTCTTTAGATCTGTATTGCCATTGATCTTGTTTATTGCCCCCAAGATGTTGAATTGTGTTTGAATATTTTGAAATGTTTGATTTTATTATATATGTGTGAATCTGCACGGGAAGTTATTGTTTTATGTTGATAGTTATGTGTAAGTTTCTTGCATTTTTTTAAACAATATGTTATATGTTATTGTTGTTGTTCATCTCAAGATTTCTTATGATGCATTTTACTTCAGGTAGCGAGTACATGAAGTGATCTCCAAAACTTTTAGCAGAAAGCCTCCTCAACCGGCATTTCCACGAGCAAGCCGGCATCTGGGCTTAAGACAATAATATTCAAATGATAGATGATTTATACATCAAGTATTCTAATTCATAAAGCATATTTTTATCAATAGTGGTTGAATCGGTGCTCTCAAGTTGAGCCTGTACATCTCTTGAATTCACCTACGCGACATTCAAATTGGGTGTCATGCGTCTTATTTGCCGGTGGCTTGGGGTCGACTGCTTGGCTTCAACCACTTCTTTTGATGGTCACATAAACCAAACCATGGTTTATCAACCCTGCAAAAGCTTTGCGCATGGTTAACGGTCGCATTATGTGATTTAAGTTTATGGAACATTGGTTGATTTATTCTTTGTGATTTGCTTTGCAGGACCAAAGTGGTTAATGAGCTGGAGAGTGCACAGCAAGTAAAAAGTAACTTTTTAGGGGCTGGCCGTTTTCTTTTTTTTTTTCCTGCACTTTACAGGTTTGCAGATGTTAAACATCTTATTAAAGCGTTATAGACATGTGCTCAACAAAACGCCAAGGTAAGCTTTACAAATTGCGACAAAGTCATAGTTGCATTTGGTTTTTCATCATTTCAAAGCTCTTTTAAAATATGGATTACCCACAGGTTACTGTTGAAAGGGGTTTAAAGCAAACTAAAGGGGAGCAGGATCAGATGGGTTAGATTCGTCTTCGGTTGGGGATGGATATAAAAAAGTGCCGTCCTTTTGACAATAAAATACCCTGCCTTCGGTTGGGTATAATTTTAACTAGCAAAATGGGGATTTCTGTCAATATAAATTGATGATCATGCCTTTTGCAGGAGCATTATTTAAGCAGCTGACACTTTATATAACACATTGGCGTCAAAATTATCTACACAAAAAAGGAAACCGAGTCAAAGTAAGTATATTTTTTTCCTTTCAAAAGTTATGGTTCATTTAAATAATGTGTTATCTTTAGAATATATGATTTAAATCTTTGACTTGTGATTACATATATATGAAGCATCTCTAATCTCTGTGATAACTTCAATAATATCTTTTGGATAGCCTCTTTTTAGAAAATGTAGTGAGTGACATTAGAAGAACAAAACCCCTATTTGTTTCAGTCCACCAAATTTGACCTATGTAATATGATTTTTGGTGGCACATTATTGTGTTTAATTTTCAAATTTGGTTGTTTTTTTAGGTCCCTCATGGTGCGTTTCTGTCATTCTGAAGGCATTGATGGCTCTACGTCATATGGAGTCACTAGCAACGGGATAAGATCTTAAATTGCAAGGACTTCCAAGGTATATAAATAAAACAACATAATACAAAAATTACATGTTACATGACTTATATAAACACTATAATGAATCGATTATCTGTAACACCCCAACCGATGGCGGAATCATCGAGGTGTCACGAGGTGTCGATTGTTCAATAGCACATGGACTAAAATGTAAATTTTAAATAGTAAACATAATCCATTGTTCAAACCAAAATACAACTTGTCTCAAAGAAACACAAAACATATTGAATATAGTTCAATTTTATTAAAGCACTAGGTCCAAAACCTAAGCGTGTAAAGCAAAACTTGATCAAACAGCACCTGAAACATGTACAAAAATAATTTCGTCAACACATATAATGTATTGGTGAGTACATCCATTTGAGAGATATAATATTTAAACTTTTCGCAATTCCTGTGTTGTATACCGTTTGCAAATATGAAATAAATGATATCGGTCAAAACCAAGCCTTGATGAAAATGACTAACACATGAATAACCAACTGAATAATGAATTAACAAGACAATGACCAAGATCCTCTTTACAGAGTCTCAAGGGGGTATACCATAGTACTATTCACTGAAATGCTAGGCCGCAGAACGGTTAATGATTTTGACTAATTATACACACAATTTCACATAAAGCAAACACACATGAGAATTGCATTAAGAATAAGAATATCATTTGATAATAATGTACATGAGTAGCCCCAAAATGGTAAAACATGAAAAAGGGGAAAGATATACTCACAGTTTCGCTACGTATAAATTCCGAGAATGTTCGTCGTAAGGCTTAAAAATTCCGAAGAATTCAACCTATATATAAAAATACTAAATGAGGAAAATGACTTAAAAGTCTAAGACAATCAATCATCTAAGACATTAGGGTTTGCTAGACTTGTATTAGGGAAAATGAAGTTATTAGCAATGATTTGAACGACAGTTTTTGAAATAAATATATTTACGATGAATTTAATAAATGACTAAAACTCTCATGTATTTCACATATAGATATAAATTCCATTTTATAGAAAAATAGCCTTGAAATAGAGTTAATGATTTATATTTAATTAAACAATTTATTATTAAATCTAATTTAAATATAAGTAGTATGAATAATACAAGGTATGATCCCAAAACAAAATTATTATGAGAAATAATTATTTTATGATGTAGAATACTAAAAATAATATTTCCATAATTTCTTTTAATTTATTTGCATTTAAAACATTTTTAATGAAATTAAATGATGTTTTAATGATTTAAAATTAGTAAAAAATAACAAAAATAATCATTTTATAAGAACTTATATTTTATTACAGTTTATTATTCATAGAAATAAAGCTCCAGAAAATTTGAGGTTAAAATCTTTTAAAATGAATTTTTAATCATTTAATTATGATTAAAATGATTAAATTCAATAAAAATATAAGATTAATGCATTTTCCGAAAAATAAAAGTGTGGAAGTCTTATTTTAAATGTCAAGATGTTATGTTTAAATTTTCATGATTTTTGGATAAATAATGGATTTATTACAATTATTCTAAGTTTATATGTTATATATATATATATATATATATAATTAAAGAAAAGAATTATAAACAAAAAAAAAAAAAAAAAAAAGAAATGGGTCCAAGGGGGGTCGAACCCGGATCCCCTTGGTATAACCCAACACTCTTAACCATTAGTCCACCTATGCCATTTGTTAACATATCAGATCCTGAATTGTATTTATGTTAAAAATAAAACGTGTCTTCTTCCCCAAATCATCTAGCTAAGAACCCTAATTCTTACCAAATCCAATTCATTCATAATAGTGGTCTGTAATAAGGGGGTTTTAGCCTATAATACTCGAATAAAACATAGCAACCAAGATTAAACACTTACAACTTCTTTTCGGCTCACAATTGAAGCTTTTAAGACTCGCAAAAAAAAAACGCAAAATGATGGTCTTTTTGCACGATTTTGTATGAATTTTGTTGTGGGTTTTGATGTGTAATGGTGCAGCAACCATCTACAATCATCTAGGTATTTATACACGTTTAAAAAAAACGCGTTTAAGGTAGTTATTAAAGCTCGCCGGTTTCATCATTAAACCCACGATTAAACACCTTAAAAACCCGTCATTAACCCAAATAAATGATTGCAATGCGTTAATTATTGATGGAGAAGACGTTTGGAACGATAAAGGATTGAAACGGACGCGTAAAGGAGGGTTTAAGGCCTTGCCGGAATTAAATCCGGCGGCCGGAATTCTGTTTTCTTGGCCGGATTTGCGTGAGGCAGCAGCAGATATGAATAAAATTTTTTTTTAAACTTTCAGGACTTGTCACATTTGGCCCCTCTTATTTTATTTGGTTAGATTTAAAGTTTCCTAGTTAGTTTTCCTTTAATAACAACTAACTAAGTTAACTTTTTAACTTAAAACTTGTATAACTAGAAATTTTTATGATATACGTATATTTTTCCGAACCACGTTGCAACATACGCGTTAAACTTAAATCGAGATTGAGATCCAAAAGAACACGCAATTAATATAATTTAAATTTTGCACATTTATTAAATTTGAAAGCGACCACAAATACAGGAAATATTAGAAGGACTAAAATTGTAAATTAGATAAAAGCCAAGGGTGACGGATGTCACAGTCTCCCCTACTTTAGAAAATTTCGTCTCGAAATTTATTTCAAGTGGAGGTTCCTGTAAAGAGATGAGGGTACTTCGTCTTCATTTGGTCTTCACGTTCCCAAGTAAATTCTGGGCCCCGTTTAGACTCCCAACGAACCTTGACAATAGGAATACGGCTACGCTTAAGAGTCTTGACTTCACGATCCATAATTTCCACGGGTTTCTCCGTGAAACGCATCGTTTCGTCAACCTGAATATCCTCCAGTGGAACATGTAAATTCTCATCCGCCAAACACTTTTTCAAGTTCGATACATGGAAGGTAGGGTGAACGTTGCTGAGTTCATCGGGAAGATCTAGCTTGTAAGCCACTTTTCCAACTCTTTCCAAGATCTTAAATGGGCCTACATATCTCGGAGCAAGCTTTCCCTTTTTCCCGAACCGAAAAACACCCTTCCAAGGTGAGACTTTAAGAAGAACCATGTCACCAACTTGAAATTCCAAGGGTTTACGCCTTTGATCAGCGTAACTCTTCTGTCTACTCTGAGCTGCCAGTAAGGATCCACGAATAACCGCAATTTTGTCTGTTGTTTCCTGGACAAGTTCAGGACCAGTAATGAGAGTATCACCGACCTCACTCCAACACACAGGAGAACGACATTTGCGACCATAAAGAGCTTCAAAAGGTGCCATACGGATACTGGCATGATAGCTGTTATTATACGAAAACTCAACCAAAGGCAAGTGTGAATCCCAATTACCACCAAAATCTATGACACAAGCCCGAAGCATATCTTCTAATGTTTGAATAGTACGCTCCGTTTGACCATCTGTCTGAGGATGGTATGCTGTGCTAAGATTTAGTTTAGTTCCCAACGCGTCGTGAAGAGTTTGCCAAAAACGGGAAGTGAACTTGTTGTCACGATCAGAAATGATGCTCAAAGGAGTTCCATGACGACTAATGATCTCGGCGATATAAAGATTAGCCAGTTTCTCAGCTGAATAAGTCTCACGAATGGGTAAAAAGTGTGCAGATTTGGTTAAACGATCCACAATGACCCATATACTATCATGACCTCGTGCAGTGCGGGGTAATTTAGTAATGAAGTCCATAGCAATGTTCTCCCATTTCCACACAGGAATCTCTGGTTGTACAAGCAAACCAGATGGACGTTGATGCTCAGCTTTGACCTTGGCACAAGTAAGGCATTTAGCCACGTAGTGAGCTATATCCTTCTTCATACCGGGCCACCAATACATGGGACGCAGATCCTGATACATCTTATCTGCACCAGGGTGAATGGAGTAACGAGTCTTATGAGCCTCGTCCATGATAAAGGTTCTAAGATTATCACGATCAGGAATCCATAAACGATTGGAGAGATAAAGCAATCCATGTTTCGTCTCCAAAAGATTTTCAGCTCCACATGACATTTCGTTGTACATATTGCCTTCAGTAACCGAAACATGTTGGGCTTCATAGATTCGAAGTTTGAGATCATGAGTCTGAATGCAGTTAAGTTGAGTATATGCCTTGCGACTAAGAGCATCAGCCACAACATTCGCTTTTCCAGGATGATAGCGAATCTCACAATCATAATCATTTAGAAATTCAACCCATCGACGTTGACGCATATTTAGGTCTTTTTGGTTGAAAATATGTTGAAGACTTTTGTGATCAGTAAAGACCACACATTTAGTACCATACAGATAGTGTCTCCAAATTTTCAATGCGAACACAACGGCTCCAAGTTCAAGATCATGAGTAGTGTAATTTTTCTCAGATGTTTTCAATTGTCGTGATGCATAAGCGATGACCTTGCCTCGTTGCATGAGAACACAACCAAGGCCTAGGTGAGATGCATCACAGTACACCACAAAATCGTCAACACCATCAGGAAGAGAGAGAACAGGAGCGTCGCAAAGCTTTTGTTTCAAAGTTTGAAATGCTCCTTCCTGACTGGATCCCCATATGAAAGGTTTATCTTTGTGAGTCAAAGAAGTAAGTGGAACCGCGATCTTTGAAAAGTTGGCAATGAAACGACGGTAGTAACCAGCAAGACCAAGAAACGAACGAACTTCAGTGGGAGTTGTGGGTACAATCCAGCTTTTTATGGCTTCAATCTTAGCAGGGTCTACGTGTATTCCTTTGTCGTTTATTACGTGCCCAAGGAATTGAACTTCCTTAAGCCAAAATTCACATTTGGAGAACTTGGCATACAGTTGTTCATCGCGAAGAAGGCTTAAAATTTGGCGAAGATGCTGTTCGTGGGTAGTCCTGGATTTGGAATAAATGAGGATATCGTCGATGAATACTATTACAAATTTGTCCAAGAAAGGTTTGCAAACTCGATTCATAAGATCCATGAATACCGCAGGTGCATTGGTTAGACCGAAAGGCATAACCATGAACTCATAGTGACCGTAACGAGTTCGAAAGGCGGTTTTGGGAATGTCATCCTCATGAACACGAAGTTGATGATATCCAGAACGAAGGTCGATCTTCGAAAAACAGACTGCACCCTGAAGTTGATCAAAAAGGTCATCGATGCGAGGTAGAGGGTAACGATTCTTTATCGTAAGCTTATTAAGTTCACGATAATCGATGCACATACGAAAAGTCCCATCTTTCTTCTTAACAAACAATACTGGAGCTCCCCAAGGCGAGGAACTCGGACGAATGAAACCTTTGTCAGTTAATTCTTGAAGTTGGCTAGCAAGTTCTTGCATTTCCGAAGGTGCAAGACGATATGGAGCTTTAGCGACGGGAGTAGCACCAGGAACAAGATCAATACGAAAATCAACAGAACGAACAGGAGGTAAACCAGATAAATCCTCAGGAAAGACCTCTGGAAAATCACACACAACTGGAACATCTTGAATACTCTTACCCTTATCTTTCTTTTCCACCACATGAGCCAAGAAAGATATATACTTCTTACGAAGATATTTTTGAGCTTGAGTGCAAGACATAAGTTTCAAACCCTTCGATGTCGTTTCCCCATAAACAGATAGAGATTCACCAGATGGAAGCGGAATTCGAATATATTTCTCGAAGCAAACAACCTCAGCATGGTGTTTAGCAAGCCAGTCCATGCCTACTATGACATCGAAACTACCCAACTTCATGGGTACCAGGTCAATAGAGAAATCATAGTCATTTAGATTCAACGTGCAATTTCGGATCACAGATTTTATAACAATAGGATTTCCATCAGCAACTTCCACGGTAAAAGGATGTGCAAGGTGAGAACGATCACGAGCAAGTAAGGGTTCAAATTCTAACGAGACAAAACTCTTATCCGCCCCGGTATCAAACAAAATTGAAGCATATAAATTGTTAATAAGAAATGTACCGTTGACCACATCATTGGCAGCCTGAGCTTGACTAGCATTAATGTTGAAAGCACGGCCGCGAGCTGGAGCTGCCTGGATTGCTGGAACTGCTGGGGCTGCTGGAGTTTGTTGGCGAGACTGGATAAAAGCAGTTAGGTGAGGACATTTATCTTGCATGTGGTTAGGATCACCACAAGCATAGCAAGCTCTGAGTTGACCGGTTTTCTGGGTACTGCGGCAGTGAGAGGTAGTATGACCCATCCGACCACAAGAGTTACATTTCCAGCAAGGTCGGTCAGTAGGGTGATGCCAGTTGCATTTATTACATTTGGGATACGTGCCAGTATAAGGTTTTGGGGTTGACTGGGCTTGAGGTGCGACAGGTGGGTTAGCAACAGGAACTTGATTAACAGGTGCAACAACAGCATAATTTTGACTCCTACCCTTACGTTTCTTGTTGGATCCAGAAGTAGAGGTAGAGGCAGAGGTACTCTTGAGAGGTTCAGTGGTAGCAGGGGTTGAAGAGGTTTCAGTGGGTCGCTTAGTACCTTTACGAGTCAGGGTACCATCCTTGACATGCTTGTCGGTAAGAGATGCTGCCAGACGAATGGCATCCTCTACAGTAGCAGGTTTACTCCCCATAACTGTATCATGAATCTGGGGTGGTAATCCCTCAATATACTTCTCAATGGCTAAGGGCAGTGGTGTCACCATACGAGGAATCAGTAAGCTCAGCTCATGATAACGGTTGTTGTAGGGAACGTTGTTTCCACTATCCTGTTTGAGGTGATAGAATTCATCCTCCAACTTCTTCATCTCACTACGAGGACAGAACTCAGTAGTCATGGCAATTTTGAAATCATCCCAAGACATAGCTAAAGCAGCTTCCGTCCCGCGAGCATGTTTTTCACCATTCCACCAAGTGAGCGCTCTCTTTTGAAGAACACCCGTGGCATGACGAACTCGTAGGTTGGCTGGACAGTCGCTATTAATGAACATATTCTCCATACTTTCGAACCATTCAAGTAACCCAGTGGCTCCCTCAGTGCCATTAAACTTGTTGGGATGACAAGAGTTGAAATGTTTGAATGTGCACTTATTCTCACTAGTGCCACCATTTCCACCCGCATTCCCGTTAGAGTTCCCATTCGAGCTACCGTTCGGGTGAAGGTTTGGAATAATAGCATTAATAATGTTAGGAACAAGTGTTTCCAGCTTGTCATTGAGCATGGTCGCGATACGCTGATCAGACTTCAACTTAGCTTGACGCTTAGAAGATCTTTTGCGGGATTCGCGATCAGACATCTACAAAAATAAATCAACATAGAAAATTTCCAATAGATTAATAATGAAAATCAAATCATGATAAAGCAAATGAAATATCAAGAATAAAATGAGGTATTTTGGGATTGTTTCTCATGAAACTGGTGACTAACCAAAGAAATTGAAATATTATTAGTGACTTGTGGGGGCGTACTTTAGCCTATAAGTGAATGCTCATCCCGAGAATTCCCAGGTAGGTAAACGGTCCCTCGTCTGATTGGGATTTATGCGAATTACCAACCTAGCCAGAAAACCCAGAATACAGGCGCTCACCCTTCCAGATTGCACGTGCCCCGTCACAAATAATTTTCCAAAACTTTAGCGGATCTCGAGATGTGGAAATATATCTTTGAGGTGTGGATTTTACTCCTAACTCAAGGATATACTTCCAAAAAATTTTAAAATACGTTGGAGTGAAACGGGTCACTAAGTTAAGGATATCACTCCTAGCTTAGTGATTTAAGTTTCTTTTGGAGGGATAGATTTCTTGAGATTTGGACGTCTCCTATCTCGAAAGGAAAATATTCCAAGATAAATAAATAAAATATGTAAGGAGTGAAACTATTTCACCAAGATATGGATATCACTCCTAACTTGATGTTTTCGTTTCGTTTGTGGAATATGATTTCTTTATCTTTTTTTTTTTTCAGATCTGGAATAGTATAATATAGACTATTAATTAGAAGATTCTTTGTGTTTGTTAGTTTTTTTTATTCTTTAGATCTGTATTGCCATTGATCTTGTTTATTGCCCCCAAGATGTTGAATTGTGTTTGAATATTTTGAAATGTTTGATTTTATTATATATGTGTGAATCTGCACGGGAAGTTATTGTTTTATGTTGATAGTTATGTGTAAGTTTCTTGCATTTTTTTAAACAATATGTTATATGTTATTGTTGTTGTTCATCTCAAGATTTCTTATGATGCATTTTACTTCAGGTAGCGAGTACATGAAGTGATCTCCAAAACTTTTAGCAGAAAGCCTCCTCAACCGGCATTTCCACGAGCAAGCCGGCATCTGGGCTTAAGACAATAATATTCAAATGATAGATGATTTATACATCAAGTATTCTAATTCATAAAGCATATTTTTATCAATAGTGGTTGAATCGGTGCTCTCAAGTTGAGCCTGTACATCTCTTGAATTCACCTACGCGACATTCAAATTGGGTGTCATGCGTCTTATTTGCCGGTGGCTTGGGGTCGACTGCTTGGCTTCAACCACTTCTTTTGATGGTCACATAAACCAAACCATGGTTTATCAACCCTGCAAAAGCTTTGCGCATGGTTAACGGTCGCATTATGTGATTTAAGTTTATGGAACATTGGTTGATTTATTCTTTGTGATTTGCTTTGCAGGACCAAAGTGGTTAATGAGCTGGAGAGTGCACAGCAAGTAAAAAGTAACTTTTTAGGGGCTGGCCGTTTTCTTTTTTTTTTTTTCCTGCACTTTACAGGTTTGCAGATGTTAAACATCTTATTAAAGCGTTATAGACATGTGCTCAACAAAACGCCAAGGTAAGCTTTACAAATTGCGACAAAGTCATAGTTGCATTTGGTTTTTCATCATTTCAAAGCTCTTTTAAAATATGGATTACCCACAGGTTACTGTTGAAAGGGGTTTAAAGCAAACTAAAGGGGAGCAGGATCAGATGGGTTAGATTCGTCTTCGGTTGGGGATGGATATAAAAAAGTGCCGTCCTTTTGACAATAAAATACCCTGCCTTCGGTTGGGTATAATTTTAACTAGCAAAATGGGGATTTCTGTCAATATAAATTGATGATCATGCCTTTTGCAGGAGCATTATTTAAGCAGCTGACACTTTATATAACACATTGGCGTCAAAATTATCTACACAAAAAAGGAAACCGAGTCAAAGTAAGTATATTTTTTTCCTTTCAAAAGTTATGGTTCATTTAAATAATGTGTTATCTTTAGAATATATGATTTAAATCTTTGACTTGTGATTACATATATATGAAGCATCTCTAATCTCTGTGATAACTTCAATAATATCTTTTGGATAGCCTCTTTTTAGAAAATGTAGTGAGTGACATTAGAAGAACAAAACCCCTATTTGTTTCAGTCCACCAAATTTGACCTATGTAATATGATTTTTGGTGGCACATTATTGTGTTTAATTTTCAAATTTGGTTGTTTTTTTAGGTCCCTCATGGTGCGTTTCTGTCATTCTGAAGGCATTGATGGCTCTACGTCATATGGAGTCACTAGCAACGGGATAAGATCTTAAATTGCAAGGACTTCCAAGGTATATAAATAAAACAACATAATACAAAAATTACATGTTACATGACTTATATAAACACTATAATGAATCGATTACATCCGTTTATGCAGATTATGATAAAAGAATCGTTTCTAGGAGACACTCAATTTAAATGGTGGCCTTTTGGTAGAAACAATCTGCCGAAAGTTTCAGTTGCTGCAGATTATCCAGATTTTGTCCCATAATCATCTAATTTTGTAACGAATAATCATATCAAGTTGAAGAATTAAAAAATGCGAAACAAGTTCGTGACACTAAACTGACAGGTGCAAAGACGGCGAAGACAAGGTTACATAAAACGGATCCAACAAAATATTCAATATAGATTAAGGTTACATAAAATGGTAACAAATTATGGTCTGGTTTAGCTGATTTAGGCAAACAACAGCGCCTTGGTGATATATCCTGGTATGGTACACTCACAAGCGCATGAATTTATCTCTTGGGCGGAATATCCGTATGTAATTGATGATGGTGGGATGTTTTGGCTTATCCCTCCTATTTTATTGGAATTATATTTTCCACATATTTCTTTTAGAGTCAATTTTTAATGTTATTTCCAAAGTGTAAAAGAACAGAAACGAGCCTCAAGACGTTTTCCATTCGTCTCATGAGGCTAAGCCCGAGAAAGAACTAAAAAAATGTATATAAATTATATATCTTATAAAAAATAAAATACTAACTAATTTCATCATTATATTCATCAAAAATACACATTAAAAAGACATGGAATGTTTGAAATTGTTACAAAAAATCTAAAACATAAAAAACAAACGCGACTTGCCCTTGAGTTTGTGCTTTGCCAGACTACACGGTGTGGGGGCGTGAAAGGGTGGGGTGAAGCCGCTCCACGCCATTGACACCACCCCTTACCTGATGTCTCCATGGCGTGGGGCAAAGGGTGGAGATTCCCACTAGCGTGGGGCTCTTTTTCGTGGTGACGTGACGGCTAGCAATCCGTATATGAAAACACTAACCCTCCTCCACGCCGCCGCCACCACCCCTTGGATTTTTGGCCCTTGCAGAGGAATTCCTTCCTCCCCTACACGTCAATCCATGCCTCCTTCACCTCTGTGAAAACACTGTTTAGTCTTAGGGGTGAATAAATTGTTAGAACGAGGTCTTGATGCTAACGAGACCGACAAGATGGAAATCAACTAAAAGAAAAAGGTTTCATACAATCTCTATTCATCCCAATGCATATTGTCTCATTTTGTTTTGTTAGAACCCCGGAATGGGTGGTGGTTTTTAATGGACATCATAATTGATTCTGATATCAGTTAGGACACCCGCCACAACGTGCGGGCATTCCTACTAGTATTTACATAAATGTCACCACCAAATTTGTCAAATTCCTTTGATTCTCACGATTTTTACGATAGTTTTGTTTGTATACAATCTTTACTCAACTTACAGTCGGTTAAACTATATATTCCTCATAAACTATAACATCATCATCATACTAAGTTAATCCCACCAATAGCAAAACCTAAGATAGGGTCTGAGAAGGGTAAGATGTAGACAACCTTACCTCTATCCCGTGAGAATAGAGAGGCTGCTTCCAGTGAGACCCCGGCTTAATAGTGGTTTTGTATCAAGCCTTAGACAATAAGGCACATAACACTTAGCAATCGGGACAAACCTGACTGATGCATGTACCCCCATGTCTTTTGGCTATCAAAGTCACCACCTGATGCATGATTAACCGTCCGTCATAAACTATAACATATCTAGGTAATTAAGCAATTGATCTAAATTTCTGATGAATAAAAATAAAAAAAGAAAAATCACCAAAATAAACTTTGACTATCCACAAATCGCCAAAATGAACATGGTTTGCGTTTACTCTCTTTAGAGGCTAAGGTATAGACTCTTTCATTCAACCAATTAAATTAGTACACCTCACACATTTCATAACTTTTGCGTTTATGTTTACATGTATGTGTTTAGGTCTCATAGATCTCTTAGAGTACTTAGACACAAAGAGATTTATTTAAAGGCAAATTTGTAGAGGCATACGCTGTGTTTAGACGCATAGACAAAGTCTTATAGGCATACACTCTTTAAACGCAACATTCATTTGTGTAGACCCTAACAAGGAAAGTAGAGGCTAGGAGATAGATGTGTCTAAAGAATAGTGAGATGGCCTCTAGATAAGATCTGAGAGATAACGTCTAAACTAACATTGCACGTCTAAAAGTAAGAGATCTAAGAGATCACATCTAAACAACAGACCGCGTCTTAATATTTTTGAGATCTAAAACATTGCATCTAGGTGAGATTGTGTTTAAAGAATGAAGACTTCTACACTTTGAGATCTAAACAATCAATGCGTTTAGTGGGGGTTCGATAGATACGTGTCATTAATCATTATTTAATTGGTAGCCTCTAACTTTACCAAGTCCCTAACAATTAGACACAAACTATGTTTATTTTTGCTTTTCCTACTAGTCAAATATTTATTTATGTGATTTTCCCAAATAAAAATCCTTCAACATATCTAAAGTTTTCTCACACGTCATAATATCGAACGAAGAAATGTTCATGGCTTCCTCGTTTTTTTTATTTGCAAATCCCATACTATCATATATTTTGTATATTTTGTAAATTGATAAAGATGAATATTGTCTTTTCTTTCGGACATTAGATAAACTGGGAATTTGATGTAAAAACTAAAATTAAATTTTTTTTTTTTTTTGGAAGGCAAAAAAAAAAAAAAAAAAAAAAAAAAAAAAAAAAAAAAACTAAAATTAAATAAACCGATAAACATGCCACCCCACTCCTCATATGGATGGAGGCTAGGATGAGTCGATCGATAGATATGCCACCCCACTCATCTCATTTAATCTCTCCTCACTAACCATCCTCCTGCTATAAACAGAATTACCTTCCTTTATTTCATTGTATATTTGTATTGCAAAGGAGAGAAAGATAATAGAGCACACACAAGGTTTTCCACAAAATGAATTCAACAAAAATAACATTAATGATAACACGTACTACTCGTTATGGTAACGGCTTTTTAAGCCGTTGTTTCACCTCCGCTTCCACCCCTCCTCCTTCCGAGGTACCCATACGATTCTCATTATCGAAATATGATCATGAATAAGGTAGTAATTATTGAGGTTTTTGCAGGGTGGAAGTGAAGGGGTGGGAGATAAGGCAAAGCAAACAGTGGATAATGCATTGGGTGCAGCCAAAGATACATGTCAGAAGGTTCAAGATCGAATGAAGGGAAATGGAACGGGCACGGGCACGGGTAAAGGAACATCGAAGCCAGGCAGCGACCCCGATATGAATCATGGTGTTGAATCCACCGATAGTAGTTGTGAAGATGTGAGGGGTCGCCCTGGTGGATACAGCTGAATGAGGGTGTCAACATGAGATTAATTCATGCAACGTCTTAGGTTTTCAGTTATATTTGTTCAAAAGAAAAATATTATTCATGTTTTAAAAATAAGGAAGCATTTTATATATTGGTTTCGGGTTTTTTTTTAGTTCTTACAAATTGATGTTATTTTACCTTTATATAGACTAGTGGTAATGCCCGCGCGTTGTAGCGGGTTCGTTACGCGAGGAAAATATAGTCAGTATCTTTTTTCGGTACCAAAACTTTCTATGAAGTGGCATCTGAAATTCCCGATATTCAAACGTGTTAACGTGTTTTCAAAGATTAAAAGACCGAAAATATTGATCTAATGTTTTGTTGTTTACCTCTATGTGTGAAATTTCTTTCAATGGCCTATCAGCAAAATAGGCATATAAAGCTCTTAGAACAGCCTGCAATGCACAAATCCATTAAGCCCATGTTTGCATTGCACAAATCTTTCAATGGATGAGTTGGGTAACAGGTAATTTACATACGGTTTGGGTCACGCCCACAAAAAATAATGTTCATTTGTTTTAAAAATGTTAATAAAAAACTAATGCCCTAAATATTATTCAAAAGCTATATTGATACATAAACGTATTAAAATACACTTTACAAACACGTTTAACCCGTTTTATTTTTAGTTTTTTTACCCATTTGTAGAGGTAAAATTTTGTGGTTGCCTTGTCTTACCTGGTGAGATACGACTACAACAGGCGTGCGTTGTCGTTCTAACTCAATAATAACCGGCTCCAACTTATTATATACACAACTGCAAACTTTTGACGTTGCTTAAAATACCAAAACTTTAATTATTTACTTTCTATATTTTCAACAGAGATTTTTCCTTTGTATTTGAATTCAGTACCTTTGTATCACATCGAGATACGACTCTCCACGAGTATATCGATACCTGAGTTTGTCTTTCTTCCTTGACCTTTAAAAAAAAAGACCATTGAATGGAAAGGTATAAAATTACAAAAAAAAAAAAAATCGAATATTTCATATTTAACATACTCGTATTCTTCAGGCATGTTCTTCTTTATTTCTTCATACGTCATACAGTCACATACACCAGCATTTATCTCATCAAGTGCACGCCATTGTATCTATAACGTAAAGAAAGTACAAAAATTTTACAAATGATAAGTGATCAAAGAAGCAATTTATGTGACATGTAAAAACTAACCTTGGGGAATCCAGCAATTTGATTTGCAGTCAAAATTGTTCGTTGCAATGTGCTTGTCCAAATCTAGATGCATAAATAAAAAAGCAATATAAAACATTGCAAACTTTGTGCAACAAACAAAGAAAATGCAAATAGTAAAATAAGTAATAGTTCTTACACAAGCAATTTTTTTGAAGGCAAGATAGTTCATGTAGGCCTTCAATTGAATGTTATAAGAAGAGGACTTGAATTTCACAATCAATCTCATTCAATTTAATCCTTAGGGTTACGGAACTTGAATGGACAAGAGGTTAATGATCTATATTGATGAAGGAAAAAGGCAAACAATTGAAGGGTATGGATGGAAGAAGGAGGGTAGTATTGTAAAAGTCTTTTGATATTGTAAAGGAGGAGGTGGATGAAATGCCTATATTACCCTCTTAAGTGTCTTAATTGTCCCAATTATGCCCATAATACCCTTAAATTTTTTGCTTAAATATGTTGTACATGTTGCTAGTTAAGTTGTACGGAAATACAAATTACCTTGTTGTACATCACTCCTCCTTTATAATGTATTATAGATTACCATTTGTAGTATACGAAACATGCACATGTGGCGTGGACACGCAGGGAATTTAGTTGGTATCAGTTTGGTTAATTGTATAGACACTGGCTATATTAACCGCAATAAACTAAAGCTTGTGTAGTAACTTCAAACGTTTTTCCAGACCAATATGAAGATCACTTTTACTTTTTAAATTTAGCTATATTTAGTTTAATAATTAAAACAAATCGTATAAGACTAACCACATGCTATCTACTTACGATACGATGCTTACTCTTGCTATCTAGTTTTGTTAAGTTTTTGCATTACTTGAACCACAATCACAAGTTATACAACATTTAATATGTTCGTAGAAAAATATGAAGAAAAAAAATTATATACGTGTCATTTAATGTGGAAACATATAATTAATAAAATAGGCCGAATTTTCATATATATTTAGCATCATCTAGTTGAGGCAACATGCACCATTGTGTTTTCTTGGGTGATATCATATGGTCAAGTAGCCCTCATATGTATAGCGTAACGTGTCAACAATGGTAAATAAAAAATTGTATAACCACGAATCAAACGTTTAAAAAAACTCTCAATATACTGAAAACAACTTCTAACTTCTAAGATCAGATCATCAACACGATGTGATGATCTAATTTATACACACCAGAACTAACGGATTTACTTAACAAAAGAACCCAAGATCTACGGAGTGATAAAGACAAACGTAGAGAGAACACTCACGAAAAATATCTCAGTGAATGCTTGATCTGGAAGCCACAAGCCCACAAGGCTTTCTATATATATGTATGGATAACAAGCCCTAATCAACATAACCCATCGGTATAACCCCACTAGCTTCATCTTTAGCCCGTCAGGTACAAGCCCATCTGCATTCTCTTTAGCCCAATCAGCCAATAACGCTCCAAAGCCCACAAACAATAAAAGAATAAATACGCATAATAAGAGGTAGGGGAAAGATCCTGTAGAAAGTTTTTTTTTTTTTTTTTTTTTTTTGTAAGAACTGTGAGAATCAAAGAAGGATATTTTTTTTATTTTTTTTTCGAAATTTTTTTTCTCATATTGTTAAACATGTATTATAGTATTGAAATCTAAAATAAAACAAAAAATAAATAAATTTTGGTGTAGAGTAATTACGTAATTACTGTTGTAGAGTAATTACATAATTACTCTAGTGTAAACTAATGTATTTATTTTAATGACGTAATTACACTAAAAAAATTTAATTTTTTTTTGTATTATTCATCTAGAAAGTATGTTTATGCACATGGGAAAGAAAAAAAAATCCCCCCCCCCCCCCCCATTTGATTCTCACAATTCTCACCAAAAAAACAATTTGTATTTGATCTTTACTCATAAGAAGTAAATTTTATAACTTGCTTATATTTATTTTTTTATAATATTGTACTGAATATGTTAGATACATGTGACTCGACTGCTGAAATAGTATATCCCCCCCCCCCCTCCCCCACCCACACACACAAAAAAAACATGTTTTTTTAACGTAAATAATACAACGACCCTTAGACTAATTCTAGTTAATAATACCTTATTCTGAAGAAAGAGGTGTAAATTTGTTTTCTTGTTTTAACAGTGTAAATCCAAACATCAATAACCCTTCCTAATTAGTAAATTCATATATTATGCCTAATTATGAACAAATGATACAATCTTATGACTTGATGAGGTTGCCATAATGCTTCTCGCCCTATATTTCTAGTTGTTTTTACTTCATTTGGGTTTAGCTTAAAGCGTCAACAACATGGAATTCAAATCTGGTCCGAAATTAAACCATAATAGCTTGGCGCGTTGGAGATTGTGGGAGGTGGTTCGGTTCAATGTAACGGAATCAATCTGGACTTTATGTGTGAGGACCACACACATTCTTTTTTTAAGAGAAAATTGCTCGAATGGTCACTTTGGTTTGCACAATTTTCACCTATAGTCCTCAAGTTTTTAAAATAACAGTCATAGTCCTGAAATAGTGAATTTTTTTTAACTCGGATAGTCCCTGAAGCTAACTGAGGTTAAATAATCCAGTTAAGTGGGTGTGAAATTACAAAACTACCCTTACTTTAATAAAAAAAATAATACTAATTAATATGGGTCTCAAACTTCATCTTCTCCACTTCATCTTCTTCACCTCATCACCTCCACAAACCACCACCACCCATCTCCACCCTCCACCACCACCGACATCCACCAACCACCACAGCCACCACCCACCCAACAACCACCACAGCCCCCACCAACACTCTCCTGCGGTGCTGCATTCAAACACAAGTAATCGTACTCGTCTCCGGTTCTGTATGCAGACATCTTGGCACCTTTTTTATTATAAATTCTAACCCAGATCATAAAATCGCTTCATTCTGAACGATTATCATGAATCCATTTCACCAAAACAAAACTGAATCGAAGAATCTGCCATCACCGATGTCAGCTTCTTGCTAGCTTCAATCTCATCCGATCGAACCTCATATGTGGTAATCATTCGATGCTACTGATGCGTTTTTATGCGATGTTTAAAAGCCCCATATATGAATTTGTTATTGCTTCCGGTTTTTTTGTCAATTAGATTGGTTAAGCACCAAGGGTTTATACTTATGAATTTGGGGATAATCTGGTTTAAATGGATTGTAAGTTTTAAAACTCTGTTTCGGTTTATAGAAGCGGCTGACTGTTTAGGGTTACAGATTCAAGTTGTGATGGTGATGAAAGTGGAGATGGGTAGTGGTGGTTTGTGGAGGTGATGGTTTGGGGAAGATGAAGTGGGTGGGTCCCACTAAGAATAAGTGGAGAAACATGATTGGCTAAAGGGTTTGGTGGGGTCTTTTTATATTTTATTAATTAATTGATTTTTTTATTTTTATTAAAGTAAGGACAGTTTAGTAATTTTACACCTACTTAACTGAATAATCTAACCTCCGTTAACTCCAGGGACTATCCAAGTTAAAAAAAACCAAAAGTTGAGGACTACAGATGTAATTTTTAAAAGTTGAGGACTAAAGGTGAAATATGAGTAAACCACAAGGACCATTCGAGCAATTTTCTCTTTTTTTAATTATAAAAGTGGGATGTGAGGTGGAGGTTTTGATTGATTTACTGTTTGAGGAAATTCTAACTTTTTTAGGTGGATGTCTGAAATAATATGGCATGCTAAGGTAATGGACTAATGGGTTTGAAAATGGACTTGAGATATGTATTGGAGATGCTCATGGATGAAGTAAAAAAGGATCATAAAGTTGTTTAAGCAACTCACACTATTAGAAAAATTGGTGTTACTTGTCCACATGGCCCATTCGCCAATGTAATCCCATGCAAAGCCCAAAGGAGTCTATTGTGAATTGTGAGGCGTACGTTACTATGCATTTGGATGGAGAAATTTTGACCATTTGTTTAGTGTTTTTATTTTTAAATTACAACATGGGGATGCCCATTTCCCATGTAACGTCCATTTTCCATCTTTCTAGGATATAGCTTTAAGGAAAATGACCAATATAGCCCGTTGATCGGGCATTTTGCACAACTAGCCCTCTCCACCGTCTTTGGAGAGACGGGACACGGCTCCCAACCAGCCTGAACCGTCTCCGAGACCGTTTGGTTTTATAGCCAATTGCAAGCCAACACGTGGCGTCTCTGATCCCGAGGCTGTACCGTCTCTCTCCAGACGGGTCAGAGATCTCTCCCAGACGGTTCACGTGCCCCCATGCCGGCTGCCTTCGGTTCAACCGTCTCCCAGACGGTTCACGTCTACCAATGCCGGCTGCCTTCGGTTCAACCGTCTCCCAGACGGGTCACATTTCCCAAGTCGTCTTAAGCCGTTTTGTGATACCGTCTGAACCGTCTGAACCGTCTCACGAGTGTATATAAATACCCCAATTCACTTAACGAAATTTGCACCCACCCCTCTCCTCTAAGCTTTCATCTTCCAATCCAATGACGTTTTTTTACTTTCCCAGCCGAAGCCTACCGGCTTACGAAAATATGTCCCGGTTACTTGGATTGTTGTTTCATCTGCGTACGGCTACTTGGATTGTTGTTCCATCTGCGCGTGGTTTGCAACCCGTGTAATGGATCGATGATGTGGTGGTCTACATTTGAGGCAAGTTCGTTCGCTTTCTGAATTTATGTCTCGATGTTCGACGTGTGCTCACTGAGAACTATTGTTACATAAAACGAGGAAACGTTTCGGACTTGTCTATGTAGAGCACATACACCATTCGAAACAACGTCTATGTAGACCACTGCTACTACCGCCGCTGTGGAGGACAAAACATCTAACACTAAGATGTAGTCCTCAATAGTTGGTTAGACATTACTATTACTTCAAACAAAGTTCTTAGTTCTGGAAGTAAATTTGGGAAGTTTGTTGTAATAGTGTAGTTTTTTACTTGTTGCTTCTTAGTTTTTACTTGTTGCTTCTTAGTTCTGGAGGTAAATTTGGGAAGTTTGTTGTAATAGTGTAGTGTTTTAATTGTTGTTGTAATAGAATTTATTGTTTATTTGTGATTGTAATAGTATAGTACGTTTAATGAGATATTTACCTTAATATAAAAACAAAAAAACAAAATTGCATTAATATTAATAAAAATATAACCATTAATTGCATTAAATAAAAAGTTAATAAATTACAAATTAATTAAGACGATGTCTTATCATTTGCCAAACGGACACATGTTTAAACTCTTTACGCTCCCTGTTTTTATACTGTCTTAGACTGTGTCTAATTGCCACGTCTTCGGGAAAGTTAGAGGGTACGTCGTAAAGAGTCCGGTTGTGGTGCCCGTTGAAGATTTGACACTTTGTGGTCAAATCACTCAACTTCCGGCTTAGGGACTCGGTGGTACGTTCTGACCCTCCAACGAGCCGGTTGTATTCATGCAGTATCCTGAACCATTTGTTGTTAAGGTGGGTGTTTTCTTCAACGTGAAGCCATGCTGCAATCAAGGCAATCTCTTGTTCTTCCGTCCATCTTTGAGGTGCCATTTTTGTATGATTTTGGACGGTGTTGGACGGTGTTGGACGGTGGTGGTAGGGTGGTAGATATTGTTTAGAAGATGTTGGACAGTGTTGGACGGTGGTGGTGGGGTGGTAGATATTGTTTAGACGGTGTTGGACGGTGGTCGTCGGGTTGTAGATAGTGTTTAGACGGAGTTGCACGGTGGTGGATAGTGTTAAGACGGGGTTGGATGACGGGAATGGGACGGGAGACGGGTATTTATAGGGCTGAGCTGGACAACCGAAGCGTCGCCCGGTCATCGGGACTCACCGGCATTGGTAGATGTGAACCGTCTTGAGAGACGATTGAACCGAAGGGCCAGCCGTCTTGGGAAATGTGACCCGTCTTTTTGAGACGGTTGAAACGAAGGGTCAGCCGGCATTGGTAGACGTGAACCGTCTGGGAGACGGTTGAACCGAAGGCAGCCGGCATGGGGGCACGTGAACCGTCTGGGAGAGATCTCTGACCCGTCTGGAGAGAGACGGTACAGCCTCGGGATCAGAGACGCCACGTGTTGGCTTGCAATTGGCTATAAAACCAAACGGTCTCGGAGACGGTTCAGGCTGGTTGGGAGCCGTGTCCCGTCTCTCCAAAGACGGTGGAGAGGGCTAGTTGTGCAAAATGCCCGGTCAACGGGCTATATTGGTCATTTTCCCTAGCTTTAAATTAGTTTGTTATTTTCTTTAAATATGTTGTTTGTTTAGTAATGGAGATTATGAATGAAATTTAGAGAATTCACTTAAAGTTTTGCTTCTTGCTTAATTTCTTTGAGCTTGACTCACTCAACGAGTTATCTTATCCGATTGATACTCATCAATTGGTTATTTTTAGTGCACTTTTTCGTCACTAGCACGTTACAAATTCAGCTTTTTGATGCATCTATGACCAAAAAAGTTATAACAAAAAAAAAACTCATATGAAACCATTTCCTACCAAGGTCTATACTATTGACATAACCCATTAAGGTGTAACAGCCCAAAATTTGAATGTTTACGTTTACGTCAACTTATGTGATATAGACTTTAACAAAACTAATTACATAACAAAAACGGGGTTATGAGTCATACTAGAAGTAACCTCGTGAGCCTAGTTATTCATGCGTGAATAGGGATGAGCTCGAAACGGTATCGGTACCAACCGATACCGATCCCGAAAACTCCTAAATCTTAATAATGATACCGAAAATATACGGTACGGTATTGGTATGGTACCGGTATGGTACCTTAAAATACCGATACCATACCGATCCCGTACCGATACCGATAATACCGAAACCGAAAACCAATTGGTTGACGATGTTGAAGAACTTATACTATACAGTTGAGATCACAAGACAAGACAAAGCGGTGCAATCATCGCTACGGTCGCATCCCTTCAAATACAAATACGGTTTCTAGGTTTGAAGGTTAGCACCCTTGACCCTGCTACTAAACACACTTTCGCAGATGACTAAAAATATATTTTCTGGCATTTGCATGCTCTCTGTCTTCTTTTTTTTAGCTTAAACGGATCATAGATGTTCTTGAATTGCTTCTTCTATGAAAAAACACAACCAAGACTTCAATCCGACTTGAGACAATAATCATTAATCAACCAATTTCAAACGAGTGAGATCAAAAGATTATTCTCGGCATTTTGAGTATGAACTTTGTACCAATAACTATCACCTTAAATCTTAATCAAGTTTCAGATCCCCTTCTTGAGGCGTCTAATAGATTATATATTTAGTACTGTTATTATTTGTAATTATTTGTCATTATCTCTTACCATAGTTACGAAATAACATTGTATTATTTATACCGATTCAATGAATGAGAAAGGCACGGGTTTGAATTCTTTCATGGTATCAAGAGAACCAGGAACCCTAATCCTACCCTAATCCCACCTCTAATTTTTGGCGGCCGCTTTTAAGTGAAAGTTAGAAAGATCAATTGTGATTCATCTAGCCCGTATGTCGGAGTCGCCAATTGTCTTTTCACCATGACTCGAACTTGATTGTGATCTATCATACAACCTTATTTGAATTGATTTTCACTTTTCAAAATTAAATGACCGAAAGAATAATTTGCTTGCAACCTAGTGTTGATATCGTGATTGCATACAACGAACCCAATTCCTTTGTTTGAACCTTCAAGTAATGATTTCCCACCCAAATCCAACATTCGGAGTCACCAATTGTCTTTCCTTATATATATCTTTAGTAGGTGTGTCTTTTTTGAGAATTATATACTATGAAATTTATCTATTTTAGTTATGTGAGACATTTTATGATAGTCAGGGCCGTCTCCGAGAATCTCCGAAACGCTTTGGGCCTAGGGCGATTGAAAAAATCGGGCCCCTTATAAAATTCAAGTTTTAACTTTCAATTTTCAAATATGAGTAATTAAAATTTCAACATTTAATCATCAAAATCAATACCTAGAATTTATATTATATTGAAAAAAAAAGAAAAGAAATGTTGGTCTTCTTCTTTAAATGTATTGATATACAAAAATTAAATGCATTAAGTGGGATTTGAACCCAAGTTCTCTATCTTAAAATATAATTCACTAACCAATTCATCTACCTATGCTTTGTCTTATTTTTCACACCAAAATAATTTAAATACACTTTATAAATAATATATATTTTAAATTTTTAAAATTTCGGGCCTCCCGGAAGTTTGGGCCTTGGGCCGTCGCCCACCCCGCCCATGCTCAAAACCGGGCCTGATGATAGTGATGTATATGTAACTTGTTACGGGTATACCCGATATCCGTGGGTATTTTCTAATTGAAATCCTAACGGGTACTTTTTAATAAAATAGCGGGCATACCCGATACCCGTGGGTTCACCCAATGCCTGACAGGTAATTACCCGACAAACATTCGAAGGGTATTGGATCGAGTTTGAGACACGATTTTACAACCGGATGCAGGCTTAGCATTACCAATACCCGGCCCATTATCATTCCTAGTACACATCAACTTTGTTTACATAATAATTTGGCATTAAATTTCTTTTCATATTAAAATCATCTGTATAAAATCATTACACTATATATAAGAAAACTATTTTAATATGCATTTTGATTTCCTATAACATACAGAAACCTACTTTTAGTTTAGAAAAACCAAATATCAAAAACTAAATAACAATGAAACAAAATTGGGAAGTTTAATGATCACATGCCGAAAAACAATTGTGCACGTGTCATGTCGAGATTAAAAGCGTAATTACATTACTATTGAAAGTTAGAAAAGATCAATTGTGACATATCAACAATTTATGAATAAGTTTTTAAAAAATGGATTAAAAGGCGTAACTTATAAACCCACAAATATTCCACCTCTATGTATGCATATAAGTTAGAAACATTACGTTAAAATGTATTCCAAAATAAGTGTAAAATTAATAATAAAAGTGAATTAATTTTCACTATAGATGTAAAAAGATATAAGTAGTGTGGTATAAGTTAAGTATTAAAATATTATGAAAAGTATTTATAGTAGGTAAGTTGGTCAAAAAGGACTGCCCCATAATCCTTGTGATACAAGTATTAGGTCCCAAAAGAGTCTCCTACCATTTAAGCAAATGGGAGACAATGGCTTTGTTAGGATTTTGAGTTGTCTCCCTGTTTTGGAATTGGGACATGGCAAGTGTGATATTTAAGTTTTGATCAAATGATGTAAGGCTCCATCTTGTTTTTAGTGAAATTTTGCTCTAAGTTGAAAAACAAATTACCTTATAAAGTCCTTATAAAATGCAACATAATAATAATTTTTTATCTATGTGGCTTAGATATTTTGAGTTACTAAAATAATTTTCTATTTTGCTTGAGAGTATCTTATGAATATATTGAAAT